>JAJHJA010000974.1:0-505881 GCA_021202915.1 Heliconius himera
ACTCTGTTAACCCACTTTCTGCCGAATTCTGGAGGCATTGCATGTTGAGTGGCAGAACTCAACGCCGCGCTTTACCTCGACACCAGAACGAAGAAATGGAAATATAAATTCAAGTAAATATTTCATCTCCTCGAGTGGGGATTGAATCCACAACCAGTTGGTTTTGCAGTCACACTTTGTGAGACCGACACCCTGCGCCACATCTGGCTTCAAAGAGATAGATAATAGAGTAACTGTTACTACTTACTATAATTTGTGATTAATTAATACTACTTACACACAGAACGGTTCGTAGCCTTCTTGGAGACCGCACGTCGTGAAATATTTTAAGGAATTCACGTCTTGGCCGTATGAGAGTCTAAAATAAAATAAAATAATATGTATCAGTATTATTTCACATACGTACTCAAAAAAAATAAAGACATTTTTCATACCTAATGTAAAAATGCTTATTTCTATCTGTATAAAGAATCGATGCCAATCGATTATGCCATTAATGATTCTCCACATAAATGTGTGTATGTATTTATAATAATGTTCTTACCTTGCCTTCTGACCAACTCCTAGAGTGCAAGCTGGTACAAAATTATCACCCTGTACTTCAGCGAAGGTCGTTTCACCGCCCAGAGCATCCATCAACAATTCTCCGTTTAAGGAAAAACCTAATGTTTATTAGATATTAGAATATGCTTTATATTTCAAACTTTAATTAAAACGAAAAATTAAAAAAGTAACAATAAATTACCTTTTTCTAATCAAATAACATAGTAAATATGTATATTGGATTAAATATGAAAATTAAAGAAAAAACTTTGTATATTATCTACCCTACATCATTAAATTATAACATTTCGAAAACAAATATTGAAATCGATAATTATCATGCATTCGATTAACTTTACGATTTAGAAAAATCGATACAGTAAAACCGAGTTATTCACACAAAAATACAGACTAAATAAGCGTTAATAATTTTGTTAATTACTAGCAAGCGATTTTTAAGGACTTTCAAAATGTCTTGAAATGAAAAATAGTAAAATTGTCTACTGTCGCTGTGTAGAGTAGAAATGTGATGGAATAAACTGAAAATAGTTG
Organism: Heliconius himera; assembly: GCA_021202915.1. Classification (NCBI taxonomy): domain Eukaryota; kingdom Metazoa; phylum Arthropoda; class Insecta; order Lepidoptera; family Nymphalidae; genus Heliconius; species Heliconius himera. Next base: position 1,096 of record JAJHJA010000974.1, read on the forward strand.
TATTGCTGTTGAGAAAACGTCATTTTTTAAATATTATTCATATTTAACACCAACGACTATCTGACTAAATATAGACGCGTTTGTTTAGATCTGAATCACCATTTTTAATATGATTAGAAATAGTACGACGTAGGGTTCCGCCACTTGACGCGCTATGTCTTGAAAATGGGCGGGAAGTGGAGAAAGGAGTGTCTCAACACTAAATACTTGCTGCCTACCACGCGGGTAAAAGCGGTTAATGTTTTTATATATGTTCTTCATATTTACATTAACATGTTTCAAAATGCTTTTTAAACTGTTTGTGCATTGGATTTCAATTAAATGGACCTCTATTTTCTAAACATGCTCGATGCCAACCATCGGTGGTAAAATCATATTAAATCTAATTTAGAGTTCTCCCAAAGCAAAGCGATGATGTTACGCCAACAGACGTTCTTTTGCCGATCTGTTTATAAGCTAAGTTGAAGCTTGGCGTGATATTTTTATAGTGGTTAGAGCATTTTCATATAAATAAATAGAAGAATTATAAAAATTCTTATAAATTAGTATATCTTACATTTTGCAATTGTTTGATATTCGGTGAACTATTATGTGAAATATTATATATGCTATTCATCTAAAAACAAAATAAAAATATTGCCATATATAAAAATACTCTCACCACGCCTCCAAGCAAGCTAAGTGTTGCCAGTCAAAAGTTATTTACTTATCGTTTTGTCAATGAGATCTAGGAATACGCCTACAACGTCCCCCACCGCCCATTGCTTGCCAAACGACTCCGTACTACTGGAGTATACTTTTTCCTCCTTAAAAAGTTAAACCATTTTTCTTAGGACTTATCTTAAATATTGAATACGTCGCCTAAATTCTAAAGGAATATATATTTTATACATAACATAACCTAAGTATATTCTATAAAATTTAGATAAGACTTTATAAATCTGATATAATTATGTAAACACATTTGTAATGTAATGATAAATCATAAACTGTAAGGAAAAAATAAGGTGTGTAGGGAAATATTTACAAATGACTAACTTTGGGGACTTCGGAAAAGGAAATGCATGTACCATTCTGAACATACTCATAGATACGCGATACAACAGGGTTCTAACACTTTAAATACCATAAAACACAACGACATCGACATCGACTTGTCTGATAAATGTTTGACAGTAGATTAAATAAGTATCAGTTGTATACAGTGTGTATAGAAAACAAGGGAATATTTGAATTTGTGATTTAGTATACATTTTTATATGTAAAGTGAATTTTGTTGTATATTTTATCAGTGTGAATGCCACGATCATATTATAAGTTACTTGATTTTTTATTGTTGTTGTTATTCTTTGTTTATAGATTTTTTTAATAACTTTTTTTAGACGTTAATAAAAATATTGACTTTATCTAACCGACGCGATGATTGTTGATTATTAATTCCAATCAAGCCTACATTTTGACAACTATTTTTTTAAATTAACAGATACATTCTTGTCAATACGTGGCAGTGAGTTCCACCATCTATCAACAAAATCTCTTTTATGGCAGAGAGTGTACAACAGAAATATTAATCACTCCTTCCTCTAAACCTACCCCATAAAACACATTGTAATGTCTATTCAGACACATAAATAACACATACATTTTAGTATGCAACATCGATCTACCAACATGCTAAGATACAAAGTTAGCCAATAATATATAAAAGATAATATATAATTATATAAAAATTAATAACAAAATACAACATTTATCAGACAAGGGTTTCCCGTTATTCCGTTGACTCACTAATAGTTTGGTCGATCACGTCTAAGAAGCAAGCGACAATGTCACCAACTTTCAATTGTTGTCCAAACGTGTCGCTGGTACCACCGTGCCATTTTTGTGACTGTGTTTCAATTAAATATTTAATTTGCGTTCTCACTCGGAGCGTCACTTAGTTATTAACTGACATTAAATAGGTATGTCAGTTTAATGGTATTTTATGTATGGATTAAGCAAGAATCGAACTTACTAATTTATATCATAAGTATATTTAATAACAAAATTTGCATGTGTGGCTACATGTTCTCGCACACTTTAATGAAATTATATTTTTCATATTTAATTATATTCAAATACTGTCTATATAGGATACAGAACAAAGCAAAAGTTTCTACTTTTGTTTGGTTGCGTTAAAGGAAAACCAATAAATTACTTACATTATATCCATCAAATGCCCAAGAGTTCTCATCTTGTCCTAGCATCATGCCGGGGGGCATATCCGCATGGGCCCAACCAACCTAAGAATAAATAATAAATATATGTTTATGTTAGTTTTATAGTTTACGCTAGCTAAGACTAGCTATTTATGTTTTGAGTATTTATGTTAGTAGAAAACGATAATAAAAAGTAAGGAACATAATAAATTCCAATCTACGTAACCATCTACAGCTAACTTCAGGACGGACGACTCGTTGACTGCACTAAATAATATAACAATTTGTATTTTCAAATTATACACGATGTGTACATACTAAAATAATTTAATTCATCTAATTACGATACTCAAATAATTAATTATAAGACTAAAAATGTAAAAAAAAAAATTAAATAAGTTTTACCAACCCGCATTGGTCCAGCGGTTAAAATTTCAAACTCAAAGTACCACTTCCCTGAACTGACGGCGTAGTTCTTCTCAGCTCTGTAGGTTCTAAAATCCGCTTGTTTTTGCTTAGACGCTTCCGCCAATAAAGCTGAAAAAAAAGTATAATAGAGAAAGTGGGCTTATTTTGTAAATAAAATCCCTCATTTCTAAAACCAGGTGGAGCGATTGGGGGCAACATTTTATATTTAAGCCGCTAGTTCAAGTGAGGTATTAGATGTAAGGGCTCTGGCTAAGCTAAGCTTGAATTTTAGAAAAAGCTTGAGGCCTCCAATTCCGATTTTTTACTATTCGAGACCAGAAGGTGCCGGATTTTTAAACGTTTTCTAAATACATTTTCTTTCCAAAGTGTGGAATAACACTTTAAAAATGTAAAAAAAATATTATATAATCCTTAACTGAGGTACGCTATTTTACAAATAAAAGTAATCTTTGTATTAAATCACCGTCTCGCGTGTTTCTAAGAATTATTTGACGAATTATGGATCAATGAGACTAAAATTATAAAAAAATAAAATACAAGCATTTTAGAGTTAAATACCTTCATGTTGTTCTCCAGTCGGTGGATCCAAGTTATATCCATAAACCAGCAAAGTTCTTACAGTTTCTGATGCAGTATCGCGATTTGCTTTCTTTATCGCGTCGTCTACTTTCGGATAAGGAACTAAATGTGGAGATCTGTGCATTTCTGGGTCCTGAAATTTAGTAGATATTTCTGATTTCTATTACAAAACTTTCATATTAAAAAATATTATCCATAAAAAAATATTATCCTTATTTTTCCTTATTATGTTAAATTTACGATACAGGTCATACATAGTATGATAACATATTGTGACTACAAATCAAAGTTCACTCGGCGTAGTAGTTAAAGAATGGTTGTGGGTTGGAATTCTGTAGATATGTTTCACTTTATTAGCAATTTTTACTTTATATATGTACGAGTATATAAAACTAAACGCATACCTCATTAAGTCCATAAGTCCATCCTTGCTGTATCCTCTCTCTGGCCCACAAGTTATGAGTATTTTCAGCGAGCTGATCCACTAGTTCATCCATTTTCGGTGTTAATGTTACAGCACTCAAGTCTAAAGGTGCTGGTTTATAGCCGTTAGACTGTAAAAGTGATTTTTAATTCAGTTATTATTGTATACATATATATAATAATTAAAAGAATAGGCAATAAAGGCAATAGGGTGGATTTACAAATTTTGACGCTAAAGGCTTGTTTAGTTTTTGTTGCCTTTATTTCTACAACTGTCAGTTCATAGATAACTGTTACAATTTGTAACAGGAGCAAGTGTTTTAATTTCTACGGGCAAGCAAAACAGAAATTAGTCCGCAAAATTGGCCGCCATTCAAAATCTCTATAGCCATATTATAACTACTCAGCCTTCTAGTAAAAAACCAATAAGAACAGAAATTGATTTTTTTTGTTTTATTTTTACATATATATGTTTAATTCTATGTTTGTGAATAAATTTCAATAATATTACTTACTTGCATGAACGGCTCGTTAGGCAAACGAACGTTGCGAATGCGCGCTGGCGGTTTATCCAGACTTATGTAGTACCCGAGTGCTAAGATTGTTCTATAAAAATATTATAAATTCAAAACATCGTACATAAATGTTTATAGTATACATTATCAGAATTGGCTAATTAAATAACATTTCATTACCTATAGCTACAGAAGTTGTGTATTATTCCATAGGTAATACAATCTAGTACTCAAATGTCACAACATTAATTTTTCGAAATTATTTAAATTATATTTACTATACTTTTTAATTGTCAAAAACAATAAAACAAATCAATAAACCCACTTTAAAGTCTGAACAGCCAATTGTACATCGTATCGCTTTTCCGCTGCGGGCAGTCGCTCAAATGGCACCAGACAGGGGTGAATGCGGCGAGTGTCGTCGCGGTTATCACCGTAACACCAACCAGCTTCGATCTGGTAGTAAAAATGTTATGTAAGACTCCTTCAACAGATAATGATACTTCTGGAAATATGTAGGTAGGTTAGGAAGTGTAGGGAAGTACGAGAGCAGGAGAGGATTTCTTAACGGGAAAAGGAAGTACTCGTTTTTTCCGTTTTACTGAAATTAAATTCGATGTGAATAAAGTTGCAAGCGACAGATAGTACTATATATGTAAGCTTTTATGGCGTAAATATATAAATATTCACAATATAATGTTGATTAGTTTAGATTAAAATAATTGCACTAAATGCTAGAAAGTATGGAATACGACTCCTCGCAATTATTTAACTATACATACTATACATACACACAATACATTAATATTGTCTTGAAATTAGAGAATCATACATACAATATCCGAGATTTCGGCGGCGAATAAATTTAGTGCTTAAAAAAAGTATAGAAATAAAGAACAAAATCTAATCAAAAATTATACCTTGTTCATGGCCCACATCTCGTGAATATTTTCGGCGAGTTTGTCGCGAATTTGCTCAATGTATGTAGGCAAGGTGATCTGAAAATAAAATAAGATTAAGTTTTAACTTGTCTTAATATACGATGATCTATAACATTTAAAAATTATATTTATTGTTGGGAACTTAAAATTAGTAAAATAACTTTAGTAGTAGCTTCAGTAGCGAATACAGTAAATTTTTTGTTGAAGTGTCAAAATACAATATAATATACAATCATCCTACTTGCTATTTATGTGATATATGTGAAAGTTTGAGAGGACAGATGTTTGTTCCACTTTAACGCAATTCTTACAGAACGGATTTCGATAGAATCTTACAAAAATGTAACTTGTACATGAGAATAGAACTAAGGCTACAATTCGTTGTATAGTTTGGCTATAAAGTGAAGGCGGGCGAAGCCGCGTTTGGAATTCTAGTTAAATATAAAAACAAGTACGTACGGACAAAGTATCAACCGGCGTCGGCACAAACGCCGTATCGTCTTGCACCAACGGCGGACCAGCTAACGCCCTCTTTGCTAAGTTTCCAAAATAAAAGCAAGGTTCCAGGTTCAATATCTGCTGAGGTAATAACGATTCTACTAATGGAGAATATCCTTCAGGCGCAGCGTATCTAAGACGACCGTGTTCACCGCCGAGAAGGAACCGGCAACTGTGATGAAAAAAAAACATTCTGGTTACTGTAATTCTTTAGAAGTCGTTGTGACGGAAAGTGAGAATTAAGTACGAGGTCTTATTACTGTAGTAGGCAGAGAAAATCTTCTCTGCCATTTCTTGCATAGGCAGAAGCAGACTAGTAATGTAAATGTAACTGTATTTCAATACACTTTTGTCACATTTAGAGAGCATTTTAGGATCACGAAATGGGTTATAGGAATATGGGTTATGTTTGTTATCGTTTCATTTTTAATACCTTTACAAAATTTACATTAAATTCTATACATGCATTTATTCCAAAATCATATTTATCAAAATATTAATTCAATATGTAGTATGACATGTTTTAAACATTTTTAAAGTGTTATTCCACACTTAGGAAAGAAAAATACTTATTTAGAAAATGTATAATCTTTTTATACATTTTCTAAATAAGTATTGTACGATATGTTGTTATAGCTTCTGCTAACTGCAGTAATTCTAATAATACAAAATATTTTTTCTATACACGTACCTTAATTTACTCGAACAACTGATGACAGGGAAGAACATACCCTCCAAGTTAAAGTTGGTAAACGAACCTGTGACTCTCACGCCGTTAAACATGAAGTTGATTAAGGGTACTGTCAGATCTAGGGCGCAGCCTATGACGTCACCTAGAATTATATACACGTATTAAATGTAATTATTTAAATTCGTAACAAAATATGTATAATTTTTTACCGCATGATGTTGTGTCCCACATATAGCAGTTAAGGAAACGAACCCTTAAAAAAGGGCAAATAAATATAGAAATCCATACCTTTTCTAATAAAAGGTTCTTCAGCATGAGATCTATTGACAGGTGTCTTTCTTCCTCCCGACCAAAGGAATGCACCGTCGAAGCCATATGAGTACAGATCGTCACCTACACCATTGCCTCCCCATTTCTCACCTCCGCCCGGGTAGGGGACGTAACTGAAGAAAAAAATATAAATACATACTTAAATTTTCGTATACTAGCTTTTACACACGGCATCAGCTCCGTGGTCAAGTCGAAACAAATAAGAGTTTTATATGACACATTGTGAGTGCCCGTGGTAACTCAGAACTCAGGTACAATGGGTCACATCGAAGCGATTAAAGTGATGTAATATAGCTTCCAAAACTGAAAGAATTTCCCAATTCAAGCCAGTAGTTGTTGAGAGATGTTATGTAAAAACATCTTAGTATATGTAATATAGTTTGATTGTGCTAAAGTAACAAGAAAAAGAACAAAAAAAGTAACCTATGTATAGGTGTATAGGTGTTACTTAAAATTCAATTATTTATGAAATATCTAATAATTTTAATAATGTTAAATCTCTTATCAAATAAACAATTATTGATAAATTAATTTAAAGAATTTCTTTATGTTTAAGGAATATATCCTTTAAACGTCCAATTTCAGACTTTATTAAATAGCACTACTAGTTATATTTGTGGCTTTAATTCACATAACGGAAATTATGATTATAAAAATTTTGAATAAAACTTAATTTTACCACCCACTTATTAAAATGCTAAAACAAAATTAAAATCGAAAAAATATCTCATTTACAAACTTTTGAATACTCACCCAGATGTATTAGCCCATCCAATTCTTAGATGAGGCATCATATGTGTTGTCTTCTCGATATGGTCCATTGTAACTTCGAAATACCATTTTTGGTACACTGCGGAACCTTCTACACGACCCACGAATATGTTTGGTCGTACACTAAAAAAATATTATAATATTATTTATAAAGTTGTAAGGAATTATGTAATAAAAACTTATGTACTAGATATAGACCAAAAATCGTCATGGCTTAACATTTAATTTTATTAAAACAAAGTAACATAAAAAATATTATTTTTTGGATTCACGCTGTATCCCGCCTATTGCAGGGTAGTCCTGCCTACCTTAGTGTTAATGTTAAGACACTCTTTTCTTCATTGTCTGCTCAATTTTGTGACATTGCGCGTTGAGTGGAGGATCTCAACACTCCGCTTTGTCCTATGACTAGAGCAGGAAATTAAAATAATTCATTCTTCAGAGTGGGAGAGGAGTGCAGTGAGGAGGAAATTACATTAGCTGAAAATATAAAACTCTGTGACTTGTCATTATCTATATTGTCCTAAAATAACAGAACAGTCAACAAGGCATGGCCGCCTGAAGCCTAACTTCAAATCGGCCACAACTCATTGATCGTACTGTATATATTCTATGTCGTTACCTAGAAACATGATCAACCAACTGCGTCTGCAACAACAAGTTCTTGCCGGGCAGTAAATAATCGCATATATTGTTCTGCGACGACCTCACTGCGACGCCATTACCGACGCAAAGGGAACATAACACGTCTAGGACTTTTGGATCTCTACCGTGTTTCTCGAGCAACGATATTATTACTTTTATATGTTCATCCTGTAAGAAAACCGTTTTATATGTAATTCTTGAGTAAATATGCAATACGTAATGTTCTATAAGAGTAATTTACTGTAAGCTTACATTTTTTTTTACATATATACTAAAAAAAATTATTATCCCACATACGCATCATAGTACAACTTACAGTCACATTTCCTTCAAAAATTTTTCTTTTATTCACAAATTTAACATTTTCCGAAATTATCTGTACTACTTTTAGTTTAAAAAAAATATATAAAAACAACAATGAAATTGGAAAAAATCTTATACCCTCATCATGTTCAAAGCCTCAGGTGAATCTATGAGCACGCAATGTAATACATCAAGCATGCCCGTTCCTTCTCCAGAGGCTTGAGAACCAAGTCTTGAAAATAACCAGTTTAGACGGTTAGAGTTTGCAAATTGGGCGCAGTTTGTGTGATTTCCTTTGATTATGGCAGCTGTGAATATAAAACAATAGTACATTTTAATAAGATGATCTCATGAGTGAAGAAAATTTAGAGGCTATACATAGTTATTAAGGAATCGATAGCTATTTTCAAATACTGAAGTAGTGCCTAATGGTACAATCAACCTCATTAATCTTAACTCAAATAATTTTGTAATAAATCAAATTTTAACTATACATTTAAAATCAGCTCCACGCTGTATCCTGCTCATAGTAGGGTAGGCAGAAGGAACGTAGTGTTAAGACACTTCGTACCCCACTAGTACATCAAGCAATTTTAATTTTTGATTTAACAATATATTTCTTTAAATAACTTCGTTGCCATGTGAGAAAAGTTATTGAGCATCTAGAAATTTTCAATTTACATTATGTTATAGGTAGCATTCTAGATTTAATTTTTAGAAAAAGTTAAATTTAAAAAGGTACGAAAAGGAGGAGAATATTACCTATCTACACTTTCTCTGCATTCACTAAGAAAGTGCAGAAACTTGCAAACAGTGAGCTAAGTACCTTAGCTTTGCAAACTTACACGCTAGTTTTAATAACTTACCTAACAATTGATACAAATATACAGATATCATATCCCAACTTTGTCCGGATTCGTCGCCGGCCAAGAAACCAGCTAAGAAACCCTGTGATGTGATAACATTGATCTTGTCTATCGCTTCTAAGATCAAGTTCAAAATGCCTTCCTCTTGGAATAAGTCCTGTCTGTTGCGAAGTGCTCGGAATTTGTTTTGTTTTTCTTCGTGTTCTGTTTAGAAATAAGCAATATTATAGGATGAAAATTAGATTAAATTAGCTTTACGCTGTGTCCCGCACACAGCAGGGTAGCCAGAGAGAACCTAGTGTTAAGACACTCCGTTCCCCACTTTCTGCCGAATTTTTTGAAGGCATTGCGTGTTGAGTGGCAGAACTCAGCACCGCGCTTGTCCTCGAGCTAATTTAATTTCATTATTAATAATTTAATTTCATTATTAGCTATTTTAATTTTTTTAAATTTAATTTCATTTTTAAAATTAGATGCATGGAGAAAAATAAGAATCAGAAATAATCAAAAGGCCCAAATTCGTATTATTTAACTATTTAGTAACAATCTCTTACCCATGTCTTCATCAGGTTGTGCGAAATAATTGATCAAATCTTCTAAGCACATGACCATTTCACCCAAATTGACAGACGCAAAGAACATAGAGTGACGTCTGTTTTCTTGTAACGTTTCAAGGCCACTAAAATAAAGTTTTTAAATAAATTATTTTTAAGAAAAGACGCTTAAAAGAAGACAAAAAAATCTATGCTAATATTACAGTTTATTCTAATATTACATATTAATGGTGTAAAAGAAGAAACATATTAAACTATTTGTCCAAATGTAGTAATTATTTTGAAAGCTCATTGGTTCAATTATTCAGATTTTTTTGATAGAATGTCAGCGAGCGTAGACAGCGGTTGGCAGTTAAAAATATAAAAGAGCTAAAAACCTATTGCTTCAAGCTGTATTTTGTAACACGTGGGCAGAGATAATATAGTATCACGATACTCTTTTCTCCACCTTACGAAGTTTTTTAGATTACAGTGAATTTTATTTTTTTTAGCGTTACGCTTTATCCCGTCCATAGTAAGTTAGGCAACGGGAACCGTGCAATCTAGGTTAAAACACTTCATTTCCATTAAGCCACTTCCGTTCCCCATTTAACACAAAATTGGAGGTATTTCGTGTTCAGTGGCGAAACGCCGCGCTTTGCCTAGTTACCAGAGCGAGGTGAAAGAACAAGACGTAATTGTATTTTATTAATAAATGTGCATACAAATAAAAAAAATTGTAGAGATTTTCTACTTACTTAATAAACTTAGTGAAAAGCGAAGAACATTTCCTAATAACCCTAGCAGTTCTGGATTCTTCCTCCTGAGATCTAGAGAAGTCTAAACCGTCATCCATTTTGCCTTCCTCGTGCAGTATCGCTTGTTTCTCTTCCACTTTACCTACACCTTTCTTTTTAGTTTCGTATGACTAAAATAAAAAAAATAGAAATACATTAGGTTCTTTTTCCTAGTTTCAAGTTTTATCCAGGATATAGCAGGGTAGGCGTAGGGAAACTAGTACCAAGATACTGCACCTGTTTTCAAGACATTGCGAGTTGAATAGTGGACTTAACGCCGCGCTTCGTCCTACCAGACAGACCGTGGTCCGTGAGAGTAGACCGCGTTACACTTACTACAATAGCCTCATCAATTTCTTCAGGCATCATAAATTTTACTGTGATATATTTATCATACATTGAGCAAAAGTTAAACTAAAGTGATCAAATATTTTAATTAAAAAAATATATGAAACAAATAATAAATATAAAAAATGACTAAAACTAACCTTGTAAGATAACCAAAGTCCAGTTTCAGAATGTTGAACAATGACAGTGGAGTCGCCATACTTTATAATAGGTGCACCTATAACTTCTAGATCCTTGTCTTCTAATACCACTTTTTGGTCATCTTTCTCTTGGCGGAGGCAGAAGGCGCAAGATGCTGTAGTGGCTTCCTCTCTGTTATAGTTAACGTTCATTATGTTTTTTGTTATTTATAACATATTTATAGCTTCTAATTTTTTTCTGAATTTTGCATGGTAGACAGAGAGAATAAGCTAGATACACTCGTTACTCCACTGTGAGTTAAGTGACGCAATTTTACCTTAGCCACGTTTTGTCTTGTTGTCAAAGCATTAAAAAGATGAAATAAATGAATTATTCCCCCGAGTGGAAATCCAACTCAAAACCATTGTGTTTACAATTAGACAATGTGCACCTACGCCACAACGGCCACAATGCAAAATATGCAAAAAAATAAAACATAGGAGAAGGAAAGATCACAATTATTCCGTATATATATTTTTCTCTGCAACATACAACCTAACTTTGTGAAAGAGAATATAAAAAAATAAGAAAATTGCTATAACTACAAACACTCATAAATCATCATATATCTTTAAATTGTGAAAAAAAAAAAGTTAAACACAAGACTAAAATTACACATAAAATAAAAAAAATGATGTACCTGCTAATCAAATATAATTCATTCTGATCGTTGACGCCGAGGTACCGTCCGGTAGTAATATGTCGGATCCTCATAGGATGGTACCAGTTGATGAAGCCTCCCGCCCATTTGGTCCGCGCCAGCTCGAGCCGCCAAAGGGAACGCGCTTGCGACATCACAGAACCACCTTCGTAGACTACGATGCTGGAATGTTAAAATGTTATGTCTTCTCATTAAACAGTATTACACTTTTTACATTTTTAACATGTTATATTATAATTATTTATTTATTTTTAATTATTTTAGGAAACGTAAAAAATCTACGTAGCGGGATGTAAGTCCGCGCCTTTTGGAAACCGTCCAAGCGCTCTGACCACTAAGCCATACGTTCTCATCAAGCTACGTTGAAATCACTCTTGTTCCAACTTATTTATTTTGTTACCACATTGTAGGGATATTTGTGTAGGAGAAGTTTCAAATCCATCCGCGTTTATTTGTTTATTTATATGCAATCTTTATGCTGGCAATATTCAGTTAAGTATTTATAAATCATAGATAGGATGTGCTCTAACTTATAATTTTCGCTTCGTCTAATAAATATAAAAAACTAATCTATGGCGACGAAAAAATATTTATATTATTTTTGGCACTATTAAATTCGATACGAAAAAATATAAAAAAAAATTGGTACCAATACACTTTACAGGTAGTTAAACCCATTGACATATAATTATTATAGGTTTCAAATTTGGGTATATATAAACATTTTACTATTTATTTTTGCTAAAAGTGATGTACGAGTATATCTCGTGTAGAAGAATGCACTTGACAGACAAAGCGGACAAACATCGCTATTTACTGAGCGTGCGGAACAATTGCATCTTTTGTTTTATATCCAATTACTCAGACATCTAACTACTGGTTGCAGCTACTACACTGGAATACTTTTTAACGTCTTATTCCAGAAACCTATTTTTATCTATACTTGTATTAATATGAAATAGATTAAAATCGTTAAAAACAACAAAATTTAATTTTCCCTTTAATCATGACTTAAATCTGAAGTAACTATAAATAAAACAAAAACAACATAGCATAATTTTAGATATTATCAACAAAATTTCATATTATAAAAGATTTGTTTTATTTCATCACAAAATAACTTCTTTACTTTCTTTTATATGACAAATATTTCAGAGTGCACCTAAGTATCCCCTAAAGCAACTACAGCCTTGAGGACTTGCAACAAGCCCCTAGGTTCTCCTAAGATTACTCAAAAATAAAATAAAATGGGCTGTCCTTAATATCCGATATATACCTGCGACGCACCTATCCATGAAGAATTACTTCAAAAGGTAAGGAAAATAATTAAATAACCCTTAAACGACCATCACTCAGTGAAAAGTGAAACGACAAAAAAAGGTAGAATACAAAAAATAACTTACTTCTGCCCTCCTTCTTTACTCCAAGTGCTAGGTATAGTAAGACACTCGTCCCCCCCATGGAAGAACCTGAGCACGTCCCCTCCAAACACGTAGCCGACATACTTCATACGAGATATGCCAGTTCCATACGGCTGCACCGACCAGTGGGTCACGTGGAACGAGGCGTTCACTATTGACACTTCGTTTTCTTTTGTTGTGTGCTGTAGAATGAATATTTATTAGTATGTCTACTAGATTAGTACAGGTTTTTTTTTTTTTTTAGCTTCACACTGTATAGAAGGGTAGGCTGAGGGAATATAATGTTTAGACACTCCGATTCCCACTTTCAATTCTGTTGCGAAATTCAACGCCCCGCTTTGTCTTATTACCAGAGCGAGGAAATGAAAATAATTAATTAATTAATTCCCCCAATTAGGAAACGAACCCACAACTGTTGCGTTTACCCACACTATACCACTAAGCAACAACAGCCTCAAGGAATTCATTTTTAAATGAAAAAATATGTTTTTACAGTAGACGGATTACGCAATCTACTTAAGGCAAAAAATCAATGTTTTTGACAGCACCGCTTTAAATGAAACCACAGTTTTAATGACTCTATAAAAGCCGTATACAGTTATAAATAAAGTTTATAAAAAATAAAAAAATCTGTTTCACGCTGTATCCCGCACACAGCAGGATAGGCAGAGGGAACCTAGTGTTCAGACACTCCGTTCCCCACTTTCTGCCGAATTCTAGAGGCATTGCGTGTTGAGTGGCAGAACTCTACGCCGCGCTTAACCTTGACACCAGAGCGAAGAAATGGAAATATAAATTTAAGTAAATATTTCATCTGCTCGAGTGGGGATCGAACCCTCAACCAGTCGGTTTTACAGGCACACCTCGTGCCGCTGCACCACGACTAGCCTCGTAATATAATAAAGTTTATACAGGATAAATAGTTAAGAAAGATATTAGAGTGCACAGGAGAATACTAGTTTATCGATCCAGTCCCAGTGTACATACCTACAATCCAATTTATAATTTTAATTTTCCAATTTGTAGGGTGAAAATTATTGTGTAAATAAGTATGAAAATTCGAGATCAATATACCCTAAGTAGAATTGTATAAGAAAATATAAGTATTTTTTATATGACTAATACTTACCAAATATCGCTCAGTAGCGACAGATACTAGAATCAAATCGTCGCCCACACGCACTTTTTCACCCTCAGATCTATAACAATTGAAATATAATTTCTAAATACAAAATACGACAAACAAATTATTTCAAAATAGCAGAAAATTTTCTAAAATAAAATATAAAATAGCTTTTATTTAACCCGTATATAACAGAGTAGGCAGAAGCACCCTGCACCTCTTGGTGCACCTCTAGCACCAAGATAAAAAATCCAGCATTGAGTTCCGTCACTCAACACGCAATGCTTAAAAAAATCGACGGATAATGTAGAATGAAGTGTTTAGACACTAGACACTACACTAGGTTCCCTTTGTCTACCTTGCTGTGTGATACAGCGTGACACTAAAAAAGATAATAAAACAATATAATACTGCCCGCCTGTATACAAAAGCTCAATGGGATTCCCTTTGGAACATTAGCGATAGACAATCCCACACAAACCATAAATCGTACTCCATTTGTGAATTGGGTTGGAAAAAGATTGATGCGCAACGCATTTAAAATTAAACGGATAGAAGGATAGACGTGTTGAAGCATTGAAGGATTGATTTAAAAAAAACTACTTACTACTTAAATTATTTATTTTTAATAGTAAAAGATAAAATGTCACTAAATTAAATACTAAATTCTGACAAAAACCGGGCAAGCGCGAGTCGGGTTCGCCCACCGAGGGCTTCGTACAGAAATAGATTTAGTGAATTAAAGTCTCGGAAGCTTTTTCGAATTTTAAGTTTAGCTTAGCCAGATTCTTTTCATCTGATACACCACTTTAACTAGCGGCTTTAATACCAAATATAACCATCATTTTAAAGCTATTATTTTTAAAGTTTAACCACAAATCTATAGTTTATTTTTTTTCATGATTTTAGGTCAACCGGAAGTATTCTATGAATTTTGATTCCCTTTATAGTGTCAAAATACACGGGTTTTGCGATATAAACGGCCATATTTTTTTAAATTAAATGTAGAAATATGATATTTTCAGGAAATCAAGGGACTGTAGAACTATATACCCAGTTTTAATTTCAACTCGATATCCCTAAGCGTTCCTCAGATAAGGCTCTTGCCAGACAGACAGACAGACAAACAGACAGACGGACAGACAGACAGACGGATAACAAAGTGATCTTATAAGGGTTGCCTAGCTTAAAAACAAACAACTTAAAACTTAAGAAATGTAATTATAAAAATAATAGTTAAACTCCTAAAAAAATATTTTACCTTTGTTTACTAGCAGGGTGGAGGGTCCACCAGCACGCCTCGCCCTGTGAGTGCTCCTGCAGACCGACGTCAAACGCCAACTTATCTTGAGAGGACGACGTCGATAAGCACGCCAAGTACTGAAATTTAATGATTTATCATCTTTTGTGATTTTGTAAAGTATATGAGGTGGTGAATTGTAGTAAAAGTTTTATGATGTTTAGAATTTTATAATAATAATGTATAAACCGTGTAGCTTTTTTTGTTTTTGGTTTTTACTAGTTGATACTTAGCAGGGTAGGCAGATTGAACCTTGGGAATTGGGAACAAGTGTTTCGCTACTTTCGTTCCCCACTTTCCTCCGAATTCTGGAAGTATTACTATTTTGGAAGTGTTGAGTGGTGGAATTTAACACCACGCTTTGCCTTCTTATCAGAGCGAAGAAATGAAAATATGAAATAAGTCATTTCTACAAATGGGAATCGAACAGGGTAAAACTAAAAGAATAGAAAATAGTATCAATTTCTTTAAATTTTTAATTTACATTTCAAAATACGCTGTATCCCGCACACAGCAGGGTAGGCAGAGGGAACCTAGAGTTAAGACACTCCGTTCCCCACTTTCTGCCGAATTCTGGTGGCATTGCGTGTTGAATGGCAGAACACAACGCCGCGCTTTGCTTTGACCACCACCCGACCACCAGAGCGAAAAAATGGAAATATAAATTTAAGTAAATATTTCTTCTTCTCGAGTGGGCATCGAACCCACAACCAGTCTTTTAGTCACACTTTGTGCCGCTGCGTCACGACTGACCTCATCATCATGACGCAAAACAGCAGCTACCACGATTTGACGTTATACTGTCTCGTAATTGATCAACATAAAAGAAACAAGTAATGTAACATAATTTATAATTTAGAACAAAATTCAATACAATCAATATGTAAATTTGAAATCAAGAACGTGTTTAAATTACCTATATCTAGGTACAATCATATTGTTTACTTTACAACCTAAGGTTTGCGCATTGCAGAGATTGCAATTCAAGTTATACCATTGCATTTTGCAATGCAATAAATGATTTTATAGTGTTTAATACTTTATGTAAATGAAATATTATTAAAACTAAAATATTTGCTTTTAAATTTTTAGCTTCACCCTCTATTCACATTATAACAGAGTAGGTAGATGGAACGTAGTGTTAAGACATTCCCACCATTATCGGCCCAAATTCAAATCATTGCACCCTTTGTCTTGTTACGAGAGCAGGAAAAGGAAAATAATAAATTACCCCGAGTGGGAATCGAACTACCAACCGTCGTATTAATTATCAGCTCTCTCTGCCACTGTGCCACGACGACCTTAAGGCAATTTTAAGTTTTTGCCCTCAAACTCTTGTCTAGGTCTACCTAGAGGATAAAAAGAGCGAGGATGTCACGGTGAGAATGAAGAAAAATATGCTCGCCTGGTTTGGGCACGTTGGACGAATGAGTGATAAAAGAATGGCAAAAAAAATATGATGGAAAAGTGAGTGATAAGAGAGGCGGGGGGAGACCTTCGAAAACTCAGTATCGAAGATACTAGAAGAAGTTTACGTAAAAAGCATGAGGACCCCCCGGAGGGCATGTATGAAGAGGTTGATGACAGTGGATAAAGCGAAAGAGGTATGTAGAGATCGTAGCGTTTAGCGCTGCGTTCTCTCTGGCTACCCCGCTAGGGATACAGCGTGAAGTAAATAGGGACTGAGTATACTGACACTAGGTTCCCAGATTCCCTCTTAATACCCTACCATGTGCGGGACACAGCGTGAAATTAAAAAATAATATATTTATATTTAATATAGTTGGATGGACGAATAGATTGGGTGCTGGGCATGCAACGGGCAATCAACGCGCGGAAATCACAGAACTGGGTTTCGTAGGTGCACGTACATAAATATGTACATATCCAAGGCTAAATAAACTTGAATATTTAGCTAAAAGATAAACGAAATAACTTATTTTTTTAGCTTCACGTATGCCGCACTTGACAGGGTTCCCGGGCACGTAACCTGGGAAATTAGTGTTAAGACACTCCGTTCCCAACGTCGAACTCTAGATGCATGGCGTGTTGAGTGGCGGAATTCAACGCCGCGCTATGCCTCGTTGCCAGAGCAAAGAAATGAAAATATTAATTATTTAATATCTATCTCTGCGCCCTGACCATCTTCATAAATAACTTATTGATGAATAATCTATCTATGTATATCTTAACTAACATAACAAAAAAACAAACAAAGTAAAGATATAAAGTTAAAACAATGTTTAAAATATAAAAGATAAAGTGAACCTTTTTACAGAAATATTAACTTTGTAATCCTCATTAGAGAGAGGTAGGTATGTTGTGAATGTAATTCATTCAGTTTTTATGTAGCAAACGACTCGTTGCATGTACCTACGCCGTAGAGGAAAAATCTTTTAACTAAATACTGAAAGTATAAACGGAATAACCATTTTTACTACAATGTATGACAGTGACATGAAAAGTACTTTCGTACATGATATTTTTTCTTTTCCTAAATTTATTTGACTGTAAACGCGACAGCTCCTGGGTTCGATTCTCAGTCGAGGAACTGAAAAATATTTTATTTTGTTTTCTATTAATCATAAAATATATCTATAGATTAGTATAACGTCAACGCTGCCGCCTTCACAAAGGTATTGGAGAAAAGATACCACTTTTACATACACTTTTATATATATATATATATATATATATATATATATGTTTGGTAGGAAATAAACTTGCCCTACATACAATACGAGAAGCTCAAAAAGAAATTTTCTATAAAAATAAAAAAAAAACATTGCATATTTGCCTCAAAAAAAAAAATAATCGAACTCACCATATCACTGTTGAGATGACGCAAAAGAATAGCATTGCCGTATAACAATGTTCTGTGACCTGAACCAGTTCCTTTGCCCTGAAAATAAATGAACGATTTCGCATATTTTCCATAATAATATATTCTGTATTATGATTTGGAAAAAAAATATTAATAATTTATTTATATTATTGAAAATAACAAAAAATTAAGTTATTTTATTCGTCTTAAAGATTTTAAAAGAGTGTAAATTTGTATAGAAAAATTGAATGAGATTAAGAACTCTAAGCAGTGTTTGTACATACCCATCGGTAGTAAGATAACTAAGTTATAGCCAAACTTGTATTAAAAATTAGAAATTTTTATATTCATGCACAAACTTGTTTCATTTTAAATATTATTTCTGCTTAAATTGCCATGCGTTTCTATAATCGCTATACTAATTTAAATATCACTAGATTTAAATAAATTTTATTAAAATTATTAGTTAAAGTAATAAATCCAAAAATAAAATGCAAAATATACTGAATAATATTAATTTGTTATGGTTTTATTTTTGTAAGAAAACTAATAACTACTTAATTGATGGGAAAATATTTTTTAAAGTTTGTTTATTTAAATAAAATATTATGAAAATATTTTTTATGAACGTGTACTTTGTATGAAACATATATTTAATTAAGATATTTGTAGTATATCTCTAATAATGTTTCGAATGTGTTAAATTTAAAATTATGGATATAAAATATAACCAATTATTTTATTTAAAATTAGTGTAAAAATATTGAAACGAATATGAAATTGTTACCAAGAAAAACGGTTTAGCGACAAAAAGAAAAATTTTGAATAATCACTTTGGCCAGTCACAAGACGAAGATTGTGACTTCAAAGTCATGCAAAACGTCACCACGAGAAATAACTTGGAAAAAATATTAGGGAAAATTATAGAAATAGTTCGGAAAAAATGGAAATTTATTAAATTTTTTTAAGATATAACTCGTTGTGATCGTATTTGTTACCGATATTTCATATATTCATATACTCACTAATAAGTTTTCTTTGCCCTGTAAAATTTAAATACGAAGCTAGTACGTAAAAAGGGTAATATTATTCACAAATGAACACATTTATGTTAATTACAATATTACAATGTGTAGAATATAGAGATTTGCTGCTTGAAACCTTTATAGTAAAAAAAATAAAGATTATAATAATTTTGCAATACGTCTTTTCTAAAATAAGAAATAATTACGTAATTATTTTAAATAAAAATTAAATTATACAATACATATTTTATAAAATAACGTTTTACAAAATTATAATCTTTGATTGAAAAATATTTAAGACAAAATTTTAGTTGAAATATTCATTGAAAATTATTTTAAAAGGCAACAGTAATATAAGGATAGGTGTTCAAATGTTAATTTTATTTCATTTACATGTTTATTTAAATTTAAAATGTTTCAAATACTTACGGTCTCCGAGCCGGCGGCAGTGACCAATTCTTGAAGAGCTCTTACCGACAACGCCTGTAAAATAAAACATCATCAACATTATCTTTATATATAACTCCATTTTTTGGGCTTTTCGCGTATTTACGCGTGGAGGGTGGAGAAATAGAAACTAGTGCCAGGAATCTCCATTCTCCGCTTGCAAAAAAAAATAAAAATCGATGAACATCTAAAATATGCTTTGATAAAAATAGTAATATTAAGAAGTAGTACATAATAATAATAATAATAATTAATAATCAAGTGGAGCAGCGTGTTATTGTAAACGCGATGGTCGTGTGTTCGATCCCCATTCGGGGAAATGAATTATTTTCATTTCTCTGGCAAGATATGATGTAGAGTTGGACTACTAAACACACAACTTCTTGATTTCAGGAGAGAGTGGAGAACGGAGAGTCTTTACAATAGATTGTCAATGCCTAGCATGCTACATGCTTTGAAAAAATAATAGTAAGCTTTTAGAGATTATCTTGTCATAATACTAGAGTATTGCATACATGCATTGCATTCAAATTCGACACACGTTCATTTTTTATTGTTTCTAGATATGAACACATCACGCTTTCCTACTAAAGTAACGTAAAATAATGATATTTTCTTTTTAATATTATATGTTACATTTCAACTGTTTTACATTTTCAAAGTGTTTTGGTCAACTTTTTTAAGCAATATTTTTTATTATAATATTATACAATTTTATATTATTTATATTTTTTTAGCTTCAAGCTATATTCCGCATATAGCGGGTAGGCAGGTAACATGATAAACCTAGTGTTAAGACACTCCATTTCCCTCTTTCTGCCTAATTCTAGAGTTCTTTCTTTTCATGTTGATTTTTTAGGGCTCCGTACCTTTTAAGGAAAAAGGAACCCTTATTGCTTTAAAAGGTACGTAACTCTAAAAACCTACTTTATTATCCGTCCGTCTGTCTATCTGCCAAGAGCCTTTATCTCAGAAACGCTTGGAGATATCGAGTTGAAATTTAAGCTATACTCAAATTAACGGTCCCTTGATTTCCTGAATATATTTCTACATTTATTTATAAAAAAAATATGGATGGTTGTATCCAAAAAAACGAGTGGTTGATTTCCTAGAAAATAATAGCATTTAGAAAATGCTGGAAACCTCCAGTACCGAGCCCTCGGTAGGCGAGCCCGACTCGCACTTGTTCGGTTTCTTATAAATATCTTGATTATAATATAGAATTATTTTTTTATTGGAATTAATTGAAATTGAAGGTATTTTTTTATATAAAATTTCTTAAGTTTTATAAGATACTGGCAGAATTAAGTGACAAATAAGATGTTCGGAAGTTATTTGTGCTCAACTGACACTCTCCAAGAATAAAGTAAAGAAAGAATCCTAAAGTTGACTGCGCAGATTTGATTTTAGTTTTTTTTTCACTTTTCATTATTTGTTCCTAGATGTACGCGCAAAAATCCAACTTTTCGCAACTTTAATGTATTGGCCGTACTACATACAAATATAGGTAAAACTAAAATATATTTACCTGTTCAATAACAAACACGCATTGAGAAAGATCCGGCGGTATGTTCTTGTCAGCGATGTTCTCTAAGAAACAGTGTCGATTGCCGAAGCCCTCCGCTGCGAGACATACACGTTCTCCAGTCGCCGTGCACGACAGGCACACCATGTCTTCCTGTGGATACAAAACAAAAAATGTATGCAAAATTTTGTAAATCTAAAGAATTACTCTTTATTGGAAATGGGAGTAAAAATCACACCGTCGCGCTTAAGGTCAGAAACTGTGCCGCTGAGCCACGACGGCCTCATTATTGAAATTCTTATTCTATTCTAATAACAGTAAAACAGATAAAATCTTTTTATACAATAAGCGTCTTTCAAATAGATCATACAGACATATGGAAAAAATAAACTTGAGCAATTCGCAACCCATATTTTCCTTTCTATTTCATATTCTCAGCCGAGATATATTTTGCAATATAAAAACGTATATTTCATAGATTTTGTTAGGAGATATGATTAAATCGTATCTAGAGATGTAGTGGTATTGTAAGCAAAATCATATATACAGCTTCACGCTGTATCCCGCACATAGCAGGGTAGGAAGAGGGAACCTAGTGTTAAGACACTCCGTTCTCCACTTTCCGCTGAATTCGCAATGCCTCCATTGCGTGTTGAGTGGCGGCACTCAACGCCACACAACATTAAGTAGTAAGCAAATTTAAGTTTTAGTAACACTAATTGGGTGAAGAAAACCGCTTTTATTATTATTATTCGAAGATTCAAAAGTCCTTGCAAAAGTTTTATTTTTACCTTACATTATTACTTTAATTAAACAAAATTAATTCTAATAAATATAATTTTAGTCGCGTGTTTGTCCTGTATATTAATATAACATAGGTTGAAGGGTTGAATGAATCTAGTTATTCAGTCTTTCAAGTAATAAATAACATAGGACTCACATAGCGATATCAACTCTATTATTCAAAATATCAATCAGTTATAGTATGGCTTTTCATTATGCGCTTCCGTACCATTCCCGTGCTGTCAGTAATTTCTTTTATAATCTATATAGGACCGTCGTGAAGCAGCCTCAGGCTGTAAAATTGCAGTTGCGAGAAGCGCGGTGTTGAGTTCCGCCATTCCACAAGCAATACCTCCAGAATTCAGCGGAAAGTGGGAAGCGTAGTGTATAAGCACTAGATTCTCTCTGCCTAACTTGCTACATAGTTTACTCTTTAGAGTATAAAGTAGTCCTTAATAGGTTCCGGCCACAAAAACGGCTATATAATGTTTTAGTATTAGAAAGAGGCCAGTCGTGGCGCAGCGGCACGAAGTGTGACTGTAAATCGACCGGTTGTGGGTTCGATCCCCACTCGAGGAGATGAAATATTTACTTAAATTTATATTTCCATTTCTTCGCTCTGGTATCGAGGCTAAGCGCGGCGTTGAGTTCTGCCACTCAACACGCAATGCCTCCAGAATTCGGCAGAAAGTGGGGAACGGTGTGTCTTAACACTAGGTTCCCACTGCCTACCCTGCAGTGTGCAGGATACAGCGTGAAGCTGATTTATTTATTTTATTTAGTATTAGAATATTTCTATATTGACAAAATTCAATTGAACTTCTCTTTTTGTCCGTGGTGGCCCGAAGCAAATAAAAAAAGACGAATGATTGATGGCGTTCTAGGCTAGGGTTGTCACGTTGCGTCATTTGCTAGTGACATTTTATGTTCATTTTATCTTTTGAATAGTTAAGAAAATAAAAGAAAGATAATAGTTTATAATTATTTGTATATTTTGTTTTTTTTTTAGAAAAATTGAAGCATGTCGTCTGTTATCCAGTTAATGAAATTGTTTGATGCGATGTGAACTTTATTGTAGAAATAATAATAAAAAAAAAATATATCATAACCAAATTTAGATATTTTATAATAAATTAAAAATATATAAAAATATTCTTTATTTAAACAATATTTGTTTTAGTATATGAATAAGAAATACTAAATAAAATGTAAGTGGTGTCGTGCGTTTGGCACTGAGCGGGTGCCAAGTTGTAGGTGTCAGGAAATGCCGATGATATTGAGTGCAATGTTATTATAATATAATAATTGATGAATCTACGTTTCGACACGTACATAGTATTGTTTAAACCGTCTTTTGTGGTTCCTTTTTAGGGTTCCGTACTCCACTTAACTGAAATGAAAACGGAGCCGTTACAGGACCACTTATTTAATTTCACAGTACTATGCTTTACGCTTTTTCTCGCATGGCATGATTTTCCGCTCAAATTTCAAGACATTTAAACAAAACAATACCGAAATGAGGAAATGATTATAACTCATTTCTACAAGCGGGATTCGAATCCACAATCGCTATTTAACAGTTTGATTTCACAGTCTGTCAATATATTTCCTAATTATACTCAAGAATTTGACGTCAACACTACTGCTATAATACGCAAACCTACAAAGGCAGAAATAAATTCTTGCATTAGATTATTCTTGGACGCGTTATATTTAACTTGGCCACATGAAACGCATGACATACGCTCCACACTCCATGCGCTTCTTATTCATCTTCCAATTTATTATACCTAGTATTCATATATGTATAGGTGCTAGGATTACGTTTGCATTTGGAACAGAAAGACGCAGTTTATGTTTTCCTAAGATAATTTGCAATATGAAATATCTAGTAGCCATGGATCGACAATTGTTGGTTCGATTCCTACTCTGGGAAATCAAATATTTAATATTATATATATGGTGGAGCGAAAAAAGAAAATACAGAACGAATGACAACGTAGGTATTTATTTTATTATCTAAAGACTTTTTGCTAAATTAAAGAAAATGTTAAGCGTTTTAATAATTAAAAAAAATCATATAAGACATAGACATTCTGTGAAACAATAATCTTTTGAGTAATTAATTACTTACTTAGAAATTCGGTATTGTGAATATTTAGAGTAAGGTCATTAATCGTGTTCTATCTTAGAATACGAAATTCTATAAGCCGTTTAAAGGTTATGTAAATGGTGACCAAAGTTTTGAGCTGTAATTTTGTTATATTGATGAATTTATAATGAATGTAGAGGACAGTCGTGGCGCAGGGGCACAAAGTGTAATTGTGGAATCTACTGGTTGTGGGTTCAATCCCCACTCGAGGATATGAAATATTTACTTGCATTTATATTTTAGTTTTCTTTGCTCTGGTGCCGAGCTAAGCGCGGCGTTGAGTTACGCCAGTCAACACGCAATGCCTCCAGAATTTGGCGGAATGTGGAGAAAGGAGTGTTTCAACACTAGGTTCCCTATGCCTACCCTGCTGCGTGCGGGTACGCTGTTTTTATTTATGAGTAATTATTAAAATTAATGATGTTTCTTTTCACATAATATACATGTAATAAATGTATGAAAAATCACGTAAGAAATATGAAATATGTATGTACATAGTTCAGAGGAATGAATATTCAAGATACAAGTGCATCATATAAAGCACAATTTTAGTTTCCGGATCACAAAGTTAGATTGATTGTATGAGAATAATGATCTTCAGAGTTGGAACTGTAGTACCTATTGTACGTCTACAATACCTACTGTTTGTGAAAAAAAAATAAGAAACTATATAAGAAAAGGGAACCTCTTAGATATAATTATTAGAAGTTTTTTTTTCAACTTTACGCTGTATCATGTAGGCATAAGGAGCCTAAGACCTGTCACTCCTGACACTCCGCTCTCCACTTTCCGCCGATTTTTTGTGGCATTGCGTGTTGATTGGTGTAACTCAACGCCGCGCTTTGTTATGACACCAGAATGATTGAAATGAAAATCTCTATATATAATAAGACAGTAAAAATATTTTGTCTGTACATTTAGTAATTTTGACTGAAATGGATAGAGGGACACTTAAAAAGACTAATAGAAAGCAAAAAGATTTTTTTTGAATTTCTTGTCTGTCTGTCTGTCTGTCTGTCTGTCTGTCTGTCGACATATTGTTGTCCGCATTTTTCTCTGAAACTACTGAACCGATTTACTTGAAAATTTCACCAATTGCTTTGTTTTAACTCAATTTAGGTTCTAAAGTTTGGTTCATCAAAATCGGTTCATTAAAAAAAAAGTTATCGTCATTTGAATGAACTCAAGGCATTAGCTTGCCAGCGAATGTTATATAGAAATCGCGCTGGTATGACCCTGGCTAAAGAATGACGTTCGAAACGTTAATTTAAACTTTATATTTGTTTGTCATTCTATTATAGGGTGTGAGGCCAGTCGTGGCGCAGCGGCACGAGGTGTGACTGCAAAACCGACTGGTTGTGGGTTCGATCCCCACTCGAGGAGATGAAATATTTACTTAAATTTATATTTTTCTATTTCTTCGCTCTGGTGTCGAGGTTAAGCGCGGCGTTGAGTTCTGCCACTCAACAAGCAATGCCTCCAGAATTCGGCAGAAAGTGGAGAACGGAGTGTCTTAACACTAGGTTCCCTCTGCCTACCCTGCTATGTGCGGGATACAGCGTGAAGCTGATTTATTTATTTTAAGTAAACAAAATTGAATTGTTAGTAGAGATTACCTTCATAAATCATAACAGTGAAGTTTAAATCGTAATTAATTCAACACAGAGATAAAGAACGATTTGATCTTCAAAGAAATATCAAGTAAATACATAGATTTTTTGGTTCGTTCGTTCGTTTGAAATAAATCTATATAAAAATGCCTAAAAACATCCTTTCTACGTGTACTCTGTAATAACTACATATTAACCAATTATTCATTTATCTAATAATATGCAAACAGGAGTTAATATGCAAACATTACAGTTATTTTACAAAGAATATTATGAATCCTTAACCAAATCAATAATTTTACATTTAAGGCTGTTTCTGAAGCAGTACATTAAATTATTAAGTGACGTCAGCACATTTAACAGAGCTTTAAAAAACATAACATAGGTAAAAAGAACGTAATGTTACAAAAATATATATATATATATAATAAATAATTAGCTTTATGTATATTTTATGAATATCAAATATCGACATTGGTCATATTTTTTAGTTCGAAACAATCAAAAATTCTTACAGAAGTTACGATAATGTCGTAAAAAAATCATAATAGAATATTACAGATTAAAGTAACAAAAAATCATATTAGAAGTCATTATAGTTGTCTTTATATTATATATGTTGTTGTATGTTGTCTTTATATTTGTTTGTCATTCTATTATAGGGTGTGAGGCCAGTCGTGGCGCAGCGGCACGAGGTGTGACTGCAAAACCGACTGGTTGTGGGTTCGATCCCCACTCGAGGAGATGAAATATTTACTTAAATTTACATTTCCATTTCTTCGCTCTGGTGTCAAGGTTAAGCGCGGCGTTGAGTTCTGCCACTCAACACGCAATGCCTCCAGAATTCGGCAGAAAGTGGGGAACGGAGTGTCTTAACACTAGGTTCCCTCTGCCTACTCTGCTGTGTGCGGAATACAGCGTGAAGCTGATTTATTTATTTATTTTATTATAGTTGTCAATCAATTCTGCTTATTAAATAATCATGTATTTTAAGCGGGCGAAGCCGTGGGCGGGCCGCTAGTATTAAATATTTCATTTCTTCGAGCAAGAATCGAACCTACAACCCGTCGCGTTTATAGCCCTACGCTTGTGCCCCTGCGCCACGACTGGCCTCTTTGAAGTTATCTTAAGTTAAAGTATAATATGTATATAAATTTTCAAATATATTGTTCACTTCTCCAACTGACCTATTTACATATACGAGTGTAATCCAATATCCATAAATTAAGTTTTCCCATACATTTTGTCTATTTGCTTCAGACAACTTAGAATCAAATTTGCGCTTTAATTAATAATAGAGTTTAGTTTGTCTCTTTGTTTTAATAAAAGTTACTAAATAGAAAATATTTTTAATTGAGTATTGTCTTTTACAATAATTAAACGGTAACAAAAATTAAATTAGTAAAATTAATGTATAGTTTAAAATTTGATTGATTTTTTAGTAGGACCAAACCAAAAATATAAAAATTGTACATAATTTTCATAGACAAGCGAAAATGTTGTCTGACTGTACGCTATATGGCGTTTTGAGCCGTAACCGCTGATGGTAGAAACGTGAAATTTGGGCAGATGTTTATTTTCATATTCTGGACATCCACTAAGAAGGGAATTTGAAAAATTTTAACCCTAAAGGGATGAAATAGGGGTTGAAAGTTTGTATGGAATTTTTTTTTTAATCTGTACTGATTTTTATAAAATTTGAAATTCAGACTCTTAAAAATATTTCATTGAACACGTGTTTCATGGTTTTTAAGAATTCACCCCCTAAGGGTTCAAATAAGGAGTTGAAAGTTTATATGGAAAAATCTTTAAATTGCCACCGATTTTTATAAAAATTTAAATTCAGACCGTTAAAAATATTTTATTGAACACGTGTTTCGTGGTTTTTTTTGAATTCACTCCTAAAAAGCGGGCGAAGCCGCGCGCGCCCTCTAGTTTTGAATAAAATTATTTGAATTTGAATTTGAATTTGAAATACACATTTAATACAAGTGCAAGGTACTCTCAAATTTCAGTCATAAATCATTTACTGATTTATATTTAAAATCTCCCTCTCCTTAAGACAATAATCTCATAAGATTCGAAGTCATATTTTTTTTTACTTAACGCTGTATCCCGTTTACTGTAAGGTAGGCAGAGGGAACTTAATGTTAACAGTAAAAGACTTTGGCGACAAGTGGGGACCGGAAGTATCTCAATGAGAACGGAATGTCTTAGCACTAGGTTCTCAGGTTCCCTCCGCTTACCTTCCAATGTGCAGGATACAGTGTGATGCTAAAAAAATCTTCTTTTGAAAGGATACAAGATAACTTACTTTATCAGTCTACCCCTTTAGGAACTTTTGGCATGGTTAATGTTACTTTGCCTTGGACAACTACAACTTAAATTAAACATGTTTATTTAAATAAGTATGTTTAGTTTAAAGCAAGTAGATTTTGTGCAAAATTATGTGCGATGGATCAAAAGTTGAGAAAAAAACTAAGATTTTTAGTGCAGAACAAATTATTCTAACAAATTTAAAATATATTTTTCCTTTTGTAGAATAATTTAATTTTACTCTATATTCTTGTTTTGAGAATTTTATTACAGTACGAGCGCACTCGTAACCCTGAACTATAACATGTGCCCGAATTCAAAATTAAGGTTAAAAAGCCAGTATTTTTGAATATATAGATATTGCATCTATAAAATACATAAATTATAAACCGTTTGTTTACCTAGTTTTATTTAATTTTATTCAACTTTTAACTTCATTACAATTACATAGCAGGGTGGCAGAGCGAACCTAGGAACCTACTATTAGAACACTACCTTTGAGGCATTGGGTGTTGAGTGGCGGAACTCAATGCTGCGCTTAATTTGTGCGATTTCCACTTAAGTAAATGAACTATTAAATATTTCACTTCCTCGGGTGGGAATCGAACATATAACCGTCCGTCACTAGTCCCACGCAAGTCACAATTAATAAATGTTATAAAACATCTTATTTTGATATTTAAATCGTGTACAGTATTAATAGGACTTTTTAAATTCACTTTCTATGAATCTTAGAAACTGCGTTTTAAACAATAACGTACATATAATAGTTTATGTATAAACCAACCTATTAAAACTAAAATATTTTATGCATTTTTTTCAACAGTCGGACACTACACGATGGTGTTAACTTAATTTTGTCTTTGAGCCCTATTCTGTATATACCTCTCTCTAAAACCTAGTGTCGTACGATCTCCGTTCGAATTGAGACAATGCTTGTTGAGAGGTAAAACCCTCCTCCGCGGCGGCGGGTTTTACCTCTCAAATAAAATGAAAATAAATATTTCGTCGTAGCCGGAATCGAACCCACAACCATGGCGTTTACAATCAGACGCTGTTCCATTGCCACGATGGCCACCACAATTAAAATTAAAAGAGAAATTATTATTTTATAAAACATAATTTACATTAATATTTATAAAGCTTAAACTTTCAACCCTTAGGATTGCCTCGTGATAGCAGTGGCAAAGGTTTAATAGAAGCGCTTTAATTAACGATACCGCCATAGCTCGCTCTTCCGTACTTTTATATCATTCTAAAACTAGGTTAAATTGTTAAATATTTTAAATTCATATTAATAGAAAAGGCCATCATGGCGAAGGACCAATGGCTGACTATATATGCGATGGTTGCAAGTTTGATCAGGGGATTTTCAGAGCAGCATCGCGTCTACTATGTGCTATATCTGTATGTGAGGAGATAAGATAACAAAAATAAGTATAATAAAAGTTTGAATAATGGAAAAAATATGATTTATAATATTTCGAATGAATTAAACCACGCGTGTCCAGTCAAGTTAAAAGGCTGGAAACGCGCAAAGTGTATTTTAAACGAATATAGTTCGTTTATAATCTATCTGAATTTGATCCCAAATGGACACTAGTACTCGTCAGCCACATAGATCCCATTCTTGTGTCGGTGAAGTCGAGAACAACGCATTACTTAACATTCAACTTGACTCTCATTTCATATATGATTTGATGGGATTTATTATCACCAAACATTTTTCTAGCGGAGACTTTTTAGAATGAAACAAAGTGGAGAATAGAGTCACTACTTGATCATCCTTCTCAGATTAGTAAAAACAATATAAAATTGTTTAGTAGTCTCTTTATTTACATATGTAAGATTTAACATACTACTACCAACAATACAAAAAAAAAATAAACAATTAACAAATAATTTACCCTGCTGTGTGCGGGATACAGCGTGAAGCTGATTTAATTTTTTTTATTTAATAAGTAATTTAAATTCAGACCAAAATACTAAATAATAATTTTACAAAAATATGTAGATATATAGTCAAATTATTCTCAATATAATAGTCTGATATGGTAAAACAAAGTTGAATAGGGGATGGGGTGTTCGACCTCGATTCTGGAGAGCGCACCAACATTTTATACCAAGATTTAAAGATAAAATACTTTACGATCATTTACTTGTGATAACTTTGCGGGGATTTAATAATATTACTTTTTCATAGATGTCCATTTTTTTAACACAGTTGGCCAGTATGGCTTTTTAGTCATAAGATATTGGGATTCATTTCCAGTATATCTGATACAAGTTGTCCGCTTGTGGCTACGTCCGCGTAGACATTGATATTCTCGATTTTTTTTAAATGTAATCAGTAATACATATACTAATCGAAGAAGACTGAGTTTTCCGTCTACGGGTCATTTCCGACTCTGAACAAAGAATTATGGCGTAGAGTTTCGCCACTTGAGGAGTTTCTCGAAACATGAGGAACGGAGTATCCTAACACTCTGCCTACCCACCCTCCTAAAAGCGCGATACCGCATGGAACTAAAAAACAATCAACATAGTTTCAATTGGACAAACAGATTTAGTTATAATCAAAAGATCAATGAAAATAAAATAAGACAATTCTTTAAAACCATTTCTTAGGTTTTCGTTGGAATAAATTCTCATTCTCACAGACTTTATCTCGTTTTCATCAAAGAACATTAATGTTGCCTTTTAGTTACAAAGTTTTTAGGAGTAGTTAAAAAGACTTGTTATATAGGTTTACTTTAAACTTTGTAGGTATTAGCAATTCCATTTGCATAGAAATTTTACTTCAAGGCTCTTACGTCCTTGCCTTGAATTTCTTCCGCTTATAATTGTAATTAAACATTTAAAGTAGAAATATGAAGAAGTAGACTTCGGCTCGGTCGGATACTAAGGTGCCTGCCAAGCAGATCACGATGTCGATGATTATTGTGACGCTTCGTCTTTATATATTATAATTTAAAAAAGCACAATTGAAATCCAGTCCTGGTAAAGTTTCAGCTTATGTTAGAAAACGAAACAAAATTAATAAATATTTATAAAATCAAAAAATCTAAATCAGCTTCACGCTGTATCCGCACACAGCAGGGTAGGCAGAGGGAACCTAGTGTTAAGTCACTCCGTTCCCGACTTTTTGCCGATCACCACGAAAATTAAAAAAGGATGCGCCATGTCTGCTTGCTGTTCAATTTGTATTTGGATAGCTGTCTCTAAGGAGAGAAACAAAGTGACATGGAAATGAAAGTAGGTGATCAAGTCAACAGTGGAAATTGCCTGCTGTAAGCAAATGATGTAGTGCTCATTGCATCATCAGAATGCGAGATGGATGGAAAGGCGTAATGCTGCCTATAACAGGGTTAACCGTGCCTTAGTTGCATTTATGAGACGGCGAAATGTCAGCACCGTTTTGGTACCGACTCTCTTATAGGGCAGCGAAACGTGGGTATTACACAAGAAGAATGAAAGAAAGATGAATGCTGTTGAGATGCGATCTCTGCGTAGGATACGCGGAGTCAGCTTAGCTGATCGAATCCGCAATGAAGAGGTACACAGAATGGCAGGTACTAGCGAGGATGTCACGGTGAGAATGAAGTAGAACGTGCTCAGCTGGTTTCGGCACGTTGAACGAATGAGTGATGAAAGAATGGCAAAAAAAAAATTAATTTGAAGGAAAAGTGAGCGGTAAGAGAGGCAAGAGAAAACTGTTAATGGACTTTTATTGAATTTTAAAAAATTTTTATAGACCAATATTACAATATTTTATTAAAATCCATTTACAAAAAAAACTCTCTCGAATTCTATAAAAAAGTGGAGGAGTGTCTTTGCAATTTGTTATTTTTGCCTAACCCTCTATAAAAAAAATATTGCAGCTAAAGAATAAATACAAAAGCTAATATTTAACAACATAGTTCACATACTTATTATTCGTTTAAAAACAAAATTAGACACAACATGGTCTGCCAAAACCCAGAGGTGATTCACATAAGCTGATATATATTAATAGAATAGATTGTATGTAGATACATATATACGAATGACTTGTCTCATAATTAAAATATTATAAACAATTTTAGTTTCACACTGCAAACCGACTTTAGAATTCAGGTAGAAGCACTTTTTAAGACATTACGTCTTAAGTTGTGGAACTCAACGCCGTCCTTTTCCAAGGAAGAAACGACATTTGTTTTACATAAAATGTTCACACTTTTCCAACGGTTTTCAAACTACATTAAATTTTTTATACTTTTCTATAGGAAACAATGTAATGGCTGACAAAAAGATAATATTTAATTAATGTATGTAATGTAGGAATATAAACCTGTTGGATTTGGACCAGTGGTTTGGGCACGTCGAAAAAGTGACGAAAGAATAGCAAGAAAGATTTGTGAAGCAAAAGGGCGTGGTAAGTTGCAGAGACCGTAGTGTTTGGCGCTACGTTTTCTCTGACTACCCCCCTACCTAGCGTATAAAGCGTGAAGCTAAAAAAAGGGATTTGAACCAAGAACCATCACACATTTAGTGGTTAAAAAATAACACCAAGTATTGAGGGTTCATGTTTAAAAAGATAAATTTTATTTATGAGAGATATAAAAAAGCACAGCTCCCAAAAAGAACATAAAAGCTAAAGCTGCAGCGTTACAATAAGAAAAATATTAAGTTTATAAAATTTTATTCAAATTTTGCTTGAAATATTTTCGTTGCTTATTTATGTTGAATATAATATGCAATCTTTTTAAAAAGCTTTACCTTTGCTAATATTGAAAATCTATAATAAGTATACATAAAAATCGTTTTATGTGTTCAACACTATAGGATTGTAACGCGGAAAGAGGCAATACCTAGTCAACGGAAAGAGCCGCCCTTGGGCTTCGCACACGTAAATGATATTATAGAGTTAAAAATAATCAGCTTCACGCTGTATCCCGCATTTAGCAGGATATTACTAAAATGTATTTAGGGAAAATTGGTTGGTTATTTTAGTATAGTTATTTATCTATACTCTCATACTGTTATACACTAAATATGTTATTCACTTCCAAAAAAGATAAAAGTTTCAATATTTTTAAACATTACATAACTTAGAATTTTTGTCTTGAAAACTAGACTGCTCTTTAAAATAGCTGGACAAATTTTGATTTTATTATTCTTAGATATGTAAATATTCTAAAATGCATCAAAATTATTATTTCTTGACGAAAAAAATGTTATTGAGGCTGTAAAAAATATTGGAAGTTTCGTATCTCTATGAGTTCCGCCATTCAATATCTTCAAAAGAAATCGGAAAATGGTGAACATAGTGTTTTATCAATATCCTCAGTCTACTCTATATGGGAAATACTTCATTTACCTACCATTACTTAGGTACTAGTAAACCAGATTATTATTTAAATTCTATAACTTTACTTGAAAAAAATGTTTTCAGCTTCACGCTGTGTCCCACTCACAGCAGGGTAAGCAGAGGGAACCTGGGAACCTAGCGTGGTAACACTTCGTTCCCATTAAAACAATTCTTTCACTTTTCGCTGAATTTTGGGGGCATTGCATGTTGAGTGGCGGAACTCAACGCCGCACTTTACCTTATAAAAGCGAGGAAATAAAAATATTAATTATTTCATTTCCTCGAGTCGGAATCGAAACCACAACCTGTCACGTTCACAGTCGGCACGCCTGTACCTGGACTCAAAAGCTTCCTTTGTTATATAGCATTTATGAATAAATTATACATTTTCATAATTATAACAACTTAACTTTAATCACGGTAAGTACAGTTGTGTCGGAATTAACCTTATTTATTGTACAAAGCGATTCAAGTTTCCTATTTTCTGAAGGTCGCGCTGGAAATTTAAACACGATAATAGCTATAAAGTACACCTTCACGCTGTATCCCGCAATCAGCCCGGTAGGCAGAGGGAAACTAGTGATAAGGCTCTCCGTTCCCCATATTTCCGCCGAATCCTGGAGGCATTGCGTGTTGGGTGGCGGAACCCAACGCTGCGTTTTGTCTCTACATTAGAGCGCAGAAATATAATATTTTGTTTCTTCGAGTCGGAATCGAACCCATAACCAGTTACACTTTGTGCCCTTACGCCACGACTGGCCTCATATACTACATGGCCTCATAGCTATAAGAATTATTTTCTTTATATTTAAAATTTTTGAAATCTAAATATGAAAAATGAGCGTGTATATGTTGTATGTTGGCAGCCATTTTTCTGTTTATAAAAAAATACTTCGTATATGATGTTGTCATTAGTTGTTATGAGTTTTTGTCATATTTTATTATACCTCGTGCTATAAGATCAAGGAAATTAAAAAAAATATATTGTTTTTAGAAAACATAAATATTTGGAATTTAAACGTAATTGGAATCAAATCTCGCTACGTTCACGTTCAAACTTTCATACTTAAAAAAATGTTTTTTTTCTCTCTTATATAAGGAAATAACCTCCGATATCAAATCCATAACCATTCCAACCATTATAATTTATAATTCTTTAAGCATTTTGATAAAAAAATACTGTTGCACACTATCGATATACATAATTAAAGTTCCCAATGTTTCCCCAGCAGCCACTTTTACGTCAATCGTGATCAAATAATGGGATAGTGTTACATCTCCGTGATTATACCGCTGAGCTAAATTACTTATACGGTCGTTTGGCAGCTAAATGTATTGCTCTTGAAGTATTTCCTATAATACTATATATACATACATATGTACATATAACTACTATAGAGAATTAAATCTTATTTGTAGGTTTTTTAAGCAATATTAATGAAATTGAATCAGCTTCACGCTGTATCCCGCACACAGCAGAGTAGGCAGAAGGAACGTAGTGTTAAGACACACCGTTACCCACTTTCCGCCAAGTTTTGGAGGCATTGCGTGTTGAGTTGTGGAACTCAACGCCGCGCTTAGCCTCGACACCAGAGCGAAGAAATGAAAATATAAATGTAAGTAAATATTTCATTTCCTCGAGTGGGGATCGAACCCACAACTAGTCGATTTTACAATCACACTTTGTGCCCCTGCGCCACGACTAGCTATAAAGTTAGTAGGGGAGAGGGGGGTAGCTTTGAACAGGGGCACCTTTGAAAATATGTGTTAACAGAGCTATTTTAAAAAGAAATTTTGGTAGATTTTTTTTGAGTAGTGGCAGCACTAACCTGCACACGTGTCACTTGTCACCGCTGATATATGAGAGCCCGTGGTTGAGTTACGAGGAGTGTTTGATTTTGAGAAAAATTTTATACATTTTTAAATAAACGCGCAAGGATCGCAGGGATCCAATTCATGGTATATGGTTTTATTTTTTCCTCTTTTAGTTAGAATTTTTCATATATCATGCAATAAACTAGAAATTAATACAATTTTTAAACTTTTACTTGAAAAAAAAACGTTTTTAATTTTTCAAGTACCACTGAGGCAGCTTTGAACAAAATAAGGGGGGCAGTTTTGAATATTATTATATCTAACAAAATACCGCGAAAGAAAAACAAAACTAAACTGAACTTTTCTTTACAAGAAACTGACTCAAAAATGCATTTGGAATCAGAAGAGGAAGTGACAATTTACTGTGACGAGAATGAAGATGCTGAAACCTGTGCGTATGAAGACGAAATGGAATTAGACTACAACTTAATAAATATTGGAGACTCCATTTTAGCGAATGTTTCATCATCTATGAATAGTAAAAAAGTAGCTTGTACAATTTTTTTCTTTACGTCACTATACTATATCCATGTTCCTTTAAATTTAATTTCTCTAACTTCAAATTAGGGTAATAAGCTGTTTATTAAAAAATATTTTGTTTTATTTTCATAATATTAGGTTTATTCTATGATTGATCCTGACTGGTTGTGGGTTCGATCCCCGCTCGAGGAGATGAAATATTTACTTAAATTTATATTTCCATTTCTTCGCTTTGGTGTCGAGGTTAAGCGCGGCGTTGAGTTCTGCCACTCAACAAGCAATGCCTCCAGAATTCGGCAGAAAGTGGGGAACGGAGTGTCATAACACTAGGTTCCCTCTGCCTGCCGTGCTGTGTGCGGTATAAAACGTGAAGCTAATTTTTATTTCTTACGTAGACTACTTCCCCCAATTTCAGTTGCTGGTTACGTCACATACTACATTCATCTTTTCCTTTAAATTTATTTTTTCTAAGTTCAAATTAAGGTAGTAAGCTGTTTATTTAAAAAATATTATGTTTTATTTTCATAATATTAGATTTATTCTATGATTGATCCCATAATGTTAATTACTTCTACGAAGCCAAAGCTACTTTTTTGTTTTTTTAAAGTCTATTAATAATATTAAAGTTATTTAACATTAGTACTAGTACAATCGCAATATTAAACTAGATATATTATTTTTTTCAGTTAACATGGTACTGATATTTGATCTCCATCGTTTCTAATGTTAAGTTTATTGATAAAATTACTTAAAAGCTTTTTAATTTCATTGAATTCGATGATAGTTCAAAACTGCCCCATATATGTTCAAAGCTACCCCGCAAGGGGGGCAGCTTTGAACATTTGACTACTGCTACTAAAGTTGATATTGCACCTTTACCTTATATATTTTTCTACATACGATGCTACGATTGTGTGGTACAATAGTTGGAGTAAGCATTGTGAAATAGTAAAGAAGTTAAAAACTGGAGAATTTTTAGATATGACACAAAGTTTAAAAATCGTTCGAATGTGCCCCCCTCTCCCCTACATTATTTACAGATTGCTGCCATCATATTATGGGCGTATATTGAGGTATACTATATACAATATAAATCGATCAAATAACATCTCCTATCCCCTCTCGATACATTTATGGACTTCGGGTAAATTAAATATCTTTCTAACCTTATATCAATTTAAACATATGTGTCAATATCAATGTTACATTGTGAATATATACAATATCAGAGAATATTTGTGTTAAATATTTATTTCTCAAATGTGTCCGATTTGAATCCAAATCAATAATAGCGTAGAGCACAATATATAAACGCCTACAAAGTTTATCTTTATAATATTAAATATTTCCATTTACTTAGTATAATTTAAGAATAAAAATATGTGGTAGTGCCAAAAAGATCAAAAGATAATATTCTCCAATTCTGAAATAAATATGAAACTACAACTCACCGTTCGTAAGAATGAAACATCATCCTGCTCACTCGCTCCTCCTTCCGCTTCCGCCATTTTGAATACTTTTTGTTACTCGAACGTATAATTATATCAATTCGAAATCATTACTCTTCACATGCATAACTGTAACAAAGGAAAAAATTATTAATTAAATTATTTAAGGTAGTAAGAGAGGCCGTCGTGGCTCGGGCTGTGTGTTCGATTCTTACTCGAAGCAATTAATTATTTTCAATTTCTCGCTTTGGTAAGAAGATAAAGTGGCGGCGTTGACGTCCTCTATTCTGAACGCAATATTTCGATAACCGGGCAAAAAGTGGGAAACAGTATCTATATTTTAACACTTAGCTTACCTAATATATGCGGGAAACATAGTGAAGGTTAAAAAAAACTAAATTATCATTTTACTAATTTACACTAGGTTCCCTCTGCCTGTGTGCGGGATACAGCGTGAAGCTGATTGTTTGTCATACGTTAGACCAGTACCTACGTCACGACGGCTTCACATAAATGTACATGATTAAATAAGGTATTCTCTTAAGTGAAACTGGAATCCACAACTGCTCTCACAACACCACTACGCTTTAGAAAATTTTATATTTTTATACCCAAAGTGCCTAATTGCGGGTTGTTTCTAAGCCGGTACATTCAGAACCTATGTATGTATAGAAGCTATATGAATAGGGTTAGAATGCTTTTGATAGGAACATTCTCTGAAATTTAATAAAGTATCTAATAATTATAAGTTCTTCGCTGAAAAAAACGAAAAGTGGGGTATGGAGTGTCTTAACACTAGATTCCCTCTATCTACTCTGCTAATTGAGATAGAGCGTGAAGCTGAAAAACAATAATGAAATGTAAAATATATTTAGGAAAGTTAAAGTTTCTCAAAATGTAGTTTTTATAAAATTTTGTTATAATTATGTAGAATCGGGTAAAGTGGACGTAAGTGGAACGTATACAAAACACAATCATACTTTGTAAGTTTTGTCTTCATTTTTGTGTTCCATTTATTTAGTTCGGTTTTAGGCTTAAATTAAAAAAAAGAAAATAAGATGGCCAAGTGTAATTCAGTATACCATTATCTACAAGAACAACAAAATCACGTTTGTTTTTTTTTTTAATATTTAAAGTGTTTGTTGTTATAATTTTTAATATTTGTTGTTATAGCGGTGGTTCATAAAATACAGCCTGGCTACGACGGACAGACAGGCAGACAGCGAAGTCTTAGTATTAGAAGCCCGTTTTACCCTCTAGGTACGAAAGCCTAAAAAATAAAACTTCGATCGCTAAATGCTCTTCGCACAAGCCTAGAAATAGTGAAAATACATAAAATAATAATAAGACTAGATATAGGAAAACATGTCACAGACCCCACGTAAGATGCGGAATTTAAAGCCAATATAAAAAATATAAAATATTTCTTCCAATTGAAATTCCGAAGCCACAAACACTGTCATCTATATTGTCATTCTACCACTAAGTCATAGCAGCAAAAAGAGAATCACTATACACTATAATCTAAATTATAATAGTTAACATAAAATATAATATTATGCAAAAGGAAAGTTATAGCGTTGCGTGCGACGTCCGGTCATTAAGCTGAATTACAAGCGCCTACGATACATACTTTTGTTATTATTATATTGGTTTAAGTTTTAAGGTCATTGGTGAATACGTACTTCGTACTAGTATTTTTAGTAGTACAGAATTTTAAATTTGATATTGAAAATTCTGATTTGTATGACTGCAAACGCGATTTGTAGGTTCGATTCTTAATCAGGGGGAGGATATATTTTTTCATTATAGGATATTTACTCGCTGTGGCAACAAGACGAAGAGCGGCGTTTACTTGCGTTGTATCACGCAGGGTAGGCGTTACGAATCTAGAGTTAG
The DNA here is from genome assembly GCA_021202915.1 of Heliconius himera. NCBI lineage: Eukaryota > Metazoa > Arthropoda > Insecta > Lepidoptera > Nymphalidae > Heliconius > Heliconius himera. Next base: position 40,382 of record JAJHJA010000974.1, read on the forward strand.
GACATTCTGTTTTCTACTTTCCGTCAGATTTTGCGTGCTAAGCGGCGATACTTAAAGCAGCACTATCTTATTACCGGAGCGAAGAAATGACAATATTTTATTATCCTGAGCGGAAATCGAACCCACAACCGCCGCGTTCACAGTCAGACGCTCTGCTACCCCAGCACGACAGCTTCACATATATGTACATGATGAAGTCGAATTTTTTATACGCTAACAACATAAATAAGTTGTAATAAACGTATCAAAATTTCCACGTAGCATGATGAGAATGTATGGCTTAGTGGTCAGAGCGCCTGGTCGGTTTCCAGGAGGCGCGGGTTCGAGTCCCGCTACGTTAAAAAAAATTATACGTTTTCTAAATAAGTATTGTTCTTTCCTAAGTGTGGAAAAACATTTTAAAAATTGTAAAAAAATGTATGTAGATGTTATAAAGTATGTAGAATCGGGTATATAGAACATACAATCATATTTATCATATGGTTATAAAAGAAAAAAATAGGGCCAAGAGTATCTAATTCGGCCCGCGCATTAAGGGCTTTAGTTCCGCCACTCAACACGTAATGTCTCGAAATTTGGGTAGAAAGCTAAGGTCGGACATCTGAGTCTGAGCTTGACACTCTGTCTTTTTTTTTGATTACCCCTTTGTTACCAGAGTAGGAATCGAACTCATCAACTCCGCGGCGAAAAACGAAATGTTTTCGCAATATATCTACATCATATCTATTATATGCTTTTTTATATTCAGTTTAGACCAAATAAAGGTATAAAAAAAAGTAAACAATAAAAAATATTCCCTTATCCAACAGGTACACGTATTTCGTATTTAATAAAATGATGTAGCGAATACCTTCCCTTCTCAACGGTGCTCCTTGACCTACAAACCCTTATCATCGTTTACAAAAATGTATTTGGAATTTACTATAAGGAAGCAGCTGAATATTTTTATTAATTTTTAATTAATTTCGTTTTTATTTTATTTTTTTACACTTGCGGCTTCGCCCGCGTGGTCTTTGACACTTGACTAATTGCCAGACTCCAGTTACTCTTAGAGCAGGTATTGTACACCGAAACTTCTTCTTACTTCCTACTTCCTGAGGTTAGTGCGTTCAACCAGATAAACTTAACAATATAGCTTATAATATTAGTATAGAAGTATAGATTTTAGTAAGATATTATACTTTATTTCATTAAATATGATATTTGGTTAGATCGATAGTTGTGAGTTCAATTCCTGCTCAAGAGAATGTATATATTTAAATTATTTTCATTACCCTGGTTTAGACAAAATGCGGTGTTAGGCTCCGACAGCTAGAATAAAATGTGAATAAAAATTTTTTTTTTTACTTTTTAACACTCCCGTGTTTAACGGGATCACATCGTAGAAATTTAAATAAATTGCTCATAATTTTCTTAAGCCCATACATAAACTTAGTACCTTATTATTACTTTGAAACAGTGATGTAATTTTGTTTACGTTGTATATAACCGCGAACGCGGGTTATTTGGCAATGAAAATTATAACAAGCATTTTAGACTCTTTTTTGTAGCTTCACGCTGTATCTCGCGCATAACAGGGTGGGCAGTGGGAACCTTGGAACCTAGTGTCAAACAATCCGTTCCCATTAAAACACTTCCGTTTCGCAGTTTACAACGCATTACGTGTTGAGGTTGAGCACTTGGCCTCGTTTTCAAAGCCAGGAAATAAAATATTAAACATTCCATTTGTTGGAGTTGGAGTCGAACCCACAACCCGTCGCGTTTACAGTCGCACGCTTGTGCCTCTACGCCACGACTGGATTCACTGCTTTTTTCTGAGTATATTTCAAAAAATATTGTGAAAAAAGCTGAAGAGATTCTCTTTTGCATTCATCATAAGTATGTTAACAACTGTACAATGTTTTAATTAAACAAAGAATACAAATGTAAATAAATGAAAATATTTCATAAAACGCATGAAAATTATAACGAAAACTGTGAAAAAAAAAACGTAGCGTTCAGTCATACGTTCGAAAGTATATATTAGTGGTCACAGCGATTGGACGATTTTGAAGAAGCACGGGTTCAAATCCGGCAACGTTAAAATTTTATGAGTTTTCTAAGATATTTTTCTATTCTTAGCAAAGCACTTTAGACACTGTAAACAAAGAAAGTATTACATGGAAAAAGTGAAAGGTAAAATAACACATTTCCTCCACAACCACGAGTGCTTCTCGCCATGATATACCTACACCACCTACGTGCTATAATATATTTGTAGGGAGCTATGGAGTTATAATCGAGACAAAACACTTAATCCATTTAGCTCCCTGCACAAGTTTCAAGGCTATGGCAGTTCTCGTTAAGTTTATTGCAAATTAACTCGACATATTACGGCTTTATTGCGACGAAATATAACCCGATTGGGGAAATTGTAAAAGAAAATTAAGGAAGTTTGGAAAACTCACATAGTAGGTTGGGCAAAGGGCACCTAGAACCTAATGTTAAGATACGCAGTTTCCGTTTAGACACTTCCGTTTCTCAGTTTCCGCCAAATTTTGGAGGAGTTGCGTGTTGAGTGTCGGAACTCAACGCCGCGCTTTAAAAAAAACTTAAAATAACATATTAATTTATATATTTTACTGTATAAAACGTTTGAAATTTGAGAAGAATAAACAGTAAAACTATAAATATGAACACTAGTAAATGATATCTCTTAAAAAGTATTTTTATTTTCAAAATTAAACGTGGTTTTATTAAATTTGTGAGTGACCTAATTACCGACGTAGGTAGCGAAAATGTTTAACAGATTTTATGAAAATTTCATCCAAAACAACATCGAGATTAAAAACAAAATCGAGCTATAAAACTGTCGATGCTTTTATAGCAGCTATATAGGTATAAATTGACTAACGTGTCAGTATAGTGTGTATAACGAAACTGAATTTCAAATATAAACATATATTTTTCTTCTATATGTATATGTATCATACCTACGTTTGTTATTGAATACCAAATATGTAATAAAATATATATATATATATATATATATATATATATATATATATATATATATATATATATATATATATATATATATATATATATATATATATATATATATATATATATATATATATATATATACTTACTAGAAAATCTCGTTTTAATCAGTTTTTGTCGGAATTTAAATAAATCAAATTAAATTAAAGGTTCACGCTGTATCCCGCAATCAGTAGGGTAGGCAGAGGGAATCCAGTGTTAAGACACTCCGTTCCTCACTTTCCGCCAATTTCTGGAGGCAACACGCAGTTAAGTGACGAAACTCAACGCCGGGCTTTGCTTCGACACCAGAGCGTAGAAGTGGAAATAAATAAATTTAAATAAACATTTCATTTCCTCGAATAGGGAATGAACCCACAACCAGTCGCGTTTACAATCACATTTTGTACCCCTACGCCACGACTGGCCTTGGAATTTAAAAAAAGAAATATAAAAAATCGTAGAAAATCGTTTTGACCTATTCCTGTTGGAATTTTAAGAAATATTATCTTACCCTGTTACCCTAACTTATAAATTTTTTTAAAGTCCAGCAGTTTAGTCTGTGCTTTGTCTGTCAGTTACTCTGTAAAGGAAAAGTACCTATGTATAGATTTCATTAAAATACCATCTAATTACTAACGATGGTAGTGGGTGCGATTTCCACTTGGGATAATTAATTATTTTTATATCAGTTCGCGTTAAGTTTCGCCACTAGACGTGCAGTGTTCCTAATTTGGACGGAAAGAGAAAAACCGAGTCTCTTCACACTGAGTGCCTACACGACTATACGAATTAAAGTGTCAGCCTGAAAAGAAATCTATTAGCCTAATTTAGGTTTTTTAAACTTAGCGTTTTCTACCTCGCCGTATACAGAAAAACAGGCAAACCGAAAGCAAATGTTCTAACTGATCAACAACAAACATCAATAATACTTGTACAAAATTTATTACACACCGGAATCTTGTTTACGAAGTCGACGTATAAGATAAATAGAACAAAGTGAAAAGAACCAAGTTTATTCAAGTTAGTTATTACGTGACTGTTTAGGAAGCTTAGGATATATACGCTCATTTTGTCTTTGTATGTCAGAACAACGGAAAATCTGAATATTTATACGAGATCACTTAGTGTAATGGGAACGTCTTATTTCTTGGGAATCCCCCCATTGATTTCGTCGCTTGAGTGATCTCATTCGTAACATATGGAGGTAGAGAGTCTAAGATTTGGCGCAGTAGGACAGCATCTGACTGTAAAAGCCACAGATATGGGCTCGATTCCCATGGGGATGAAAGATTAAATTCAATTTATTTTCATTCCCCGCTTTGGGAGACGAAGTGCGGCATTGGGTTTCGCTACTCAACACGTAATATATTAAAAACAATTGCGGAAAGTACTAGGTTTCCCTAGCCTAAAGTGTCATGAGGAAAAAAAAAGAAGAACTATTACTATATTACTAAAAAAAAAATTCAGTAGAATTTCTATTCAGGATACTTATATGATTAAGAATATTTTTTTGTAGAACATGTAAAAAAAAATTTTACTTCGTCCTCCATTTTTAGTAGATTAGAGTAAAATAAAAATGTAAATTTGGATAGTGAAATCTAATAAGTTCTTTGAAACCTGCTTGTATACTAAAGTAGAATAGGTCGAACTTGGAGGGTTCAATTATTAGTTAAATTGGCACAACAAAGTGTGACTGTAAAATCGGCTGGTTGTGGGTTCGATCCCCACTCGGGGAAATTAAATATTATAATGTCGAGGCAAAGCGCGGCGTTGAGTACCGCCACTTAACACGCAATGCCTCCAGAACTCGGCGGAAAGTGGGTAACGGTGTGTCTCCCCCTAGGTTCCCCTTAGGTGGACATCTTGATGTGTGCGGGATACAGCGTGAAGCGTGGCAAAATTGTTTATTTATATATTTTTTCTATAAAATATCTAAAAATTTTAGACACGCTATGAGGCGCGGAATTCTAATAACCTTGTACGAAACTTTTAAAACTAAAACATGGTATAGTACTGTGAGCGCACTCAAGCAATAAAAGCGGTTCAGATAGTTTATGTACTTCGTGGTTATGCAATTTCAAAGTTCACGCTGTACCTAAATATTTTACAAATATTTCATGGTTTAAACAACTGAAATATATCATGATGTTTTACAACTTGACCCTTTTTCCTTATACTTAGCATGATAGACAAAATCTCTCTGAAGTCAACACTACGTTTTGTCAGAGTGAGAAATTAAAAATAAATATTATATAACAAAATCCTCTGAACGAGATTCGAACCCACTAGCATCGTGTTTGCAACTTCACTGCGCCATAACCGCCTCGATACTTTTTAACGTGTATATTGATACCATATACTTCATACGGTATAGAAACCCAAATAAATATATTTGCCTAAAAATGGTATACTTCTTTCTCGGACGGAGTGAGAGAGTGGAAGATGACAGGATATATATTTTTTTCGTATAACGAAATACGAGTAGAGTGTTAAAGAATACAATAGAAATAATTATCATATTTTAAAAGTATAGATATTTTTAAGGTTCCGTAATTAAAAAGGTAAAAACGGAATCTATTTAGGATCACTTTGTTAGCCGTTTGTCCGTCTGTAAAGACCTCGAGATCGCGTGGAGGTAACAAGCTGAAATTAATATCAAATATTAAAATCTAGGGTTCCTTGAAGCACAGAAAAAAAGCAAGCATCTTAGTCAACGCAATCAAACGTGATACCAGCTGTTATGCATCGATTTTGCTGTATTTTATGGGAAATTCACCGCGTTATCAACACCTATAGGGTACTTTCTGTGGACTTACAGCTTTGAAATTTGGCACAAATTGATAACTTACAATACAAATAAAGGAAAAATCGGAAAAGTGAAAATTTATAGAAAAGAAAAACATCATTACAAACTTATATTAGAAGTTAATTTCATACAAAATGAGTGCAAACTTAACTTTGTCAACTTTTATAAGTAGTACTCCGGTACCGTTGACCTACAATCCGAAATTGATACGGAAGCCTCGGTGGGCGAGTTCGACTCGCACTTAACCAGTTTTTATTTACATTGCAGTAGCAAATTAATCAAAATACGCATATATATAAAAAAAAACAAAAGCTTATTACAACAATATGCAATCAAAATAAAACTGTACAGATGAAACAGCCCCTGAATGAAACCTGAATATAATATGGGTGGGGAAGTGATTTATGTATGCGAGTCTGACGTGTAATCCGAGTGCGTGTCGGGCGAAGCGCCTGCTGCGATAAAATATACGTATTCAGGTCTTCTGATTCTAAACGCCACGGTTGTGGGTTCAATACCAATTCGTGGGAGCGAATTACATTATTTTCCTCGTTCTGATAATAAATCATAGAGTGCCGTCACTCAACACGCAATGTCTTTAAAACTAGGCGGCATGTAGCGAAGAGTGCACTAGATTCCAACTGCCTACCCTGTTATATCGCGAAGATAAAGAATGTATATTTGGACACCATTAGGATCACATTCCTAATAATATATCTTTACTTATAGGTGTATAGTGAGCAAGTAAAAAAATATTTAATATTAAGTACCTACAGACTTCTAAATAATTATAAAAAAAATCGATTAAGTTCAAGTCGAACTCGCCCACTACCAACGAGAAATTTGCGGGCATATGTACTCATTTTGTATGAAATTAACTACAAATATAACATTACTAGAGGGCGCGCGCGGCTTCGCCCGTTTATTAGGAGTGAATTTAAAAAAAACCACGAAACATGTATTCAATAAAATATTTTTAACAGTCTAAATTTCAATTTTTATACAAATCGGTGGCAATTTAAAGATTTTTCCATATAAACTTTCAACCCCTTATTTGAACCCTTAGGGGGTGAATTCTTAAAAACTATGAAACACGTGTTCAATTATATATTTTTAAGAGTCTGAATTTCAAATTTTATAAAAATCGGTACAGATTAAATTTTTTTTCCATACAAACTTTCAACCCCTATTTCATCCCTTTAGGGTTAAAATTTTTCAAATTCCCTTCTTAGTGGATGTCCAGAATATGAAAATAAACATCTGCCCAAATTTCACGTTTCTACCATCAGCGGTTACGGCTCTGCGTGCGTCTTACCTCAGTCAGTCAGCACAAGTCCTTTTATATATATAGATAATTTTTTTTTTTCTATGGAATGTCTATAAACGTAAGGTAACAAACGGGCGGACAATAAAGTGATCCTATAAGGGTTCCGTTTTTTCCTTTCGGTATGGAAATCTAAACACTCTAATAAATAAAATACATAGAAAGTGTATACAGTTTAATATTACAAAAACAAAATGTTGACAGTATGTATAAACAAGGCGTCAAAATCATATCAAATTTTCCCTCACGTCTCCTCCGAGAATTCTTAAGTCAAATAAATTGAAGAACGTGGAATTCAAGAAGTCTCCAAAGAACGTTTGCCATATGAATGATAATTTGTTTGGAAGTTTTATTTTTATTATAAAGTATGAAGAATACACGTGATATAATAAAGCTATAATGTCACTAAGATTTTTAGGCCTGTCGTAGCACAGGGGAACAATCGTGCGACTGTAAACGCGACAGGTCGTGGATTCGATTCCCATTTGAGGAAATGAAATGTTTTATATTTTCATTTCCCCGCTCTTGTATAGAAGCAAAGCATGGCACTTAGTTCCGCCACTCAACACGCAATGCATCTAGATTTCGGCAAAAAATTGGGAATAAAAAATAGCGTCATTATATTTCCAATCCAATTCTTGTCCTGTTTTTTTACTGCGCTTCATGCTACTAGAAAATAGTAATACAAGTGAAACAATACAAATACAACATTTTAAAATATTAGTCGAATATTCCCGACAAGAACGCCACCATAGCGAGAAACATAAAAATTTGGTTAGTAGGTTTTTTTCTTATGTTGTTTATTAAAGTAAAATCAAATCAGCTTCACGTTGTATCCCGCACACAGCTAAGTAGGTAGAGGAAACTTAATGTTAAGACACTCCGTTCCTTCGAATTATGGAGGCATTGCTTGTTGAGTAGCGGAACTCAACGCCGCGCTTTGCCTCGACACCAGAGAGATACAAAAAATATGTACTTTATGCATCTCCTCGCAAATTGTGGGAAATACAGAGACAAGTTAGTGGTTAAATTAGGAGCATTAATCAATTTGAGGCAGGCACAGGAAACCTTGCCGCGGTTTGACATTATGAGAAATTGTCGTAAATCAGGACACGGCTTCCTTTTTATTATTATTATTTGAAAATTAATACTTATATTATTTATTTAATAATAAAATAATAGTTTGTGATGTTCTTTTGTGTATTCGCACGTGAATTTGGGATCAAATAGGAGCGATGAAAAACATTATATTTTAATGTAGATTACACGCAATGGTGACACCAGTTACAAAATGGCTGCCACAATCGTTGTAGATTCAATCTATATTGGAAGAAAGAAATGCATAGAAAAAATATTAAAAAATATTATTTTTAATTTCTTGTTTCGCTAATGAGATATTTCACGTAAGTAAAATTGGCAGTCAGTCCTTCTTTTAAAACAAGAAATTAGTCAGACTTTGCTTAGAATGACTACTTTTAGTTAAAAAAATATTACGGATAGTTAACTTTTTCAAAAAAAAAAGATTCTGGACAGAGACAAGAGTGACCTTACATAATTAAACCCAAATACTTATGAATTTAGTTATAAATTATACTACGTATTTTTAATACTAATGTTATTATGCAAAAGAGTTCGTTTGTTTAAACGCTCTAATCTTAGGAACTATGTACTTCATAACTAGACTGAAATTAAAAAAAAACTTGTTGGAACTAATTTACTGAGAAAGCATATACCTATTCTGCATCTATACATCAAACCGGGGATCACTCGTTCGCGCGTACCTTGATTGGATGGTGGACTGACCACGTGAGCAAAGCCGCAGGTGAAAGCTAGCTAATTATAATAATCAGTTTTTATAATACCTACCAAGCCCATAAATTTATATGAGTTTGGTAATCACATCCAATTAACAATAAAAGCAAAATATGACATTTCAAGGGATGGGCGGGTCACAACCTCTTTTTAGAGTCAATGTACTTAAGTAAATTAATCAAAACTATTTTATGAAGTTTTTTATGAGGTCATCGGGTCGCAGTGGAGTGGTGTCTGCAAGTTCTGGACTGAATGCAATGGTTGTAGGTTTGATTCCCACTTGGAGGAATTAATTGTTTCCATCAATCACTCCACTTAGTCTACAAGAACAAAGCGCGGCGTTGAATTCCGGCATTCAACATTCAATGTCTCGAAAAATGAGTGAAACTTACTTAACTTAACACTAGGCTAACCTTTGCTAGAAAATTTGTACTGAATACAATTTAGATTTACCCTCCATCTTAAGTGTTTTCGCATTTAAAAAATCGTATAAACGGAGATCCCAGGGCTCCTAACATAAGTCATATTGACAAGGTAAAAATTTTGAGGATTAATAATTAAATATATAGTTAAGACGCTATGCATACTTACTAACTTGAAAGTGAGGCTCTTTCAGAAACACTCGTATTTGTATATGTTTTTAAGAATAATTTAAAAAATGTATATATATTTATTATTACCAGTCTTTTCACGTGGGCCTTTACTCCCTCCGCCAGACGTTCTAAAGGTTGTTTAAAATTGGGACAAACTACGTCGGTCAGTCACAGACAATCAGACCAATCCGGTGCTCAATCATCCTCCCTGACAGAGATGTACTTTTAGTTGGCTCTACCTCTACATGTGGGGCACATGCAAATTAGTAAGTACGCATACCGTCTTAACTTTATATTAGACTAATAATCCTCAAAATTTCAGCTTTGCTATAATGAAGTAGGTCTGGAAGCCCTGGGATCTTGGGCTAGTAGATCTTTATTAAATTTTATTCAGTAATCTTGTTTGGTTATAGGTAAACAAAGGAAAACCTCAGGCTTTTCAGAACAATGACTCTTGTGTGAATGAAAATTGGAACCAAAGAGACGTGTTTCTAATTTCCTGAATATCCACAGTACTTGCAATCACGTTATAAATTCCTTCCTATGTTGTGCATAAAACTAGATTGGCCTCGTCTGGTCGACACTACCGTGCCTTATTTTGTTATTTTTCGTTATGACGGGTAAAAGCACAAAAAACTTTTTTATCAAAATATTACATTTCTTATATTTGGTAACTTCGGTTTTACTCAAAGCGCCATTAAAATCAGTTGTGTATTTTAAAAGATTAATCAAGATTTAAATTGGAAACAAATTTGTTTTCACTATATAAAATAATATATTCATACATTCAAACTCAGGCGCCTAAAAAAATTAAAAATATCGAAACAAATATCTAATTTACATACAAAATTTAACATAACAGCATGTACGAGTACGTATGGCAAATTCACCAAACATTGGTGTTTACCCTCTAAAAGCTTTCGGCTCCACGCGTGGAATCAGCTATTAAGTTTAGTGTCGCACTTAACGACTGTTTGCTTTGAGCTTACGTCAAGATTGTTATAATATTACGCTTATTAAAGTATTGTTACTAGCTTTAAAGGTTGCGGTGTTAAGTTCCGCCACTTGTTTTTGCCTCTAGAATTCGGGAGATAGCGGGAAACAGAGTGCCTTAACACTAGGTTCCCTCAACTTACCCTGTTATGTGCGAGATGCAACGTGAATCTGAAAAAAATATCTTTTACTGGCGACGTTGCCTTTTGAGCAACTGAAATAACTAAGAGTTGTATGTACCTACATGATAAGACGCACACCACAAGAGCCCATGTTAATTTTAACCATGCTAATTGCAGTCGGTTATACAGAAACGAATAAAGTCATTTAATATAGCCTATATATAATATTCTGCGATAAATGAAATATTTAATACAAAAAAAAAACATTGAAACCTTTTTTTTATCACCGCACACTGCAGGGTAGGCAGAGGGAACCTAGTGTTAAGACGCTCCGTTCCCCACTTTTTGCCGAATTCTGGAGGGATTGCGTGTTGAGTGGCATTACTCAACGCCGCGCTTGTCCTCGACACCAGAGCGAAGAAATGGAAATATAAATTTAAGTAAATATTTCATCTCCTCGGGATCGAACCAACAACCAGTCGGTTTATAGTCACACTTTGTGCCCCCGCGCCACGACTGGCCTCATCATCATTGAAACCTGTACTTCCTAAATATATTGTGATTGTGACTAAAAGTGATGAAATATAATCAGTACTTCCTAAGTCCTGTACGATATTGGTACAGAAATATAGATTTGCTTTGAGTGGAATGGAATCCAGAACTACTGGATAAAGTTACACTTTACAACAGTACCGAGATAGCGTTAAAAATTGTGTATTTATTTATTCTGTCTTCTTAAACTATGTTAATTATAGTTTATGCTTTCATAAATCATCTAACATAAATTGGCATTTCAATAAATATGGATATCTAATATGAATGTCTGACATAAAAGAGACATATTTACATAATCTTTCACTATTCTAGACCAAGTAGACAAGAAAAACAGCGCCTTTTGTTTTTCTGTACTGTACCGAATGGTTCACTGATATTTGTTATTCCACTCAGATTCTTCTATTATTTTTCAACATTTTGTTAAAAAGAAATATTTTGATTGATTTATAGTCATATTATTTAATTTCTATGTACAAAGCGCGGCGTTGTGTTCCGCCACTTAACACGCAATGACTCCAAAATTCGTCGAAAAGTGGGACACAGTGTCTTACTTCTAGATTTCTATTCTGCTATATGCGGGATACAGCGTGAAGTTAAAAAAGACAATTCTACGATGTAACTACATGTAGCAGTTGTGGGTTCAATTCCTGCTTGAACTTTGATGTAAATACATCAATACAAACTTCGTTTATCCCACCTACACACAAACACAACGTTCGAATTCCTATATTTGATGTACAATATATTGCTAGGCGATGATAAATTGCTCTATTGCATGTGGAATGTGGATCTATAAGGAACACGTGCCTGTTGCGGAAATAGCGAAAATCATATTTTCTTTATAGGTATAGTTACAAGTTTTATTTCTACAAAAATTACAACCATTGCATACAGTCGAAGTTTCTTTATATTATAATATTTATTTAGAAAACGTATTAAAATTTGAACGTAGCGGCACTCGAGCCCCCGCTTCCTGGAAACCACTTTTTCTAAGTAGTGGTACACTTTAAAAAATGTTAAAAATTGTTTATATTAATTGATTGGATTTTATATTACAGGATTCGATTATGTATTCTTTTTTAAGAATATTCTTGTTAAATATTTAGAGAGATTTTTTTATGGAAAGGAACAAAATATTATCGTAGCGCAGTGGATTAGCGGAATGTCCGCGTTCAGTTCCATAATTTAACCCATAATGTCTCAAATTCGAGGAAAAGTGGAAAATGCATTGAAGGATAAAGTGAAGTAAAAAATAGGCCAAGTATGAGTTGTAGTTGTGCATGATGGGATGGGAACTGTAAACTATACTTTTGTGGTTAAATCCTAAATAAAATAGCCTTAAAGAGGGGCAAAATTTGTACGGGACCTTCGGTTGGCGAGTCCGACTCGTGCTTGTCCGAGTTGTTATTGCTTTTTATAGCGGCAACAGATTTCAGTTATTATATATATATGATTTGTGAAAATTTCAACTGGCTATCTATCACGATTCATGAGATACGGCCTACTAACAGACGGTGACAGATCGACAGCGGAATCCTAGTAACAATCGCCATTTTACTCTTTGGATACGGATCCCTAAAAAAACAGAACTTAAAGCACTCAATCATAACATTATTTCTAAAATTTAATTTAGTATCACAAAGAATAACAATGAATAATAAAACAATAAAATTTGAATGACTAAAGAGAGATTAAACTAGGTTTATAACAGCTTTCCAATATAGCGATATGTGGTAACAAATAACTCTGTTATACAACATTTGATGGCCGCCTGTGACGTCAACAAAAGCTAATTAATGCTATACATATTATGCACGCGCTTGTAATGTAATAATGATATAACATGTTATTGTAGTTGTAGAGGCCGTCGTGGCTCAGTGGCAAAAGCGTGTGGCTGTAAATGCGATGGCAGTGGGTTAGATTTCCACACGGGGAATGAATTATTGATTTATGTATGTTTCGGTGGAAAGTGGGGAACCGAGTGTCTTATCGCTATGTTCCCTCTGCCTACCTTGCTGTGTGCAGGATACAGCGTGATCTGATTTATATATATTGGTATATATTCGATTTATATATACTGGTAAATGGTTAAATAGTTGCTACTTTCTCAAAACGAATTTCTTCTTAAAGCTTCTTATCTTTGGCAATATTTTATCTTTACGAATCATCCACAAATAAGTATTTGCGGAGTAAGCTGGGAAAATATAGTAAGAAATACGTAAGAACGAACTGGATAGTAGAGTTCAATGTCAAATTGCGTCTAGCCAGGCCAGGAAAATATTTGGTATCTATAATTGTAAATATGACATACAAGTTGAGGCCAGTCGTGGCGCAGGGGCACAAAGTGTGACTGTAAAACTGACTGGTTGTGGTTTCGATCCCCACTCGAGGAGATGAAATATTTACTTAAATTAATATTTTCATTTCTTCGCTCTGGTGTCGAGGTTAAGCGCGGTTTGAGTTCTGCCACTCAACACGCAATGCCTCCAGAATTCGGCAGAAAGTGGGGAACGGAGTTTCTTAACACTTGGTTCCCTCTGCCTACCCTGCTGTGTGCGGGATAAAGCGTGAAGCTAATTTAATTTAATTTTTTTTATATATATAATAATTTAATAATAAATATTAATACATTACAAGCGAGCGAAGCCGCCCCACGCAGCTAGTAAAGAACAAATTTAATTTAACATCAGCCGTATTTCCAATGTATGACACTTAAATAAAAAATATAGTATATTTAGTTATTATATTGCAAAATAAACAAAAAATTGTAAAAGTTGCAAAGAAACAAAAACACTTTACACCGCCCGTCGCGTCGCGTAGCATCGTTAACGAAAAAACACAAAAGATAAATTACTTTCGTTAGAGAAAAGTGTGACCTAGTTTCACAGTTCACTTCTTTCCTTCCACAGATCAAACCATTATATAACAAAAGTTTAGTTAATCATTAATATTAGTACGTCTTATATATATTAAGACAAAAAACCTACAAAGAACCAGTCGAAAAAACGTACATTAACACTGCTTCTATTATATTGTTCTTGATATACTATTCCTTCCTTCTTTAATAATATTTAAAAACATTTAAGAAAAATGCTTTGAAATTGAAGAAGTGATAATAATACGGACACTTTAACTTATAATAAATCTAATCTTATTAATTTTATAAGCAAGTCCTAAAGGACTTTTTAGATTAAAATCTAAAAATTATTTCTTAAATAAATAAATAAGAAGCCATTTTAATTTTACCTCTAAACAAAGCATTCCCGCCATACTCGTACACCCAGGCCCGCCCACAAGTTGCGCCTGCCAACTATTTTATTAATACTCCACAAGACTACCTGTCGTTTTATTTTTGAATTTCTAACCGACTTTAAAGAGTTTCTTAGTTCAGTTGAGATATTTGCGTTTACTTTGATATCTGATTAAATATTTTTTGCACTCTTATAATAAATATACAGCCTTATTATATATGGCTTATTTCATTATTTTTTTAGCTTTTCCCATTATCCCGCACATAGCATGGTAGGCAGAGGAAACCTGGGAACCTAGTGTTAACACACTTCCATTTTCCTCCGAATTATGGAGGCATTGTGTACTGAGTGGCGGAACGCCACACTGTCGTTGCAAGAGCGAGGAAATGAAAATATAAAATATTTCATTTCCTCGAGTGGGAATCGAACTCAAAACCAATAGCGATTACGAGTCGTAGGCTCATTTATGTCTGTGCGCAATGACGGGCCTCTTTATTTTATTATTATTCTTCTACAAATATGCTAGGGCCATACAAAAGAGCTAGCGGGTCACCTGATGTTAAGCGGTTACTGCTACCACCAAGTGCTTGAAACCACCAAGGCACTGTCGGCTTTTAAGGATTATTTATTTATAACCATAATTAATTAATTAATTTGCTTAATGCATTTATGTTTTAATTATTTAATTTATTAGTAAAGTTGACATTTAATTTGACTGTGTCTGTCAAATTCGAATTCCACTATATAAGGATTATTTATGTTTACAATTGTTTAAACACACATAAAATGCTCTCTGTTTCTACGTGACAAAACTAAATTATAGTATATTATAATAATAATAAGATAGAGGCCGGCGTGACGGAGTAGCACAGTGGTTAACTGTAAACGCGACGGTTGTGGGTTCGAGTCATTCTTAGGGTAATGAATTATTTTCATTTACTCGCTCTGGTAACCAACCAGACTAAGCGCGGCGTTGAGCTGCGCCCCTTAACACGCAATATCTCGAGAATTAGGCGGTAAGTGAAAAAGCGTGTTTACACTTGCCTGCCCCGCTATATGCCGGATACAGCGTGAAACTAAAAAAAATGCTATTTTAATCATTTAACTATATATTCATCAAAGTACTCGTAGATACAGTATTTTTAACCCATATCACTTTCAGAGAAAAGTAATCAAAAAAATCATTTTTCAGCCTCATTATACCTTCTTATTACCATATTTCATGTTTTCAACAGTAATTGTTGAATAAAATATTCACAGCCCATGAATTCTGTTTGATTTAACGCATGAATATTGTGATGAACTTGCAAAATTTTTTATAGGCTATTTGTGTGAGAGAACATTTTTTACTGTATAATACTTTCATAACTTATAACTTCACGCTGTATCCTGCTTATAGCTGGGTAGACTGAGGGAACCTAGCGTTAAGACATTACGTTCCCATCAAAACACTTCCGTTGTCCACCGGTTTTTGGAGGCATTGCGTGTTGAGTGGCGGAACTCAACGTTGCGTTTTGTTTTAAATTTGACATACATATACAACTATGTACCTACATATATAAGAGGATGTGTTATAAGTACGCACGAAACTAATTTTTTTCATGCCTTCGATTATCTGAATAACTAACTACAATTAGTTCGGTTAATCGAGTTTCTACTGTAAAATGAATATGAATACGCTTAGAAAAGTCTATTGAACTGTAAAAGCTGACCGTGAAAACGCAACAAAGACGCCTTTTAGTAATTACCTTACTCGTTTACATTAGAAGTCATAAAAATTAATTAAAACATACGTTTTAAAAGCTTCGTCAACTAGAATAGAAATAAATATATGTAAATATTATGGTAAGATATTTTTTATGGCCGTCTGAATGTAAACGCAACGGTTGTGGATTCGATTCACACTCAGGGGTATAAATTATTTTCAGTTCCTCGGTCTTATAGCATAACAAAGCACTGCGTTGAGTTCCGTCACCAAATGTTCTTTTTAAAATTTGGTGGAAAAAGAAGAACGGTGTGCTCTTAATACAAAATGTAAGTTGCATCTGCTTACCCTGTTGTGTGCGGGATACAGTTTAGTTTAAAAAAATATATTTTTAAATGCACCATTGGTGCCTGAAGAATGATTCAAAATAGACAAAATAGAATAGAGTGACTCAATCTTTGCTTAATTAAGCAAAGAAGCTTAATATACAAAAATCAAAAAATATGATAATATTTGTATAATATAAAGTGATAAAAAAATAACCTCACTTCTTATTTAAATTTAACATAAATTTTTAAAAAATATATAATAGTAATTAAATGTGACAGAATTATGTCAAAATATAATAAAAATCTATTCAAAACATAAAAGTATTAAGAACATTTTTACACTCTAAAATAAGCTTTATTACGTAAAATGGCGACACAAAATCGCTTGTATTCTTTTTTTGAAAGATAATAGTTAAATGGCAACCAAAAATGACGTAAACTAACCTTTATAAAGCTCGATAAAATCCAGATTATAAAATATAACACTCACAATCACTTATATGTTATTTAAAATGGCACAATCTCACGTTACTTTTTACAACAAAAACAAAGGAAATACATTTTTATTCACTTTATTAGATAACGTGTTACACGGCCGAGTGCCGCAGAAATACTGAAACCCGCAAAGTCGCAAACCTGCCTTCGGGAATTTTCAGAGTTGCTACAACTAAATTCTTACCACTTTTCACGGAATGTAATTGTATAGGGTATATTTAATTATAACATTTAAAGTTAATTAAAATAAATATGATAAAATAATATTTAATAGTGTTATATAAATCTGAAAGAGGCACAAGTGAAATTTATTTCGTAAAATAATACGGGGCGCGGGAGATTGTGTCAATAATTGCAAAAAAACTGCTTACGTAATACTTGAACAGCCCCTTATAAACTTACAATGATTTAAATTATCTTTAAAAATAACAACTAAATTAAATAATAACAACTAATAAAAACTAAAGTTACTTATATACCTACGTATGTTACTATTTTTCTATATAGAAATCTTTAATCTCTTGCGATTAATCCGGTTAAATAATTATATTTAAAATGAGAAATAACAAAGCTTTACGTAATTAAAAAAAAATAACTCAAGCTGTATAGTTTCTTCAACTAAAATAAACAGCAATAAATATTGACATTTACATAAAGTGATGTCATTAAGAACATTTTCCACAGATTAAACCAATTTTCACAGATTAAAACTAATAAAGACAAATAATGGACGTGTTAATGACCAGAATTTTTTACTTCGAAACAGGCGTAATATTATTCGTATTTTATTCGCCGTATATTGGAGATTGGCCAAATTATAAAACACTAAAGTTTTCATGTTCCACAGTTGGTTTAAAAGGCTTTACATTGTCTATGTTATCCTTATAATTAATATACATAGAGAGATATTAGTCATAAATTTATCTTTATTCTCCAGTTTTAGCTAATTTTTGAGGACAGGTCATAATAAAATTTAAATCACTTGAAGACAAGACTTTATGATTATTTGACATTGGTAAGCTATTTTATCTGTTAGACTGTTTGTCCATTTTACATCTACTATTTTAAAAACTAGGGCGAACTATACTAAAAAAATATGACACAAAAAGAGTTTTATCAACAGTAACGTATTTACTTGTTATTTTTTAAAATTTTATAAATTATAGGGAAAATATAGTTCTCGTATACAAATCACCGACTGTTGACAACTGCATTGTAACGAGTTTAAATTCGATTTTCACTTAAGCATGACCCTCAAATTCATGTGGAACTTCCTTAACTTTAAGCTTTTTAGCTATAAGAAGAAATGTAGCTTAAAAATAAAATATTCAAATACACAACTTGTGACTGTAAACGCGGCTGGTTGTGAGTTCGATTATGACTCGAGGAAATAAAATATTTAATATTTTCATTTTATTGGTGTCGAGGCAAAGCGCGGCGTTGTCGACTGCGTGTACCGATCTGCCACTCAACGCAATGCCTCCAGAATTCTGCGGATAATGGGGGATGGAGTGTCTTAGCACTAGAATCCCTCTGCCTATCCTGCTTTGTGCGGGATACAGGGTGAAGCTAAAAAAAAGATTAACATGATTCAATATAAAACTAAATAATAAGAATATATTTTTTCTATGCTCTTTTAAAATATTTTTCATACGCCAAATATTTTAAACCTAAACGGAAATCGATATAATAAATTCGAACAATTTTCTAACAGCTTTGTACTTTTCAGATTTTAGAATAGAAATATTGTATGAAGCGCCCCAATAAAATTTTTATTGGATAGAGATATAGGAATTGTTATTTGGAATTTTTAATTAATCTTATTTTTTTAGCTTCACGTTGTATCCCGCACATAGCAGGGTAGGCAGAAGGACCATTCGAACCTAGTGTTATGACACTCCGTTCCACGCCGAGTTTTGCCTCGTTACCAGAGCGAAGAAATAAAAATATTATATATTTTATTCGATCGAATCCAAAACCGTCGTATTTACAGGCGCACGGCTGGCCTAGTAGACGGCCTCTAACTACAGTATGACATTAACTGTCAAATCAATTTTAAATAACTCAACGATTGTATTTATGATAATAATTAATTAAAGCCCAAATTACTTTTTCAAGAAAATGCCGAACAAAATAATTTAGTTCCAAGGTAGCTACAATCTTGTTAGCTCTCATCTTTTAACGCCAGGCCGCTACTTCCGCATGAATATCTTATAGGCAGACTACGGCACCCTAGCTATACCTACTACTAACTAATATATTAAATGAAACTTCCTTTTCAAGTCTAACTTTCTTTATGGAGAACGAAAATATTTTGCCAGTAGGCCTTTTTGTTTCAATTTTGATCGCCTTTTGTCACTTTAAGAAATAAACTGGATATGCCGTTTCTCCCGTATTACCGATTCCGTAAGAGTTTCTAAGTATTTTTTCCTTAGTAGTCCTCTACTCTTTGTCTAATACCAAATTTCAACTTCAATTAAGTTCAGTAGTAACGTCTGTTCGTTGTCTGTCAATCACTTAATAATAAAAGAGTTCTATATATACTGATAAATATAGTAAAATTTGTTTTATTTGAATTTTTTAAATACAAAATCGTGTACCGTTGAACTCCGCCACTCCACACTCTATATTTCGCAAATCTTGATGGTAAAGCCAATATAATAATCTTTCGGATGGTGGTTTCGGTGGACGATGTGAAATATCATAAAAACACTTCAATATTACTAAAAATTAATAAAATACAAGCAAAATAGTAAAATACTTACTAAAATTCACTAGTCACATCCAAACACTATCGCTGAACGCACTGTTCACACATTTTCACTGAACAAACAACCAAAAAATGTACATAAATTTATATATTTAACACACAAAAAGGGATGCCTTTCCAATCAAAAAATCGTATTTCGTCAAAAATCCCTAATAATAGGAATTTTCTATGGTCCGGGCAGCGCGAGCGCCGGACGGTATTTAGAACGAAGCAACGCACGCGTTCAAATCTATTTATATTTTAGCCGGGGAAGTTGGTTAGCCAGTTTATATGGAGCCGTGATTTGTGAATAAGCATGTGGACACACGGTTGATTCGTTTTATATTTTTTTATTGCTTCACGCTGTATCCCGCATATAGCAGGGTAGGCGGAGAGAATTTAGTGTTTTGAGACTCCGTTCCCCACGCACCGCTCAATTTTTGTGATGTATTGGGTCGCGAAGCTTGTTATTAGAGCAAAAAAATGACAATAAATCCTTTCCCCGAGTGGGTACCCACAACTATCACGTTTACAGCCAAACGCTGAGCCAGGACGGTGGCTTCGATCCTGATGACATTTAATTAATTTTGGCTTGATATTTATCTAGCATGTCTCCGAATGTTGAGGAAGATATGATTCATATTACAAAAAAAAATGTTAATATCAATAAATTTCTATGAAATAACTTTAATGAATTTAATTATTATGTACTAGCGGCCCGCCCACGGCTTCGCCCGCTTAAAATACATGATTATTGATTTAAGCAGAATTGATTGACAACTATAATAAAATAAAATAAATAAATTAATCAGCTTCACGCTGTATCCCGCACATAGCAGGGTAGGCAGAGGGAACCTAGTGTTAAGACACTCCGTTCCCCACTTTCTGCCGAATTCTGGAGGCATTGCTTGTTGAGTGGCAGAACTCAACGCCGCGCTTAACATCGCCACCAGAACGAAGAAATGGAAATATAAACTTAAGTTAATATTTCATCTCCTCGAGTGGGGATCGAACCCACAACCAGCTGGTTTTACAGTCACACTTCTTGCCGCTGCGCCACGACTGGCCTTGTTTACTTTATTGTAAAAAATATTATATAATAGTGCTTCAAAAATATATATTTTTATCAACAGTCATATAATCAAGACGTTTCGAATGTCATTCTTTAGCCAGGGTCATACCAGCGCGATTTCTATATAACATTCGCTGGCAAGCTAATGCCTTGAGTTCATTCAAATGACGATAACTTTTTTTTTATTGAACCGATTTTGATGAACCAAACTTTAGAACCTAAATTGAGTTAAAACAAAGCAATTGGTGAAATTTTCAAGTAAATCGGTTCAGTAGTTTCAGAGAAAAATGCGGACAACAATATGTCGACAGACAGACAGACAGACAGACAAGAAATTCAAAAAAAATCTTTTTGCTTTCTATTAGTCTTTTTAAGTATCCCTCTATCCATTTCAGTCAAAATTACTAAATGTACAGACAAAATATTTTTACTGTCTTATTATATATAGAGATAATTATACAATTTACACTTTTAAACCTTTACAATTCAGGAAAAAAATTGCCGTCAAAATGTAGCCTTATAAAAATTTATATTCCTATACATTAATATAGGTTTATTTATATTTATTACTTTCCAAAAAAAAAACGAATTCTGGAGGCATTGCATGTTGAGTGGCGGAACTTAACGCCGCGCTTTTGCCTCGACACCAGAGCAAAGAAATGGAAACATAAATTTAAATAAATAATTCATTTCCTTGAGTGGGGACCGAACCCAGAACCAGTCGCGTTTACAGTCACTTTGTGTCCCTGCGCCACGACTGTCCACAAATATAATTTAATAGGTTCTATTTAATATATTTATGCTATAATTATCAAAAATATTATTATTATAACTATATTTTACATAAGTAACCCCACAAACGCCTAATAAAAATCATTGAGTACCAAGCTTAAATCTATTATTACAGTTACATCTGAAACATCAACGTAATGGTGGTTCATTTTACACTTGTCGCTTACCACACTGTTTCGTGAAATAAATATCCAAAAGACCCAGACTCATTGATCTTTCGCTAATAAAATTGATATTATTTTCTTATTTAAGTTTTAACATATTAAAATTATAATTTATAAGGTGAAACTGGCCCTTATCGGACATAGCAAGCAACAGTGCTTTGTAGAGAGATATTTTTATACCTTTTCATAATTATATATAAATAAAATTGTAGTGTCTGTCTCTCTCCAATTCCATAACTGTATTTTTTAAGCCCATATAATTGTTATACATGATACTAACACAGAAACAAATGATTTCAACATTTTTGTCTGCCGTACCGATTATTATGGGACTTTCATTCGAAGGAGGAGATTTTGGCTACCTTTTATCTTGAAATTTAAGCGGGATCCAGATTTATCCGGGAAAAACCGCCATCACCATGCACGAACTGATAAATACCGCCCAGATAAATAAGTAATGATAATAATTAAACATTTTTCTTTTAAATATGACAATTAAACCGTATATTTTTGCTTTTTTAAAAATGTTCTTATCTTTAATTATCTTGCATCTATAAAATTTATTTCAATTTATAAGTTCCATATTCAAAATCCGATTTATTTACTATTCAGCAAAATGACAATTCATTACGTAAGAACATACGGTGTTGCCAGTATTATTATTAGTGGTAAGACAAAGACAAAATAAATAATAACATTTATTTAATAACACAATTATAAAAATCACAATATAACAACCAACAACAGTAAAATGAAATTATAAAAACCAGCTAGATATTACAAGCTAAAATATTCTCTTTGTTCGTACAGATAAGCTACAAAAGGCTCAACTTTCGCAATTTGTCAAACAAACTTTAGCGACTTACAAAAATCTTCAATACTTCAATTTGACTATATGTAAGAAGCCAAACAATTTGTCACATATTATGTTTAAAAAATTAATCAAAATCGAATATAAATACAAGATTTATCTGAAAACTGATAATAATTCATTGAAGTTGACGACTGATCCGCAAATAAGGATGAAGACGCCAATCGCAATCAGGACTACTCCTTTCCACAGCCTCCACTTGTACTTGCCGAGGCCTGGTCGCTGCCAAATGGTCATTAAATATATCATATTCGGCCAGATGAACGCCATGTTTGACAGACAAAATGTTCCCAGCTGGAAAACATATGATCTTTTTAATATAATTATATGGTAGCATAATATACTTTAGGTTACATACAGGGTGAGAAAAATCGTATTGACAGCAGTATATTTTAAAAAGATTTTTCGCATATAATAGAGTAGACAGAAAGAATTTACTGTCAAGGACGTTCTGCTCCCTGATTTGTACCCAACATTAAAAACATTGCATATGCTATATTGCTATGATATAACATTAAGATTTATTATAAAAAAAAAACTATAATTTTAGTTCATTTAAGTAAATATATGTATGAGGTCAGTCGCGGTGCAGAGGAATGTCGATTCTCACTTGAGGAAAAAAAAATATTTAATATTTTTATTTCTTCACTCTGGTGTCAAGGGAAAACGCGGCCTTGAGTTCCGCCACCCAACACCCACTTCCACCAGAATTCAGCGGGTAGTGCAGTTGGAGTGGAGTTTTAGTACACTAGGCTCTCTTTACCTACCCTGCTACGTGGGGATATAGAGTGAAACTGAAGAAAAAAAAAGTAAATATATCGCGAAAATCTAATATAAGTAAGTATCTATATACATACAAAACCCATAAGAGCATTAATATTGGGAAACACAATGGCGACGATGCCAATGATCACAACAAATATTGCCCTATAAATCAACTCCCACATCAAAATCTTGTTCTGGTTGTGAAGTGGCTTGATGTAGTAGAAGCACAAGTTGAACGGCACCCAGTAGTTCAGCGCGTGGGTCACGTATATCATTATAGCTATACCACCTTTCAATATTTTGGGGAAACTGAAATATTAAAGTCAGAAGTATTATAATATATACTAATACTAATATTTAATTATATATATTTTTTAAATTAATTATTATATATTATTTTTTTGTATTAACTAATATTTAATACTAAAATTTGCAAAACTTTCCGGCAGTCCCTAGGTACAGTATCGAAAGTGAAAAATTTCTTTTATTCCTGTTTTGAACTACTAACAAGAGTAGTTTTTGATTAATTACACGTTTAAAAATAAAATTAAATAACATATTTTTGCAATTTTCAAAATAAATAATTTAAAGTGTACTTCTTTGTAGTTCAAAAGAACGAAAAAAACATTTGCGATTTTTCAATTTAATATACTATATCATGAGGACCGTC
Source organism: Heliconius himera (assembly GCA_021202915.1). Classification (NCBI taxonomy): domain Eukaryota; kingdom Metazoa; phylum Arthropoda; class Insecta; order Lepidoptera; family Nymphalidae; genus Heliconius; species Heliconius himera. The sequence continues at coordinate 64,474 of JAJHJA010000974.1, forward strand.
TTTTAATTTAAAAAATAAGGTTTTTTGTTATTTTTGTCACAATGGAAGGAGAACGTTAGATTATAAAAATTTACTTATGATTATTCTATTTATTTGGAAGAGCAGGAAGCTTAATGGAATAGGCTACATGACTCGTATGTATGTTAAATTATTGTTAATTTTAATCTAACAGTACAAGATTTGTTTTAAAATCAAATTTAAAAACGTATATTTTGTTCCAATTTAAAATGGCTTAAGTAAAAGTCTTGTGTCTCAGCCGTGATTTATCATAAGGTTGTGATTTTAGATAGGTTATTGTTTAGTATTGCATATAATGCCATTTCTTCGCTTTGGCGTCGAAGCAAAACGCAGTGTTGAGTATCGTAATTCAACACGCGATGCCACTAGAATTCAACTGGAAGTGGAGAGCGGAGTGTCTTAGCACTAGGCTCTCTCTGCCTACCCGGCTACGTGAGGGATACAGCGTGAAGCTGAAAAAAAATCTAAATAGAAGGTATTATTAACACAAGAATTCTTGGTCTATCACTGACTCATTGACAAGTAGCGATCATGTTTTAAAATTTGTAAGAAGTTAATTGCTTAATAATGTCAAATATTTGTTTACAATATGTATGATGTCAGAGTACAGTCAATGGCAGATAGCGTTTTCATTTGTCTATAATTTTTTTGTCATATGTCAATATATAGTAATAAAAATATATAAATTATATTTCGGCAGAAAGTGGGGAACGAAGTGTCTTAACACTAGGTTCCCTCTGCCTACCCTGCTGTGTGCGGGATACAGCGTGAAGCTAAAAAAAAAATATATAAAAATATATTATAAGAGCCAAGTAGCCTATTATTAATTAAATTAAATTAAATATCAGAAGTAATTATAGGTACAATATATTCTAAAGCACCAAAATTTGTATTAACAATGTTGATTATTATAGTATATTAAGAACAATAAAAGAAAAAGTAAATAAAAATAAAATAGTGTTAAAAAGTAATGAAAAAAAAATGTACTAACAGAGTCATAGGGAAGTTGACAGTTATGGGAGATTCACAATGCTCTAAAAAGGCAACGTATCCAAAGAACGATACCGAGAACGTGCACATGATTATAAGTGCCATTCCTATAAAAACATAGAAAATTAAGAGAAATAAAGTCTATATTCTATATTATTACTATAAAGCTGAAGAGTATACTTTGTTGTACGGGTTAATCACAGGAACTAATGATTCGAATTGATAATTTCTTTTGGTGTTGGATTCAACGAGGACAGCATATAAGTACATATTATTTATTATAAAGCTGACCGTAAATAAAATGGGTTACATCGAAACTAATAACGTTATTAATGATAACCTTAAAGTCTACTTCGATAAATGGGGTGAATGGATTTTTTTATGTCCTGTAATGTACACAAAAAACAATTTCTTCCAGTAGTTCCTGAGATCAGTGCGTTCAATGTATTGTAATATAAAATTTACATTTAAACAAATAATTATAATTCTGACCATATATCGCTCTCTTGGCGCAACAAATTCCAAAATTCCAAATGTTTTAATCAAATCAATCAAAGACAAAGTTTGCAAATGTTATTTCCACATACTTATTATTTAACTTATTGCTTTAAATAGTGCATTTACTTCATTGTTGCAACAAATGAGTGATATATTATAAGTACATAATATAAACCAATATTCAAAGGATGACATCGGCGGCAAGACGCATACGGGACTAGTCACTAGAGCCTAGGCTCGCGGCCGGAAACAGGGCGATGAATAATTTAAATTTTACATTTTCTCAAAAACTATAGGGCCAAATTTCATGCTATAAAGGTCACGAAGCCTATATTCATCATAGTGGAGCACAGAAGTGTCTTGATGGTAAAGAAGTGTCTTATCACTAGATTCCCACCTTCCATCCGCTTACAGAACACAAAAGTGATATATTTATGTAAATTCAATAAGATATGGAATAATATCCAATAATACAAAGTGAAGCTATAGACGTATTTGCAGAATATGACCGTTTTCTAAATTTATACTTATTTTTATGCTAACAAAGACATTTAAAAATCAATTAAAAATTGAAATATTCACTGAATGTGTTAATGAATCTCATAAAAAAAACTCAAACCATTAACCCTTAAATGAAAATCTTACCACAGAACAGAGCCTGTGGAAATTTCCTCGGATCCTTCATATTATTCTCGATAGGTATGACCACGCCCGAACAGGACATGCTGAACACCGACATGCCGACGTATTCAAAAAAATTATATATCTTCGTTACAGCCACAGTGTTTGAGAACGTCGGGTTCAATATGAATGCATAGTAAATTGTCAATGCTATGCAGAACACTGTAATAAAGGTAATAGCTTTTAGGGTTCCGTACTTCAAAAGAAAAAATAACTCTTATTTTACTCTAATTTTTATGGAGGTATTGAGCTGGAAGTAATGTTAAATATCTAGGTCCCTTGAAGAAAAGAAAAATCCAAACTTAATTTAGAATCCAAGAAATTACTAAATTCTTTTCATCTTTTCGTCTCCGAATTCGACGGGATGTGGAGAACACATTTCTTCGTTTCTATTTCGTTTCGGTTGAGTGGCAGAACCTAACGCCAGGCAACTAATTTATAAAAAACGGGATAACAATCTTTTATTGATAAATATCCCAAATGGATATCAAATCATTTTAATGATGTTAAAATTTTAAACACAAATGAATAACGTTTATCTCTATTTCTATAAATAATAAAAGGATAGAAAAGTCAATTCAAATAATAAAAAATATAAGAAAAAAAAAATAGGCCAGATAGCATATCGATTATAGAAGCTAAAAACCACTCAGCAGAATTCTTGTACAATAATGCAAACTGTACCCAAATCGGTTAAGCCCTTTCCGAGATTAACGTGAACAAACGCACAAACGAACAAACCGACCTTTATTACATTGTCAAATTTTCTCAATAACATTTTTTTCTAATATATATTCTATGTACAGAAACCAATGAGTTACGATTTTATTATAAGTATAGATAAGTTGTTTTTTTTTAAACAATTGAATATTTATGGGAAATACAAAAAGGCAATCTAAGGTGTTAATTAATTTTCCCATTACAAATTTTAAGTGCGCTGGAAACATACATTACCTATACATTAAAAAAAACGTAATTCAGTGTATTAACTTATTAAGTAAATAGTTCTGTAGAACAGTATCGCGAACAGTTCGCTAGTTATAAGGAATAAAACTTACATATAATAATATTAGCAACGATCGAGAAAGGCGCGAGCCATTTTAAGTGAGTTATCAAACAAATCAAAATAATCGGTAATATCATACACGCCAAGTATACTCTTAAATCGGGATATCCTGTAACATATTTGTCGCGTTATAATTTATAAGTTAAAACAAATAAAAAAGAGGCTGTCGTGTACAATGTCTGACTGTAAACGTGAGCGTTTTAGGGAATATATTATTTTCCTCAGTCTGGTATCAAGACAGCGCGGTGTTGAGTTCCGCCACTTAACATACAATGTCCCGAAAATTGAACAGAAAGTGGGGAATGGAGTATGCCTACTATTTGCGAGACACTGTGTGAACCTTATTTTTCTGAGCCAGTCATGGTGCAGCGGCCCTCGACTGGCTGTAAATGTAAATGTAAAGGTTGTGGGTTCGATTCAGAATGAAATTGTTTGAACATCTTCGTCGCTCTGATCAAGACAAAACGTGGCGTTGAGTTCCGCTACTTAGCATGCAATGTCTCGAAAATTAGGCAGAAATCAGGTAGCTAAGTATCTTAACGCTAGATTCTATTTAGACAGGGGGAACCTAAAATAAAATAATAATTATTTCTATATTTCTATAGTCTGTGTACCAAAAGTTAAATTATAAACTTACCAGCACTAACACCTTCAATACTTGTTGTCTGAGTATCCTCCACGAGCTGCTTGATAGATTTTGCTATAATGATTTGATAACAAGCGCAAGAACCAAACAAGTCGATGCATATAATGGCATCTATTGTATATCTGGAAAATTATACACATTTATCTAAAAAAAAATACAAATATATGTATTTTTAAGGGTATTTGACAGAAAATTTTTAGTTAGTTTAAAAATTCGTAAAATCAGACGTCAAAACATGGTTAAGATGGTAGCAGTGCTCGAGATTCAAAAAAATATAGAGCCTAAATAAGACCTTTATTAATTACCTGAAGAACTTAGAAAATCTGGCGACCTTCGGATTTGGGAAACAAGCCATCGCCGCTTCGCCGACATCTGGATAGGACATAAAAGTGACTCGAGTTCTTCTGTAGAGCACTTGTGCTGATAACACCAAGATCTGTTATATGCAAGATTAATATGGGCCAATTAATTGAAACAGCCTGAAGCTGATAAAAAAAAATAATTGTACATTTTTTAGAAAACGTATAAAAACTTTGAACGAATTTGAACCCGCGCCTATTGGAAACCGTTCGAACGCTCTGATTGCAAGCCATACGTTCTCATCAATCAAGCAAACAAGCAAAGGATATCTCCCTACAAAGATGCTTACAACATAAATAAGTTGAAATAAGTATGAATAAATAAGTTGAAATAAGTATTTACGGATGAAATTTCAAAAAATATGGTATATATTTCTGTTGTAGCATTTACGAGTTCCAGAACGCCGTCGTGGTAATATACAAGTAGATTCCTCCAGAATTCAGCAGAAAGTGGGGAGTGTCTTAACACTAGGTTCCCTCTGCCTACCCTGCTGTGTGCGGGATACAGCGTGAAGCTGATTTTCTTTTTTTTTTTTAAGTATAGATATAATTATGTAGTGACACTACTATTCTATATCAACTTCCATGTACAAGACAGTTTTAAACTATTTGTGTCTAGTGGAAGTCAATGTTAGCAATAGATCATTAACATTAATAATCAAATTAAGATAAAGTTAAATAAATAAATATCTGTCTTAAATAGGAATAGAACCGTAGACTACCTTATTTCATCTCATTTTAAAGTAGAATTCTACTATTTAGTTAAGTATACTTACATATAAACAATAAGTCATGTACATTCCAAACAGTAAATTGAAAGGAATGCCGATGAAGAGACCACCTTTCATGTAGGCCACGTGACCACCAAGAATGCCGCCGCCTAGAGCGCCCTTCACCATGTGTGCTACGGAGCCAACCACCCTGTATATTTAAAATAATATATTTATATTGAAATACTATTGCGACACAAGTGTAAGAGCGACGGTTGTGGGTTGCAGGAATTCGGTGGAAAGTGGGAACCGGAGTGTCTTAATACATAATAGGTACTTCGTGCAATCACGTGGTGAGTAGCGGAGCTGAACGCTGCGGTGTGTGCCGTTGCGCCACGGCCACTTCAACATCATTTTTTTTTCACGCAAGGGAACCTGGGCACCTAGTCCAAGATTCGCTTATACAACAACAAAATAAAAAATCGCACATTCAATGTATGTAGTATATCAAAATCATGATAATTGCCTAAACTGTTCTGTTGTTAAAATTAAAAGAAAGAAATATTTGGATGTTTCAGATTAAATGTTAACATTTTAGAGAAATTTCGTGGCAATCATCATCGAACGCAGTCTAGTTGAGGGACGTCCTCAAAAACCATTCAAGAGATTCAAGAAATCTCCTCAGATTTCATTTCCCAAATGTGGTAAGACAAAGCGCAGTGTTGAGTTACGACTTAAAGTAATTTCTTGTGTGAGCGGAATATATGACGGAGATTCTTAGTACTAAGTTATCTTTGATTATTCTACAGTATGCAGGATAGCGCTGTAAGATAAAAACAAATCAGATGTGAAACCTACCCCGATGGCTGAGGTTGATTTCTAAATTTCACATAATCGAAGGCATCTTCCTCTTCTTGAGTGTTTGCTAAGTTTTTCCAGTTGCCACGAGAGGCGCCTGACGGTTGAGGACCCGCCTGAGACATACAAATTTATACGTATATAGTTTATAAATTTCAAATTAACCCGTTCCAAAAGATCAAGAGAATTACTGATATAATTTATTTAATAATAAGGTTTCATTGTAAAAGAACTTCAAATTCATCTATTTCAAAGGTTACCTAATGGAATAAAATTAAAAAAACAATTTATTTTTATTTTAATGGATTATTTTTACGTTTTTATATATAAACGAATATACACCATGTCTATTGGCTTGTCGACTGTCATGAACAAAAAAACTGAAGGTCAGGTAGGGTCCTCAGGTAAGATATTCTTACACAAATATTTCTATTTTTTTAGCTACTATATACCGCACATAGAAGGGTAGGCAGAGGGAACCTTGTGAACCTAGCGCTAAGACACTAAATTCCCATAAAGACACTTCCGTTCCTTAATTACCACCGAATTCTGTAGGCATTGCATATTGTCAACATACGAAGCTGAGTATTATAAACCAACATATGTGTGGCTTGACATTGAAAGAAATTTATTATTAATAAAAAAATCAATTACGCAGAGCTGTTGAATCAATTTATAAAACGTTACGCTATTTTGTTCATTTAAATCTGCTACTATAAAAACACTTTAGCCGTAGAGACTAGCGCTTAAGAAAACCGTATTTAAACCGTAATTATTTTGGGTTTTTTTTTTTATTTCAATAATTCAACATTTTATTTTCTTCATGATCTTGTACAACACAAACATACTACTTAGACTTTCTCGTGATTATTGACATTTTGAATAAATTTTGAGAATTGCTGGTGACGAGTGGCGGAATTCAAGTTAAGTAAACAAGATGTGAGTGTACAGACAGACAAACAGACAAAAAAAATTCATGAACTATGATTTACTAGTACTGTTAAAATATTTCATGTTACGTTATAAACACACTTTTTTTACTGTTTTAGAAGATGATGATCTTAGTAGAACATCTTTTAAGTAGCGTAAGTATTATATTATAATTTTAGCTTATGTAAATAATTCACTCACCATTGTTTTTTATCGAATAAAAAATACTAATCAATAATTAAATAATTGTAGAAACATTGAAAAATTATAAAATAAAATAATGTGTCACTAATAATTCTTTTTTCATAGCAGGACAATAATCAAAAAATAATTCTTCTACGAACTGTTTGGCGTATTCACAAGCCAGTATTAAAATTATTAAAAAAATCGAAAACAATTTAATATTTCGATAAGAAAACTATATAAGTAAAATAATTGAAATATATTTAAATTAGATAAAAAATACTATAGTAATAATCATATTTTTATTTTATTACAAAATAGCATTTTAACACATAAAAAATATTACCTTGACCATAATTCACTAATGTGGAGAATCTCTTAATGTGACTTTGATACATGATTAATGCTAGCACATTTTAATTAAAATTACATACTGTAAGATCAAACTAATGTTATCGACGTAATTAAGTTACGTCATTAAAAACGCTAAAATGCGTAAAAATTAATCAGCATTAATAGAATGTGTTACACCTAACACTATGTACCTATTTCAATTAAACTATGTATTTAAGAATTTACGATTTCACATTTTCAATCTTTCGTAATATAGATTAGAAGTAAATTCCTACAAAAAAAATAAGTACATAAATCATTTTGTATGACGCAAACCATTTTTTACACTAAACAAGCGACCCAAATGAATTATACGGCATCAATCGGAATAGTTAAAAAGTTTAAATACAATATATGATTGTGTTAGTACGCGCTTTACTATAAACATCTTAACAAAATTACAAGTATGCACAAATTAATTTCCATCAATAATGAATAAAAGTCTTATATTAATACATGTGCTAATTGCCTCAAGCTTATCAAAACCAGTTGATGTGAGTATTATTATATTATTAAATTCTAGTTGTATATTCATATTGCATAATGTCGAGACACTCCGTTCTGTACTGCTCACATTCCGCCTAAATTCTATTTATTGGGTGATTCTATGGTATTCCGTTGCTGGGAATCACCGACGTACCAACTATATCTTCAAAATTATTTTTCTAAATGGGCAGAAACTAGGCCATGAATTGACGTCTTTTAGACTTCTTTATGCTTTTATTAGAAATATATCCTGGACATTCAATTTTTTATAGACTTTTGTTTCAAAAAATATCGTTACGTAAGTTACCACGGGACGTGAGTAGAACTTTTCTTAGTATATGTGGTGGATGTCTTATCTAATATAGCATATATTAAAAAATATAGTCTTACTTTTTTTCATTTTAGAAGGTAATCCTTGCTAGCGATGTAAGCATATCCAAAGTAGGAGATGACTCTCAAGTTGTTAGACCGCCAGGGCACGTAGATGTTAACGCCGATGAAGGAAATGGCTTTGTTTCAAAAACTGTTGATAGTATAATTAGCAGTAGTGAAATAATTAAAATAAATCACATTGATAAACTACTTGATGATGATAATAAACATTATTCAAGAGCACTGGAAGAAAAAGACAAACTAGGTGTAGAAACTAAATCTACAGAATCATCAAATGAACCAAAGGATGAAAATATTTTAAGTAACTTAGAGCCTGAAAATAAAGCAGGTACACAATCTTATGAAAGCGTCACCGCAGTTATGGAAGACGACAGTACTGAATATTTAGAAAATCCAACTAATTCTTCAATAGAAACTAAAATTGCCCCAGAAGAAGAATCTAGAAGTACAAAATCTGAATCAGTAAAGCCAAATGATGAGTTAAACGACTCATGGGATGTGCTTGATGATTTAATAGGAACTAGGAGAATGATGTCGGACTTGGAAGACAAAAAAGGAGAAAGAACGTCTGAAATAATTCCAGGCAGAGTGGATTCAAAAACAGCAACTCCTCAAGAAAGTAGGCAAAGTAATTCCGCACAAAATAAACAAGTTAAAATTAGAAAAGGTAAAGAAGTAAAAAAAAAAGTTTATTTATTATAATAAAAATTAATATACATCCAAATTTTCGAAATACAGGCATTATATTCAATTCACTTTAAAAAATATTGAAGACGTAAAATAAACGAGATCAAATATATTACAACACTTTTTTTACTATACTATACTAAAACAGCTTCATTTTTCAGAAAATGATGATGTTCAAGTTATTCGTCTACCAAACATTTCTAAGGATCCCACAAGAGGTCCATTGTATCAGCCAGAACGACTTCGAAGCTACTTTGTAAGTCCCGCTAAAACAAATGCAATACAAAAAGAAGGAAGTTCAATATATAGAATAATGGAATATCCACCTACGCCTGCAAGAAGAAATTTTGGACCTATACAGACACCTTCAGATTATAAAGGGCACACGCGCATTGATGATTATGTTCCTGTACAAATTCCTGTAATTCCTTCTTACTCTTCACCTTTATTTCAAAGTCCGATAAATAAATCTGCTCATATTCTATCCAAATTGTTCGATGCGTCTGAACAGCCTATCAGAAATGGACGCCGCATGAACAAGAACTCCGCCGGTTTAGCTACACCTAAGTAAGTGCAATACACTGTGATATATCTCACACTGTATCCCGCGCATAGCTGGTTAGACAGAGAGAGCCTGAGGACCTAGTGTTTAAACACTCTGTTTCTCATTAAGATACTTCCGTTCCCCAATTTCTGCCGAATTCTTGACACATTTGTTGAGTGACGGAACCGAACGCCGCGCTATGCGTCATTACCAGAGCTAGGAAAATATATTATATAAAATCTATACCCAAATTTTTGCCTATGTGTCATTCTGATGTACAAATTATATTAAGTACTGTAAAATTTCATCCATTGAGGCCAGTCGTAGCGCAGCGGCACAAAGTGTGACTGTAAAACCGACTGGTTGTGGGTTCGATCCCCACTCGAGGAGATGAAATATTTACTTAAATTTATATTTCTATTTCTTCGCTCTGGTGTCGAGGCAAAGCGCGGCGTTGAGTTCTGCCACTTAACACGCAATGCCTCCAGAATTCGGCAGAAAGTGGGGAACGGAGTATCTTACAGTATGTTCCCTTTGCCTACCCTGCTGTATGCGGGATACAGCGTGAAGCTGATTTATTTATTTGATTTATTTCATCCATTGAATAGTTGCTTGAAAGTGGAACAAACATGCATCGTCACAAACTTTCGCTTTAATATTATTTGTAGGATTGGTAGGATAGGATTTCATACCCCCGAGTGCGATTCAAAGCTACTACCGTCGCGTTCACAGACACACGTTTGTGCTCCTGCATACTGAATTGCTTAAATTACCCAAAATAATCATAATAAAATTACGCGTAGTAATTGTTATTTTTTAATGTTATAGAGAATTCGAAGCTGCGTATAAACTCCGTCGAAATTTTGATATATATATTTATTTATGTACAAATGTATGCTATTTTTTATGATCGTTAATATAATGTCGCAGCGTTGCCATTATTTTATTTTATTTGCAATTCTCGAACTCCGTAGGATTGCGTAGAACGGAGCGAATGGACAATAAATTTTCTCAGCTTTTCCATGCGGTATAAAAGTGTGAAGCTCAAAAAAGAAACAATTGCTTTTTACATACAATTCTCAATAGGTTGAACTATTTACTAAATTAATTATATAATAACTGCTTAATTAGTCACTTGACTAATTAAGTATTATCACAGTAATCATATCTTTGATTTGCAGATTCTTAAACATTAATCTACCTAAATTGGCCTCTTCCTGTGGAGTTACACGCGCTTGTGCATTATTTACAATATAGTTTGTACTTAAACAGACAATAATAAATTATTATAGTATTGTAATTAATAACTTAGAGAGAGGATAAAAAATATAAAATATATTAGAATGTTACTTTATTTACAGTGTGAAGCCAGAGTTTGATAATAAACTATTAAAATTATGCAATGAGTTTATGTGAAAATTCCGTTCGACCTAATTAAGATAAATAAGAGCATTGTAAATATAACTATGTAAGTATTTTATGGTCCTCGCCATACGATGCTCGTTTCGGCCATTATAAACTAAATTAAAATATCTCATTGAAATATCTTTATTTATGTATAAAAAATATTTTTTTTTAGTTCATTCTATTTGTGATATCGTTTTTGCACGACAAGTCAACTTTCATGATGACATTGACAAGTGACAGATAAAATTTCAATAAAATTATGGTTTTACTGCTAATTTTCTATTATATTAACATTTGTATCCGATATACCGTAATTTAAAAAAAAATGTAACTTTACATGCATAATTTAACTATCATTAATACAATAGTTGACAACACTGATTACTAAGTTTATTCATATTTGACCAAAAAATTGCATTTAAAAAATCTATCTCTTTGTAAATATAGAAAATAGCGTACATTTTTTACTATGGGTAAAAGATATTATTGCGACTATTGTGATAAAACCATGGTTTCTTCAATTTCAATTATAAGAACACATATGAAAGGTGTTCCTCATCAAAAGCTAGTCAACGAGCATTATCAACAATTTAAAGGTATTATAATTTTATTTCTACAATTGTATTTCTATGTATGACTTTATTATTTTCAATAAAAAAAAAGACAAATCAATATGTAAATATTTTATAAACAATTAAATTATTTATATTCAAGTAACTTTCATAATATTTAATTACTATGTGTGATTTGAACTTTCAAATTTGTGAGGAAAGGATAGGTTAAATACTTATTTAGATTTTTTTTTTTTTACAATTATTACCTTTCTTTACATCAGGACAGTGGCTCAGTCAAGATATATACATAAAATCAACTACTAACTAATATTTCTAGTGACTTTTATTGCTAAAACAGGCACATGAAAAAAAAAAAATATGGCTAGGGTCTTAAATTTATTTAAACAAAATTGAAGAGTCAACTAACTAATAAAATAAAATCTTTTTATAGATCCTGAAACAGTATTAAAAGAGGAAAGTATGAAGAAACCATGTAGCAAATTTGCAAGGGGACAGTGCAAATTTGGTAGTATTTGTAGATATTCACATTATACACCATTTGCACTAAATGAAATAAAATTAAAAGGTATCATATATTTAAAAAAATATCTGCAATTTTTATAATATTATAATAAAATTGACATGTTTTATAAATTATATAGGTGTACTAACGCTGGGTACATACAAGTATCTACAAAATGCTATGTTTGCTAACGTAAGCCTAGTGAGTGTGATGCTAGGCCATAGTGCAAACACCTGTCAGTCTGAATTACAAGCATCCCTGCCGTACCTCCTGAGCACTGTACAGACCTGATAATGAGTGTCACACAATCTGTCTTCCTCGGGGTCTGTATTGCTAACTGTGATAGGCAAAGGCGAGTCATCGGTGCCTCTAAACCGATTAAGCACCTAGTGTGGCTTGAAAGGGCCACCCCACACCGTAATCCTGTCTGTGGTCATGTCTCACGAGGACCGGGGGTCTGGACTTAAGCATCTGGATCATGAGGAAGACAACCTCTATAATAAATTACCCCTATCCTATAGTGGGAAACATGCCAAGGGATATATATAAACCTAAAAGGGTTGAATATGGCTGATGGGATAATTCAGTCTCTAGCGTCCATCTTCAACGTACCTGGCAAACGTTGTCGTACCTTGCCTTCTTCTGAGGAAAAGGGCGTCACCTCAGGAGCAACCTGATTTAATCCACCCTACTCGTGGGACCACTATGCATCTTACTCCACCTAAATCATTATCAAGCTCGTCAGTCCTAGGCTGCGTTGAGTTAAGTGACCAGGCCCCAGCGTTAACGAACGCTACTGGCAGCGGAAATAAAAATTTTGTGCAACAAGTTTTTCATCAAATTTGTTTGTTTCAAGACCAAGATCTGCGTCATTTGGAGGTTCATCAGATACTATCCCTCCATCTCCACAAGCCAAATCTAAAGAGTCCTTTACACATCAATAATCAAACTCCCAATCCTCCACCATGTCAAAGAATACTAGTCAATGAGAATACAAACAAAAGAAAAATGTCACGATTTCCCTCCCCAGACACGGTACAAACAGCAAATCGCTTTGATGTCCTGACTGTTGACCTCACTGAAAACGAGCCAGAAGTAAAGGCTAGAAAATATATTAAGCCACCACCTATAGTATTATATGGAATAGAAGATGTGAACAAACTCACCGAACTTTTAAAAACCGTAGCCGAAAGACATCAATTCACATATAAAATGGTTAACAATAGCCAGTTAAGAATAATTCGTTCCGACATAGCTGTCTATAAGAAACTGATTTCATTAATACGCGAGAATGGACTCATCGGCCACACATTCAATCAAAAGGATAAGCGTGATTACAGGATCGTAATACCTAATTTACATCCTACAGTTCCAGCGTCGGCAATCAAAGAAAATATTGAAGCTACGGGAAATTTTGTCACAGGCGAAATAATAAATGCCAAATAAGGTAGTGAATAAAAGCCAACGTCTACTTTCTTCCTTAACTTAACTGCCGGATCAAATAAAGCCGTCAAGAGTTTGAAATACATATATCACCAGTTAGTCATAATTGAAGATTCTAAGAAGAAGAAGCCCATAGTTCAGTGGCAACGCTGTCAACAATATGGGCATACTGAGAACATTTGCTTACGTCCATATCGTTGTGTGAAATGTGGGGAATCTCATAAAACCTCAGAGTGGAAAAAACGTGACTGCTCGACTCCAGTCCAGTGGGCCCTGTGCAACGCAACCCATCCTACAAATTACAAAGGATGTCAGGTCTGTAAGGAAATCTTAGCTCGTAGAAACAAGCCACCAAACAAATTGTTAAGCAAACCATCGCGCACTTGTCATGATGATGCTAGAAACGAGAAAGTGACTAACAAAGAAACCTTCCAAACAAAAAAAAACGTATGCGTCAACATTACGTCATGAAACCAACACAACACTATTACAGGAAACAAGAAATAACTCAAAAATGTCCCCACCATTAGAGCAAATCCTATTAAAACAAACAGAAAAGTTTGAGACAATCCTTCAACAAATGGGAGTTCTCATGACTCAACCAAATCAAAATAACCAAACTTGTCGACAAGTTAACACAATAGGTACTCTACGCATTGCGACGTACAGCGTAAATGACTTAGCACCCAACAAAAATGAGGTTGAACTCCTTATAAAAGTACATAAACTGGATATTCTGCTAATATCTGAAGCCCACTGCACTGCAATATCAAAATTTAACTTCTCAGGGACTGTAGTTGCTATCTAACCAATCACCCGGACGGTACAGCCCATGCCGGAACGGCAGTGGTTATTAGAAATTGCATCAAACACCACATAATGCCGGAGTATGCAACAGATCATATTCAAGCCACAACAATAGCCGTTGAAGATCAAACTGGATACATAAACATATCTACAGTGTATTGTCCTCCTAAACACAAAATTTGTGAGCAAATGTTTACAAAATACTTCAAGTCACTTGGCAATCGGTTTGTGGCAGGTGGTGATTGGAACTCGAAACATGTGAGCTGGGGTTCGAGACTAACGACCACTAGAGGTAGACAGCTGAGGATGAGTATAGACTCCAACAACCTCTTCACATCATCTACTGCAGAGCCAACATACTGGCGACTAGCGACCCCAACAAGGTCTCCGATTTATTGGACTTCTTTGTAGTAAAAGCACTTTGTAATCACTATCTCAAAATAGTGCCTTGCTACGATGGCTCCTCAGTCCTCATTCACCAGTCCTGCTTACTATAAGTTCCCAAATAACTGAAAACGCAAGCTCAGAACTGCTATACAATAAATTTACAGATTGGGAATCTTTCAGGGAACACATCAATCAAAACTTAAACTTGAAAATAAGACTGAAAACACATGATGACATAGATGATGCCACTCAATATATTACGACTCTCATCCAGGAAGCATGCTGGCTCAATACACCTAAAATAAAGCAGAACATTAGGTATGTGAATCTGCCACTAACAATAAAAGAAGCAGTCCTTGAAAAACGGAGGCTACGCAGAGTTTGGCATACAAGCCGCTTAGAGGCTGACAAGAAAGTGTTTTATGAATCTGCACGAGCCCTGAAAGATATGCTCCAGAAACGGCATGACAATACCCTGGAAACGCAACTTATCTCTGTCGTCTACTGCAGCAAACAACTACTCCCTGTGGAAATTCACAAAGTACTATAACAGATCTCAAACTTCAATACCACCTTTAAAAACGAACCACGGATGGGCCAGAACTTCTCAAGAAAAGATTGATTGTTTCGCCAAATATCTAGCGGAAGTGTTCAAGCCGAACAAAGCAATCAACAAAAATTTCATAGAAGTTGAGGCTAGTTTGGATCAGTGCTGCCAGATGTCTCTTCCTCCCACTCCAATGACAGTGCAAGAAGTATGGAAAACTATCTCAAACCTTAAAGATAGAAACGCTCCTGGCTATGATCTCATAACTAAGGAAGTTCTGAAGCAGTTACCTAAAAGAGCAGTTATATTCCTCACTATATTATATAACGGCATCATGAGAGTGCAGTACTTCCCACAGTTATGGAAGGTCTCGCAAATCTTGATGACACACAAACCTGGTGAACCACCAACTGAAATGACATCATATAGACCTATCAGCCTACTGCCGGTACTTTCTAAAGTTTTTGAGAAGCTGTTACTTTATAGAATGCAGACACTTACAGTGGCAAACATGGCTATACGTGACCATCAGTTTGGGTTTAGGCAACAGCACTCCACGGTGGAACAGGTTTACAGAGTTTGTGATAAAATTAGGAGAACGTTAGAGGAAAAGAAATACTGTGCCGCAGTCTTCTTAGATGTACAGCAGACATTTGACCGTGTCTGGCATGATGGTCTTTTGTTCAAAATAAAAAATTCTCTTCCTCACAATTACTACCTGCTACTAAAATCGTTCCTAACGGAAAGATTGTTCCAAGTGAAACAGGATGACACCATCTCCAAACTGTATGATGTCAGAGCTGGAGTTCCACAGGGCTCTGTACTGGGTCCAGTTCTCTATTCAATCTATACAGCTGATTTACCTGTAATGAATGAATGTACTACTGCAACATTTGCTGATGACATGGCCATACTTGCAAGTCATGGAAATCCTGAAACAGCATCATTACAGCTACAAGCAGGCCTTGACCTAATATCTCCATGGCTCCAGAAATGGAGGATAAAGGCCAATGCTCCCAAGTCAGCACAAGTAACTTTCACTCTAAGGAGAGGCAATTGCCCATCTGTGTCACTAAAGAACATTGTACTGCATCATAAAGATTGTGTCAAATATTTAGGGATGCACCTGGATCGTCGGCTAACTTGGCAACACCACATAAAGAAGAAAAGGAAAGAACTCAACATCCGTTACAAGGGTTTACATTGGTTGCTGGGCCGAAACAGCAAATTGTCCACTGATAGTAAATTACTCATCTACAAGAACATTCTCAGACTCATTTGGACATATGGGATCGAATTCTGGAGTAGCTCAAGTATCTCTAATATCACCATCCTACAGAGGATGCAATATACTATCCTACGTTTATCACCAATAGTGAAATTCACGATCACCTTGGTATATCCACTGTCAAAGAGGAAATTCACAAGAACATTATCAGATATCGGGAGAGGCTGGAACAGCATCCTATCGAACTTGCTTCTGGGTTGACTACAAAATCCTACAGAAAGCGACTTAAAAGAAAGGACATTCTGTCAACAACTCCATGACAGTCACTTTGATGTACAGTATAAGTAGCACTCGCTGCAATGCACATATAAAATATTATACCTCGGAACACTTCTGCTTATAGTGCTACAGTACTGATAGCAGAAATTCCTAAGAGAAAAAAAAATATGAACCAGGGGCACAAGCATGCAACTATAATGTAATTTATTGGTGACTCCCACTATGTAGAATGAATTATTTAATATTTTCATTTTACTGCTAGACAGACAAAGCACAACATTGAGTTAAAATCATTGCTTTAGGTTTTATTTGTTTAATGCATGCCCCAAAAATAGATATTCTCATATATCTATTATGTACAGACAGTGATCAGATATAATTTTATTATATGCAAATGGGAATGAAATCCACAACCCTTAGGGTCACAGTCACACGCTTGTGCCACCGTGCCATGACAGCTGCCATATTTATAAAATTAACATCATATTACCTATTTTTTTAGTTGCCGCAAAAAGTAATAAGAAAAGAGATCCTCAAACTTTTTTTGAGAAAAATAACAAAGAACAAATTATATCAAATAATACAGATCAAAAATATACCACAATGTACGACGAAAATGGCGTAACACATGTTTTTCCTTGGACTTATAATGATTTATTTGATAAATATGATAATTTACCTCCGAGTATAAAAAGATTGAAAAGCACTGACTTTATTAATTTAAATATTTCTAAATGGGGATGAATATGTATGTTTACATATTATGGTTTTTATTTTATATGTGTAATAATTAAAAACTTAGTAAGGCAATGAGTCACACCAACACATAAAAAAAATTCTATAACAGTTACTGGTATTAATGCGCGTACTCGTGCAAATAATAGAAGTTTTTGTAAAGTTTCAACGCTTTTTTTAAATTCGCCCAGTTTGATTTCGGGTGTTAGTGTATTTTAACCATTTTATTTATTTAATATAAATAGAATAAATATAATAGAATAATAATAGAATTTATAGCAAAACCGTGAAAGCTAAACGAGCCAAAGTAAGTAGAAGGTGCTCACAAGCGCCGACTGGCAAGACACAGCATGACGTCACACGCTTAGCTAGAATTTGAAGCAGTTTAATGTTTAATATTTCAGTAATTTTGGGAGATGAAAAAAAAAATAGATTTTTTTCTTGGTCTGCCTGTTTTACATTGATGGTGATAACAAAAAACGTTGTTGTGACTCATTGCAGAGTAGTAGGAGAGCCTGAATCTACATGGTTCTAGATTCAATTCCTAGACAGGGTAATATTTATATTTAAATTGAAAACTAAATGTATCTTGTATCTACATACTTACAAGACTTTTTTGATATTGTTATTTTATGTTTGGCCTGTAATATTGTTATTTTGATTTTTTAATCTTAACTTGTGTTTTTAAATTTTAATAAATTTGTCCTCTTAGAATACTCTGTTGCTTTTAATAAGGGCAAGATTTTGTGCAAGAATGTATGTTTGTGAATGTAATAAATAAATGACTTAAATTTCCACCGCCTAAAATGTAATGTTTTAAACCACTAGTTCTTGAGATCAGTGCATACATCCAAACAAACTTTTTGGCTTTATAATATTACTATAAATTGAAAAACTAAATGGCTATATAAAATTATTTAAAAACATTACTAATAAAACTTAAAGCATCATTTCATCATTTATTTCATTTTTATTAAATTGTTTAAAATTTTAGAGCCTTCTCAACCATTTTGGTCTTGTACTTCTTGAAACTATTTTCTTTGCGGGTAGTATATATTTATAAGTTGGATAATTTATAAATCTAAATTCAGGGGATAAGGCACAATAGCAAGATTGAATCTGAAAATAAATCATAAATAAAAAGAAAAGAAGCATTTTAAAGATTATTAATGAACTTTGTTAGTGACACTGACTATAGAGTGTCTACATTTATAGTCATAGTAAGGTTAATGAATTGTGGCCGCTTTAAATTTAACTGTAAGAAACTGATGCATTTGATTTTAACATTTTTATTATTTTCTTTCCGAATTAACAATGCTCGAAAGTCAAAGGAATGAAGAAAGGTCAAAAGGAAGTCTAACTACATAGCAGCCACGACTCGTTGACCGCACTGTAACTATTGGTAAATGTAATAAAAAAATCTTTACAAATAAAAATAAAAAAAAATACAAATAAAAATAAAATCCCTTTATATTTTGGTAGCATAAACTATAATAATTTAGTTTTGGGCAAATTTTTGAAATGATTCATGAAATTTTTATTGGGCAGTCAAATGTTTGACGAAAGCGGAACATACCATACTATTATCTTGACAAATATAAGAGGTGGTACATACCTTATTTATACATTGTAATGTAATAAACATAAAAATGAATATAAGCATTTTATTTTCCAGCTTAAAGAATACCATTTTACTACTGCCACATTAAATATAACAAAACTATAAAAATATAAATTGCTTTAACTAAATTCAATTCTAAATCGTAATAGAACAAAAAATATTGTAACACTTGTAATACATCTGACTATACAATATGATGGACTTTTTTTATTATATAACTTCACACTGTATCTCGCACTAAGGCATTTCAATTCACCACCGAATTCTGGGAACATTGCGTGTTGAGTGGCGTGACTCAACGCCGCACTTTGCCTTGATGGATTTCTTTATATTTATAAGTAGGCGTGTATCACTTATCTAAATTACCTATTTCTATCCCAACGGATCTACGATATTTTACCACTATCCAAATAAAATTCTTAGGATCTTGAGATCATTAATTGAAAACTTAGAAACTTATTATAGGTTCCCTTTATTTATATGTTAAGCATAGCCATCAGGGAAGGTAAAAGAACATAATGTTCAGACACTCCGTTGCTAACTGTTCGTTCGAATTTGAAATTTCATCGTGTGCTTATGTATGGATGGTGAAACCCAACACCAATGATAATAGATAAATCTAAAAACATTATTTTTTTTTTTCATTTTAATGTCGTGGTCAAATTCCGAATAATTTGATTTTGAATTGCAAAATCTTTTAAGTGCGTTTAGCTTATTGGACTATAGTAATATTCTTATCAGTTACACTATTTTTATACGTTCTTAAACACTTAAAATGTAGTAATTAACTTCCATAGCTTTAATTAATTAGAACTCTATATATGCCATAAAGTTCAATAGATCGATTAGTTAGACCAGTTAGTGTATTAGTGGTTTCTGAAAAGAAGAATGAAAGATAATGTATATAAACAATTTCTTGTATTATTTTTAAAGGTAATAAATAAGCTTTTATCATTGACAATAAATTTGGAGTCTCGCCAGAAAAAAATATGTGTACCTAACGTTACGGCAAAAAAATAGAATATTTAGCAAATAGGCTCTAAGTTATTCTAAAATATATTTAATGAAAGAAGAAATAAATAGCTTAAACAGAGATTCCCTATTTCCCTCTGCCTAACTTGCTATGCGTAAAAGGCGTGAAGTTGCAAAAAAAACTGTATTAGCTCATCTTGCTATTTTAAATTACAGGTATTTTTCATTTGTGAAGGTACAAGTCGACACGCCATTCTTCGAACCTTAAGAGAATCATTGTTCCAACTCGGCGATGCGGACGCGAAATATCAAAAAACTATTGATAAATACAATACCTTCAAAGTTCACAATGATTTAAATAATGACAAAATGTTAATGGTTATTCCTATAGACGACATTATTAGGCAAAATAAAAGAATAGCCCGTGTCAATAACGATATAAAACTTAAAATAGATGATAAAGCAAACATTGTTCAACGAGATCATGAAGCTAGGATGAAAGAAATAATAGATTTTATGAAAGATCATATGATGACTACAAAATATTTACACGATGAAGTACGAAGAATCAAAAGAACTAGACAAGTTAAGGATCGTCTAAGAGAAATCATCAAAAACCGGAAAGGCATTCTATAAAACAAAAAATTTTGACCTTATTCACTTTTATTTTGAAGCATCATCACTATGGTGAACAACCGAATATTTGGGATCAAAAAATGAATGATGTGGTTATAAATGTTATAAAAGACCCGTTCAACGATGGTGTTATAAATTGATTTTTAGTTCCCGTTTTCCTAATAAATTTGTAAAAGTTTAATATGCTACTTTCTTTTTTAAGTTCACACTATATACTGCATATAGTAGGGTAATCAGAGGGGATAAGACGCGCTTTTTGAAGATATCCAGGTCGTATTGAACTAGAAACACTGCTCCAGGTAGGACATTCTATAGTTGTGTGGCGCGTGGAAGGAAGTTTCTACAAAACCGCACAGTAGTGGAGTACTACGTATCCAGAGGGTGTGGATGGTAACCTGATGGTGAGTTCGTGGCGTACTGTACGGTTAGAATTTTTTTTCTCCAGAACTCTCCACGATAAATGCGGTAGAGAACGCACAGCGAGGAGACATCATTGGGTCCCCAACGATTCGAACGGCTATACGTTGTATGCGATCAAATAAGCACTCCATATGAGGCCAAACTTGGGCCCTATACAGGATCAATCGGTGTATTGTCGTGAAATACTGTCTTGCTCTGTTGATGACCCCCACTTTCTGTGAGGCCAACTTGGCCTTACTTTCCAGATGATCGCGATATTGGCAGTCGCTCGAAACACGATGTGCTGATACTGCATATTACGTAAATAATATTTCTCATGAATAAAAATATCATTCATCATATTGCTAGTCGAATTGGCCCACTGAGGGTTCAGAGAGACAAACGGACAACAAAGTGAATCATATATGGAAAAAATAAGAGAGCCATAAAGCCTTATGACGAGTCTATCATCTAACCCAGTGGTTCCCAACCAGTGGTCCGCAGAGGCCTAAAAATGGTCCGTGAACGATATATTGCGAATCGAACCCACAATCGTCGCGTATATAGTCACACGATTTTGACACTGACTGACTGACTTGTACCTACATAGTGGTCCCTGCTACCAAGAATGATAAAAAAGTGGTCCTTGATCAAGAAAAAGTTGGGAACCCCTGATCTAACCCAAAAAAGACTCAACTTATTTTCTTGTAAGCACTTATTGTAATAGGTATCTATTGTAAAAAAACAAAATATTTGATTTAATTACAAATTGTGTCAATCAGCATTGTATTTATTAATTACATAAAGTAAAACGGGTGATCTTTTCTTCAATACAGACACGAGTCCGTATAATTTTGATCCTGGCTCGATTTCAACTGTCACCTTTTCCTGTAATAAATGTTATCTTTTTTTCTAACATAAGAAATAAAAAATTGAGAGATGGAGGCATGTGAGATGGCCAAAATGTTAACGCGATGTTTGTGGGTTTGAGGCATCTCAGGAGAATGAGGTATTTTGATTTCCTACCGATTTTCGCTACTTAGCATATGTCAATGTTTCGAATTCGAGCGAAAAGTAGGGAACGAACTATTTGGACACCAGATTCTCTCAACCATCCTTGCTATACGGTGTTTTTGGGTAATAAATAAATAAAAATGTTAACGTAAGCGAGATAGTTGTTAAGGAAAGTGGGGAACAGAAGTGCCTTTCTAGAAACGAAGTGTCTTAATACTAGGTTCCCAAGTTACCTTAGTGTCTATGTCTACCCTGCTATAGCTAAAAAAATATATCTAGCACTAGCACTCAATAGCGAAGACTAGCCACAATAGGCAGATGTAAATTAATAGTAACTAATTTTCTTTACTTTATGTTAGGTGTTTTTATTTAAGTTATCTATATAAAAAAAGAGGTGTGAAAGTAAAAAAAAATAAACGTACCAGCTTATTCGAATCTTTACTTGAAGTTCTTAATAATGTTTTTTTATCAACGTCTTCTTTCCATACGCCATTCCAGAAATTCTACGAAATACCATTCTGATGAAAATAATATGAATCTAGTTCCATTCCAGTCCAATAATATGAGAGACATAAGCGTTTGGCTGTAAACGCACCAGGTTGTGGGTTCGATTCAAACTCGAGGTAATTGAATATTTAATATTTTCATTTCTTCGTTCTGATGCCGAGCCAAGCGCGGCGTTGAGTTCCGCCACTCAACACACATTGCCTCCAGAATTCGGTGGAAAGTAGGAAGCGGAGTGTCTGAACATTTTCTCCTTGCTATCCGGGAGACAGCGTGAAGCTGAAAAAATATATTATACGTACACCTGTCCTTAAGATATCCTTTGTAATAACATCTTCACTTGGATTTTTGGGCTTCGTCGCTTCTAAAATAGCTGATTGTTTTGCTACTGATAGGACAAATTCTGGTGGAGCCTTTTAAATAAAAAAACTGTTAATACATAATATTTTCATACTTTTTAAATTTAAAGGCAGGTACTAATAATAGGTACTATACATGTAAGTAAATATCTAAAGTTACCTTCAAAGGAGTCAAATGGTTAAAGTAATGTTTCTTCACTTCCAGCTGTTCCTAGAAGTTTTATATAATTTTAAAATAACATAATTTTCATTTAAAAAATATTTACTTTTATTCTTTAGTGCCCAATGTATACATTGAACTCACACTGTATCCCGCATATAACAGGGTAGGCAGAGGAACCTAACCAAAATACACCGTTCTCCAAAGACCAGCCAGTTACTGAGATTCGTGACTGCGTCTTAGTGACGAAATTGAACGCCGCGCTTTGTCTTGTTCCCGAATGAAAGGAAAATATAAAACTATTTATTCCCCTGAGAATTAATAAATGTATAGACAGCCGCGTAAATAAATAGCATAAAAAACTAAAAATATATTTTTTTCAACAGAACACGTTAATAAGACGGATGTAATGAGTACTTCTAAAGGCTTGTATAAGAACTCCTATGAGTGATCCCCTGGAAGGTCGCAGTTCTGTATACTTAGAGTACAAAATATGGATTATATGTGATCACTATTTATAGCTATCTTAGGCAATTTTATAAATAAAAAACAGTAAAGTAGGAAATTTAAATATTTGTGGTCAAATACCTTTACATCTCTGTCTAATTTCATTTCAGCGGGCTCTACGGTATTGTTCTTCTTTGAAAAAAAAAAATGGTTACTTTCAAGTTTCTAGTGCTAAGTAAGTATTAAAATTATTGTAAATGTTATTTTAAATATCACTAAAAAAAATAAAAAAAAGAAAGTTAATGGCGTAGCCGAAGGCCTAGGAATTGTGAAAATAAATGAAAGTCCCATAAAAATCAGTTCAGCGGTTCCAGAAATGCGCAATGCGCAGGCAAACAGAAAAGCTGAAAGACTTTTTTTTTTAAAAAACGATTGCTTATATCTAGTGTAGTGCACTTGAAAAAACACGTTCATTTTGAAATCATAGACATAACAATGTTTAAAAGTACGGTTTTTGTGTAATCCCAAGTATGCTAACAGCGCAAGGAATTAAATTATATTCTATAAAAGAATTATAATACAATTAGGTATTTATTACTTTCATTTAAACGAAACAGAGTGTGCTAACACTAGGTTCCCTCTGCCTACCCTGCTGTGTGCGGAATACAGCGTGAAGCTGATTTTTAAATTAATAAATGGGTAAAATCTACAAACTTAATACATCTTTATATATAACATTTAATATTTGTCTGTAGGTTCTTTGTAGAATCGTGAACTATGCATTTGATCATGTGATTTGTGCTTGAGCAATGAACCCACGAATACTTCTGAGTTGATACGACCATTTTTTTTTCGAAATGAACAAAATCAATAAAATGACTCAAAATGAATTTAACATTTGTGTAAAGTTTTTCCTCCATTTTTTTTTGATGGCGTAGCAAAGCGCGCAGTTACAGCTAATATTCTTATAAAAATAGAATTAAATTTTAATATTTACCTCAAAGTAAGGATAAGATAACACAAAACGTCGTCCAAATTCGTAAAAGTTCGCAGGTATTTCGTAATGTTGGTTGGTTCCAAAATAATCTGCTACACTACCAGCTAATTTTTCCTTCTCACGCTCCTTTTCCTATATTAAAAGTGAATTCCAACGTTATAATATGGAGATACTTTTATATTAAATTTTAATTTTGGTCCTGTCATTTGTTATGAACACTGAGACATTGAGCAATTTAGCAACCTAGTGTTAAGAGATTCCGTTTTACTCTTTACATCTAATTCCAAGATATTGCACATTTTTTTAGCTTTACGGTGTATCCCACACATAACAGGGTAGATAGACAGAGAGAGAGAGAGAGAGAGAGAGAGTGTGAGGGAGAGAGAACCTAGAGTTAATACTCCGTTCTCATTCGTTCATCTCGTTATCAACGTTGAATATTTTTTTTGTATGGGAATAGAACTGAGAGAATAATATTAAATACAAATTACTATCTTTCCTCCGAATACCAAAGCTAACGTTTTACCACTGCGCATCTGGTATTGTGAAATATAATATGATACTGACTCAAAAATTTGTCAAATTTTATACAAATCAAATTATTTCATTCAACTCCTGCTATAGTATGCATTATAATTAACTCATTATTTTGCAGACATATATGTGACATACCAATTCTTCTTTTAAGAGATTTTCCTCATTTTCATCAGATTCATGACGCTTAAATTCTTCTATATCCTAGTAAACAATATATTTATTATTAAAAAAAATATAATCTTATAATAATTCTAAAAAAACTATCAAATTAAAAAAATCGAAAGAACAATACCTCATCTTCATCATCGTTAAACTCTTGCACAAAACGATCTTCCCTTGGTTCCAAATGTTCAGTTATATCGTCCTATAAAATATATAAAATTTCTTCGTTTATAAGTATGATACAACAATTGATAGTTTCCTACTAATATTATAAATGTAAAAGTATGTGAGGATGGATGTTTGTTCCACTTTTACTCAAAAACTACTTCTTCTTTAACAATTATACATCAGAATAACATATGGCTACAATTTATGTAAAGATTGTGTATAATTTGGCTATAACATAATAATAATTAACTTTAAGCTTTTTTTTTGTTTTATTTAATTTTATTTTTTAAGGTGCAATAAAGTATATTTATTATTATTATTATAACTTTAAGCGAGCCGAGCCGAGCAAGCCGTGGATGGGTTGCTATTAGGTACATATGTAAAATACACGATTAATAAAAAAATTATAAAGAAGATAAATATATTTTCTATTTCTTTTTTGTATTAGTAATATATCAGTACTAAATGGTCTACTTGCATTACTATAATTGTTATGTAAATCATCATTGTCATTTTCTTCTGTTTTTTCTTCGGTATTTTCCTCAGAATCCTAGAAAATAATTATTTTGTAAATAATGTACAGATTTTTTAACTAAATTATACAATAAATTTGTAATTTTCGTGTCAGCTTCACGCTTTACCCCACATGTAGCAGGGTAGGCAGAGGGAGCCTAGTGTTTCACTCCCAATTTTCCACCGAATTCTGGAGGCATTGCGTGTTGAATGGAGGAACTTCTACGTTAATTTCCGTCGAGGAAATTAAAATATTAAATATTTAATTTAATATTTTAATTTTTGGGACGATAGTCTGATATAATCTAATATAATCCCACTAATATTATAAATATGAAAATTTGTGAGGATGGATGTATGTTCTACTTTCACGCAAAAACTACTGAACGGATTTAGATGAAACTTGACAGTAATACAGCTTATATCAGACATCAAAACAAGACTCATGGCTACAAGTGCAGTTTGATAAAGTGACAAACCAACATACGGTAGAGATTTAACATGCTAACTTACTTTCTTTTTCTTTGAAAACAAATAACCATGTTTTTTCTTTTCTTCTGATTCAGAATCTTCTTTAGTGTCCTATACAATAATGAATTTATGACATCTAATTTATTTATAATAATATATATTATATATTATGCTAGTTACCTTATTGTTTTTACCAAGAAAATTAACACTTTCGGCAGATCCAGAATCTTCTTTAACGTTCTACAAAATAAATAATTTATAAATAAATGTAAAAAGCTATAAGCTATTTAGTAGATATAGAACTTATACGAGTATACGATTTTCAAATTCAAATAATGTAATG
Source organism: Heliconius himera (assembly GCA_021202915.1). NCBI lineage: Eukaryota > Metazoa > Arthropoda > Insecta > Lepidoptera > Nymphalidae > Heliconius > Heliconius himera. Next base: position 91,129 of record JAJHJA010000974.1, read on the forward strand.
TTAGCGAACTCGTGTAAGAGAGGGTAGATGTTGGTGAAAAAAGACTATGTATGAAAGCAGTGGAATTGTGTCAATCGGGAGCAGTTACTTGTAGGCAACGGCCCCTATTGGAAGGAAACCAGTGTCAAGTATTGTTATTGGGTGGTATATATTACTTATTGCAATTGCATAGAATCTCTTTCCAAATAATTTAGAAACATACGCGTACTCGTAGATGATATGTGTTTTTATCATGTTTTATTTAAAACCGGTAACCGCTTCCGATTTCTAATAGTAAATTATATATTTTGTATAACGTATATGACGACTATATTCTACTTACTGTGTTCTCACTCAAAGCATTATTTTCGTTTTCAAATGACACAGCATTTCCCTTCAAGTTCTATAAAATTGTAGATTTATTAAATAATGTAAGAGAGAATATAAAAAAAACAATTCTGAATGGTCTCAAGATAATTTAATTTAAAATAGCCTGAATTTGCAACATTTCAGAAATACAAAATTATGAACAATTTAATTCCGCCAATAATCAAGCAATGTTTAGAATATTCGGCTAAAAGTGGGCAAGTCTTGGTCTTGGCAAGTCTTATCTCTTAACGCTAGGTTCGTTCTGCCTACGGCTTGATTAAGCGCTTTTTGTCATAAAACTAAGAATGCACCCACCACGGGTCGATAGTGCTTGTACCACCCTAAGTTTCGTTAAAGTTCTTAGAAAAGATAAGGCAAACGAGCGGATCATCTGATGGTTAGTAATGCCCGCCGCATACGACCCCTACAACATCAGAGGAAATGAACCGACCACCTATCTCAATCTCAAACTGCAACGCACCTGTAGCTCCTCCGGTGTTACACGGGGTCGTGGGCGGCAGTGATCACTTACCATCAGTTGACCCGTAAACTCGTTTGACTTGTCTTTTTACATAAAAAAATAACAAATGTGTTGCCTACCTTTAAGGTAGATAGACGCACTTTTGAAGGTACCTATACCATATCGATCCTGAAACACTACAGTAATAGCACTCCAAGCCACATAGCCAGGAGGTGGAGATGACATTTTGGTCTGTGACGTAAGGTGAGGTTAGAAAATTCAACATGCACTGTGAAGGAACAGCACTACGCAAAGCTAAAGTACGAAATAAGTGTACCTACTACTTACCACATTCTTTATGGCATAATCTTCAATTTCTTGTGAATAAGAAGTGTCTCCAACAGTCTATATAATAATAAAAATATAAATAAATATTTAAATGTTATTATAAACACGTTATTAAGTAGAAAAGTTTTCAAAAGAAGTGTTAACTTACAATTTTCAAATACTTTTTGTTACAAAATGCCTTATTGTCACTTATTTATAAGAGATATATGGCATCGCGGAGTTTATTTTAGATCTAATAAAATGGAAAATGTTTGTCATACAACATACTGACACATAATAAGCTATATGTGCAGCGCACGCACTTAAAGCAAATTTAAAGCAATCCTGTGGCGTCCCTTATTATTATTATTTCGTTATTTAAGGCTAACTAAGACTTACACCGTAATGTTATATAGCCTATAGCACTTCCGACGCGCGAACGCGGCTTTCATACAAAACAAAAAGAAAGTAAATCGGACCAATAGATCCAGAGATATTAGCGTTTAAACAAACAAACAAACAAACTCTTACTATATTAGTACTCGCTTTATTATATTAGTATAGACTAGTATAGATTAATTTGAAAATATTATCTAGCTTCACGCTGCATCTCAGTCCCAGCATACCTCTTTCGCCTCGTCCACTGTCATCAACCTCTTCATACATGCCCTCCGGGGGGCCGAACCGAGATCTTCCCCTACCTCTCTTACCGCTTACTTTTCCGTCATAAATCTTTTTTGCCATTCTTACATCATCGTTCAACGTGACCAAACCGGCCGAACACGTCTTTCTTCATTCTCAGCGCAGCTTCCTCTCTTTATTGCGGATTCGAACAGCTAAACTGACTCCCCATATCCTACGAAGAGATCACATCTCCACAACATTCATCTTTCTTTCATTCGTCTTCTGTAATGTCCATGTTTCGCTGCCGTATAACAGCGTCGGTACCAACACTGCATTGTGTACGGCCAAACGTGAAGCTGTGCTGACGTTTCGCTATCGATTGTTTGCTTACCGATCGTCAGTGCAGCGGTAGAATACAAGGCGATCAGCCTTCTATTTTACCGCTGTACTCACCAATCGAGAGGACAATAACACACATACCTTAGCAGCCCCGCTCTCTCTCTTTCTGGTACGCCGGCCCAGAAAGCGACCCGAAATGAAATATTGAAAATATTAAAAAAATCATTTCTTAGAGTGGGAATAGAACCCACAACACATTCAGTTTAAACTGTTATGGTAGTTGTATTGGTAGTGGCTAAGGTTATATAAAGACGATCATCCCGGCAAAGACATCAGGTTCATGCAAAAAAAAAATTATATTGCTATCTCATTCGGCAACGTGTACATATTTTCAAGAAAATTTTGACGACATAAAGTGAAAATATCATTGCCTCATCATTAAGATTTGTTATTTTTTTTCATTTAACATTGATAGATGGATTCAAGTAAAACTAAAAAAGGTAAAATAAAATGGATATTCAATAGGTACCACCTACCTGGCAATAAACTTTGTATATACATAACAACGCTATAATGAAAATTTTGACGCTCATGACTGAAGTAAGTATGATTGTAAGAAAATTTTACGACTTTTTTTAATGATAAGTTTTTTATTGTTTCATTAACTTTGTGATTTTGCTGCACTTGTCTTATATAGTCGCAGTTTTTGTTCTCTTACAAAATATTTATTATTATGAACCTATGTATTTAAATATGTCTATTACATAATATATAATTTATATTTTATGTAGTTTGTGGCACTCTACTTTTTACCCGTAAAATATAACAAAAAATAGTCATAAGAATACAAATTGAATCTAATTCTAATATACTCTGTTCTTTTTCATTATTTTCACATAATTATAAAAAATATCGCATCTAAGGGTAAGCACCAGCCACTTCAATAGATGGGTCACCACTCCAGAACTACTTAAGTATTGGATATGGAGCCGACAACCATAAAGATACTTAAATACCTACCAACATATGTAATATGTATACCTACATTCTGTGTACAGTGCAGTTCTAATACTTTCCAACAAATGACAGACACGATGACCCTCGAAATAGATATAAAGTTTCTCTTAAAGCAAATAAAAAGTAATGTAACATTATTTTAAATAAATGAGCTTCGCGCTGTATACCGCATATAGCAGGAAGGCAGAGGAACCTAGTGTTAAGACGCTCCGTTTCCCACTTTCAAGGGGTCTGAACTCAATGTGGGGTTTTTGCCTTGGTATCAGAGCAAAGAACTGAAAATATTAATAAAAAACAATTCATTTCCCCGAGTAGGGAAAATCCTCAAATCTTAATTATTAACATTATTCTAATTCATAAATAACGACTTTTATAGTCGGTTTTTCCTTAAAATCATATAAATATTCTTTTTCAGTATATTTCTTCACGAATAATGTTATAATACCAACAGGAACATTTTCAATGATTTCTTAACAACTTCTTTAGTTCATTCATCAATATTCATAGTTGATAAGACATTTTTATTAACCTGTGGATTTATAAATGTAATTATTAAGTCTCAACATTTTATTAATTATTTAATAATTTCTATATTCTAATAATAATATTAACTGCAATTTTATACATTGAAATAAAAATATTTTAAATATTTTACTACATTGGTGTTTTGTAATTAAAAAAAGAATATGGCAAATGGCAACACTTGATGATCATTCATAAGCAAATTGACAAAAGCGAAGTAGTCAGTCAGCTGAACAATGCATCTTTATTTATTTATTATTTTGTGATTAAAATTTATTGGCATGTAGCTAGTGATCAGCGCTTTAATATTTCAATGTTAATTTTTGAAACACTCACCTATTTTTCTTTTAGTTTTAAAGTTATTAATTAGTGTTTAGTGTTTGTGATATTAAAATGTTTGGAAGGCCGAGATGCAGAGAGTGGACGCCTTTGACCACTCAACAATTACGTCTTCGTAGCCTAATTCAGGTAAAATAATATTAACACGAATCTAAATTATTTTATTCACGTGGAAATTTCATGGTAAGAATTTACCAACAAACGCCTACACTCGTCTGTCATACGTCATTTTTTTAATATATCTCCCGAGTTAAATTATATCTTTATGAGTATATTTTTATTAATACACCACACGGCTTTTCGCAGTCGATAATCTACCAAAAAATAAATATTATTTTTTTATGACAATTACAGCAACAATGTTTTACTTACATATAATGTGCATTTCATTGCTTATTTTCTTTGTTATTTCATTGCATAAATATTACTAAATATATGAATTGTGTAATGTTTTAGTCAGAGTCAGGCTTGCATTTTACAAAAACCTATTATGAGCCAGTGGGACAGTATCTCATATTAATTGTAATGATTGCATGCTCAATCATCATCTGGTCCTAAAAATGATTTTTCAATTATTGTCATCTCACTCTGGTAGACAACACCACCTTTTGATTTTGTACAGGAGCAAGGAATTGAGAATAATTCATTCTGATGAGTAGAAGTCAAAATTATTACAACCTTTTGTTTTCTTAAAAACATAAAAATATGAATTTACGTCTCTTGGAAACCTTCCTCTTACTTTGACTGCTAAGACATGTTCTCATCAAGCTGTTGAAATTTGTAATTGCATGTTACAACTTAATGATGTTGATAGCATCTTTATAGGGAGATTTTTACAAATTTTCACTATCCAAAGGTCTTATTTTAGCACTTTGGATTGTCATTTGGCAACAGAAAATGCAATTTATAGTTTTTATTTAACAATTTTAAAGTGTTATTCCACTCGTAGTAAAGATAAATACTTTTTAGAAAATATAAATAAAAAAATGTAGCAGGATTTGAACCTGTGACTCTTGAATATTGTATTTTATAGCTCATTTTTGATGTAAAAATGTATTCTTGTAACTGACTTTCAACTGTTTGTCATTGATATGAAAACAAAATTATGCAATTTTATATTGTAAAGTAATCATTAATTAAGTAGAGAGGTAAAGGTAGATGTACTGTAGACTGTAAATACCATTCAATTGCAATGAATCAAGTTCAGGTGAAAATATTTTATATTGTAATGTTTATCAATAACATTCTTGTAGTTTGATAGTTACAATAAAATTGCTTTAAACTGTTGTTTGTTGTTGCTTTAAATGGTTTCAACTTGAAACCATTGTGGTGCAGTGGAAATTACATGGTTATAGGTTCCACTTGAACAACAACAAAAAAATATTGAGAAATAAAACAGTTATTTTATAAAAATAGCTTTGAAGTTAAAGTAAAAAAATATATCGTTTTTTTTTTCATTACAACAGTGCTCCAAATGCCCAATGTACTGAGAAAATATTTATGCCCATATAAATCATTATATTATTATAATTGGTAGTATTAACAGTAATATATTTATTATATTAACAATAATATATTAGTTGGCTATAAAGGAGATAGATCTAAATGATTGCAAAAACTAATTGTACATTTGAAAACTATAGATTTTTTTTCATAACTTCTTTATATTACTCACGTTTTAATCCTTAATAATGAAATATTTTTGTGTTAATTTATATATAAACTTTGTATTTAGTGTTGTTTAAAAAAATGTATATTTTTTCAGATTGTAGGCTACAACATAAGACCACCCGAGTGGTGTCATCACCAATGCAGTTATTATTTGACGCTACACCATACAACTATGTCAGCACCATTTTATACTAGCGAAAGAATATTCTCACCACATCCTAAATGGAAAGAAATTGATTCTGGTAAGTATTTTTTTAGCTTCATGCTGTATTCAGCACATTAATTATTTTAAGGGTATGAATATTGGAAAGATTGTTTTTTCTTAAATAAGGATATATAAATATGTATATATTAGGATTAGGTTCGGCAAATTAAAAAATGTTTGAACATTTGAAATGTTTTTTTTTATATTCAACAAAGGTACATTCTTTACCACTTAAAATTATTTTATTTCTAAAATAATTTTTAGTTTCACTTCTCCACTAACCTACCCTGCAGAGGAAACTCAGTGCTAAGGTTTCATTTCCCATTTTACTCTCTAAAATTAAGTATTTTAAACTCTATTACAAGTTTTTTTTTTCATCATATTTCAAAGAGACAGATATTTGTCAATAAACAGGTGGCATAACAGAATATAAACAATTTATAAATTATATTGTGCTTTTAATAGACTTAATTTACATAATTTGAATAATTTTAAAACAGAACTGACCTTTATAGGTGAGAGTGAATTATAAGTTTTTGTGAGAAAATATTATAATTACTTTCCATGTCTAGACATTTGCTATTCAATCTAAACTACAAGATTTCTAATTAACATTAATATTATAATACTATTCTGTCAGATGATAAAATCATTGATTTGTTTACATTATATAAAGCACAGTCATATTTGCCCTGAATTTAGGTTAGTTTACAAATTTTGCTCATTATTAACTTGGAAAGAAAATAATTAAAAGTAAGAAATATCCTAAAATTAAACCTCAGGGCGGCCACGACTCGTCGAGCGTACTTTAAAAGGACCGTCATGACATAGTAGGACTCTACACACAATGCCTATGTGTATTATTTCCGCTCAGGAGAATGATTTAATTTCCTTGTTTGGATAGATAAAGAGTGGTGTTGAGTTTCGCAGGCCAACACTTATGTTTCAAAAAATACTGTCTCGACACTGGGTTCCTTCTGACTATGGAGAAAACTGTGAAGCTGCAATAAAATAATAAGTTAATGATTAAAATTTTATCATATAAGATAATTGCACCTCCACAATTATATTAATTATTTGTAAAAACAAATAAAAATCACCAAGCAAGTATAAATGTCTTTGTATAAAAAAATATATGTTGTAGATTATTTTAAATTATATTATACATTTATTTATTTAATAACCAGTTTTTTGTTAAAGGTCAATGCTTAAGTTTTTTATTATTTTAAAGTAAGTTTAGGATGTTCTTTTATTTATATATTGACCATTCTATACTTTTATTATATTATATATATAGAGGTTTGTTCATTTTATTATCCTCGTAATATTACAATAGGGGTGTGAAATAAAAAATATTTTGAAAGAATTAATTAAAAAAATGTTATTTTTTTTAAATAATAAAATATACATATTACGTAAATTACCACAGTGTATCAATTAAATAATATTAATTGTTTATTGGTGCTTTATCATTCGAAACACGACATTTGACCTATATTGTGTGAAACGTAAAACTGTTATCACCAACAAATGATTCATTTGATAGATGGATCCCATTCTATTTTACAAAGCGACCTTCATAATCTATGTATGTAGATAAAAGAAACTAAAATTTAGTTTATTTAATTTTAAACCTTATGGTGCTTTTTATAGAAATTATTTTAAAATGAAACAAATGATCATGAGATGCTGAATTTGCGTCATTTTATGAGTGGAAATCCCTATTGACGTTAAAACAATAATTTTCAGCTATATTATTTCGTTTATTTCAGAAATAACTCAACGTATGTCGTCAACTAATGTAGTAATACGTATTTGGTGTCACATTATCTTGCCTCCCAGAGACGATGATGACAAATCACAACCTATCCATGACACTGTCATCCAAACGTGGGGTGTATATTTTAGTGGTCTTAGATACATAGGGGCTAATTTAGCTTTAAATTTTACCTCGGATTGCTTCAAAAGCAATACTCTGGTGTTCCAAATGCACGGTGGCTACTTTTGCTCGTATAAAAGTTTAAAACTAGACATAATTCCGCCTGAAAATGAATTGGAACAAGGATCGTTGTCTTCGGACTCGTCAGGGAAAACTAACGTGTCGAAAATAACGATCGATTCAGCGAGAATATTGCATACTCATAAATTAATAAAGGAATCTAGGTCGGTATCACCTGCGAAGTTTTCAAGAAGATCCGATGCGGAATATTCTAAAAGTCATAGTCCGATTGAAAGAGGTTTTAAACAGAATTTTCCTACTATAAAATCTTCCTCTAGCTTAAACTTAAGTCATAGAGGAGAACGTAGAGATGATAGTGTAGAGAGAAAAAAAGTAGACCCCAATCACATATATGAGCATTCACCAGATAATATAGATGTTAGAGAATTTACAACCAGTGATCTAAACTGTGATATATCAGCGTCCCAAGAGGACGTGTCGAATAAAATAGATTTGAGTGAAACGGCGGAAAGTTACGACTTGAGAAACGAGTCGGATGGTGTGCCAAAGTACAGATATTTGGCGCTTAGCTTCCTAAAATCGGAAATAAGGCCGAGTTATAATGCAACGAAATTGCAAAGTTTACACCTATTACAATACTCCATAAAGAAAAGACAAGAGGCTGTACAAGAAATTAAGGAACGGATATACAAAAAATCCGCTTTAACTGATAATTTTAGTTCCGATTCTGAATTAAAATTAAAGGGGAAAAGCAAATCTCAACGAAATTTGTTTTCGCCAGATGATAATGAATCGTTGAATAAAGATAAATCGTCGTCCCAAACTGATTTGAATGTCAAAAATGGAAAAATCAAAGAAGAAAAAACGCCAATATCTAACGGTCCTCGGTTGACTTTAAAATTAAATGATCTCTTATCTTATAAGGTACTTATTATATTTATATTTATATGATTTTGCCTTCTGAATATATTTTTAAATTAAGTTATTAATAATGATCATCAATTTTGATGTTAAAAAATGATTAAAAATGGAGGATTTATCTGTAAAGGTGACAGCTATGAATTCTACCCTATGTTGAATTTATTATTTTAATTTTGTTCCTTTGGTATACAAAGTTAAATTCCGAGGGTAGGTAGGCACCTGCTGTATGCGGGAAAACTTAAAAATGGAGTGTATAGTTAAAAAATACCTTTTTATCTTAAAATAAATTTTTACTTGTAAAGGTTTTTTTACTATTTTTCAGTCTAAGCCTTCTCCCCTCCAAAGGGCAGAGCATGTAAGACTTACGAAACAATTAGAAATATTACATTTCAAAAGGTTAATACTCTCGGACGAGAGAGATAGTAAATTAGCGAATATAAGAAGACTGAAAGAGAAACATGCAAAGTTGTTTGAAGAAAATCAAGATATAGGTAACAATGAATCTTTTGATACATTTTATTTTAAAACGTTTTATATGAAAAGTAAATATAAATGTTATGTATATACTGTATTGTTAACAATTTTGATGATTTTTTCAGTTTAAGTTATTATATAAGCTTTAAAGTCATCGTGGGGCAGTAGTTTTCTGAAGTCGTCGTGGCGCAGTGGCACAGGCTTGTGACTGTAGAGGCGACGGAGTGTCTTACCACTAGGTTCTCTCTGTCTACCCTGCTATAGGCGGATTAAATGAATATTTCTTTATTTCTTCTATATATTTTTGGAATATCATGAGGTAAATGAAGAGAGAATCTAATGATAAAAAACTGTTTCCTATTGCCGAGACGTTTTGTATTGAGAAAAGGAACTCTGCGCCGCATGTTTTTTAGTTACTAAATTGAATTCATTTCCCTAAGTAAGAATCGAAAAAGCGCCTCTAAAAATATGGTCCTTCGAGCCGACCTTCTAGTTTTACGAATAATAATTTAACTATCTAGAATAGAAACATTTTTTTATATTCTTTTTAGGTACAGAACTAATGCAAAACTACCACACATTGTCACGTAGAACGGAGTCTTTGAAGGAAACAAGGGAATCTTGTTACGCTTTAAGAGAACATGCGGCTCGATCTCACGCCGCCCTAGCGAGTTACAGAAGTGATATGTTGATGCAATTACATAGTATATTTTATATAGAACAGGTATGTTTTATTTATATATGTAATTATGTTTTTTATTTGAATATAATTTATTTGTATGTTTGTATCAATTTTTGAATAATATTTCTTTTGAATGGAAATTCAAACATTTTATACGTATTGATATTTAATTTTTAAGAAATAATATGCTCCCTATCCCTGCTCTGGTAACATGGAGCGCAGCGTTCGTTAAGTTCCGTTCACAGAAACTGGACTAAAGAGAGCCGTACTAATGGGTTCATTAAAAGCGAAAAACTGTTTTATTTCGCTTTTAACTTTTTTAGTTTCCTATTATTTAATTATGAATTAATCTACTAAACAGAAAGACACAACAAACTGGACAATAATCGACGTTCCCCTCCCTATATGTGGGGATGAAAACCCCCGCGCATCGAACCCGGTACCGGATTCAGTAGCGGCGGGTTTTGTAGCACAAGTGACATCACTAGCCGCCGCCATATTGAATCAGCCGCTACGATATAAAATAACCTTATTGGGTTCCGCCAGTAAAATATTGGATATAACACCAGAATTGCCTGATCCGAAGTGAGTGATTATTTTTTAATTTACCTAATTAAATATTGATTGCATCGTGTTCTAATATTTTGGGATATTTTTTTAACGGTGAATTTATAGCTCGACTTTTTCTAACAAAAATAAATATATATATTTTTAAGCTTCATGCACATAGCAGTGGAGGCCAAGGGATCCTGGGAACCTAGTGTTAAAGATACTTTCGTTTACCACTTTCCGCCAAATTTTAGAGACAATGTGTGTGGAATGGCGGAATTCGACGCCGCGCTTGGTCTCGTTGCCAGATCGAGGAAATGAAAATATTACATATTTCATTCCCTCTAGTGGGAATTGAACCCACAACCTGGCGCGTTTACAGTTGCACGGTTGTGACCCTGGGGCATGACGTGAAATACACGTGTTATAAATCCATAAGGTAATTACTGGCTTAAATAAAACTGACACATTCATTTGCTGTAATTAAATATACAGGTTTTAATACCGTTTTATTTTATTTTAATATAACCTTTTTTTGTAAGAGTTGATGATATAATATTTAGAATTTTATTTTTTTTGCTTGAAATGAAATGATGATTATTGTAAGGTCGACGTTATATAGAATTTTCTTACTTGAAGATTATTGGCGATTATTTTTCTTACTTTAGTCTTTTTTCCGGGTGACAAAATGCGCAAAAATCGGACAATCTACCTTCATGACGCTCACGATTCGTCAACCATAACGTTAGTTATTTTTATTTAGGAAAATCTTCGAAAATGGAACTTGACAGCAAGTTTTTAAATTTGGAATTAAAAATTTAAAATTTTGTCAATTATATATTTTTTAATTTGCAAAGAACTTGAAAATGCAACGCAAAATCTAGTTTTTGGTCGCTAACTGATACAATCATAATCTGTGTATATTTTTTTATTTACAGATTTTAATAATATTGTCTTTTATTTTATTTCTATTACAGTATACCATTGTTCGCGAGAGGTGGTGATATAACATTGTTTAGATACGCCATGTTTTTACTGAACAAATGTATAGCTCAATTACTATGGGGGAAAGGACTTTCGATACACGACATGAGACCGACTCTGGCCAATTTATATAAATTATTAACTACTCCTAGTAATTTGTAAGTTTTTTTTCTGTTTGTTTTTCATATATTTTTTATAAATTTAGTATTTTTGTTTTTGATGTTTTTTTCAGTCGCAATTAGAATAAGATAATTAAATAATTTAATATTATTTTATAAAAATAAATTAAATTATTATCGTTTTTTTTTTATTTTGTATTTAAATATTTTAATTTCTAATTAATTTCTGTTTATTTATCTAAAATACAACGTTATATTTCCTCGATTGGAATGTTAATAATCATATAGCTTTTACTTAAAATGTAAATAACACTAAATATTTTATTTGTTATTAGTATATAGCTCACATCAGTGAAATGTCTTTTTTCAATATACTTATTACATCTATAATATTTAATTCTCTATTCTACTGTCATTTAGCATACAATATAAAATACAGATATAAAATAATTAAAAAAATATATATTATTTAAACACTAGTGGTTTCCCGTGTAAATTATTATATACATACACTTGAAAACACGCGGTTATTTTTTAATCACAAACAGAATTGTACTTTTGCTTATATGTATTGTTTAATGCATTCGCAGATGTGATACTTCAAAACTATTCGGCACTTACCGATGGTTGACAGACAGTCAGTGTCCGAGAACTCAGTCATTGAGGAGCTTAGTGTCCGAAAGAGGGAAATATAGACAGTTTAATAGATTTAAGGTATGTGCATAAATATGTATATGAAATTAAATAAATTTGTTTTTTTAGCACAAATACAAAAACATAACGTCGTATGAAAAGTTGTCGAGTAACATTTTTATGAACTTGTTTTATTTAATTCGGATTTCATTTATTATTTATCCATTTATTTGAATTTTAAATAAAGCTTTCAATGGTGATGGATATCAATATTAAATATTTTTTACATTTATAACGTCGTATGTAAGGTATTGTGTTGGTTTACCATATGTAAGGCAGTTAAGTCATCAGAATAATTATATTAAACTTACGAATACACTTATTTGTATTTCTATTAAATTATAAGTAACTAATTAAAATCTTAAAGTAATAAAAAAAAGATATCTTACAGTATGTGGAATAATCCGTGAAAAGCGGGACTGTGCCTGTCCCGATCGGGACATTTAAATTTTGGACTAAAAATCGGGACGTCCTACCAAAATCGAGACAGTTTGGCAACACACATGTGAGATCACGTGTGTGGATGTGAATTCACATGTGTCGATGTGCGACCACATTTGTGGACAAGAGATCCTCTCACAATCGTTGAGTTTACAGTCAGACGCTGTGCCACCATGATGATAAATTAATTGTATTATTGTTTTTTTACACCGCACGCTTGTACCCTTGCGCTACGACTGGCATTTTCTTAGTTAAAAATTAAAGATAAATATTTATATTTCTAGGAATCCCTAGATCCACATTGTTCCCAAAAAACGGCGGACATCCACCGACACAAGCATTCTAGGAGTGTTGGTAGTTATCATGAAGATCAAGTGAGTTTTATTATACGTAAAAGTACAATAGTCTCTACATGTTTTATCAAAAAATCTTTTAAATTCAGTTTTAAGTACGTGATCGTAAACGCGACTGGTTGTGAATTTGATTTCCACTCGAGAATATATTATATTTAATATTTTAATTTCTTTGCTCTGGTGTCGAGTTTTGCGTTAAGTTTTGCCACTCAAAACGCAATGCGTCCATTCGGCGAAAAGTGGGGAGCAGAGTGTTTATAACACTAACCTACCCCGCTGCATGCGGGATACAGCGTGAAGCTAATAGTTCATCTTGGTTTCTTTGCTACTAAGGAATCACTTACTCATCCATACATGTCATAAACATGTAACTATCTGGTAGCTGCCTGTACCTGGAAGATATATTGTGAGAAAATCTGTTGTTGGATTTATCAATGTAGTAAAATCCAAAACAAATATTTTTTAATTTTATCAGTTTGTCTGTACGTTTCTGCGCCCAAATTTCAGACCCTAGCCGAGTTGATACTTAGATAGTTATAGAAGTTATTATACATTAAAAATTACACTCCATAACTTTCTTTTTTAGGATTCATCACTAAACGATTCCACAATGTCGATTATGGGAAGCGAGTCAAACATTTATAATATGAAATTAGCAAATTCAGAACAAAATCAAAATTTAAAACCGCATAATTCAGACTCTGAGATATTGAAATTATCTGATGGCAGAATTGAAAACGTACGTTTCACTTTAGGCGAAGAAGAACAACAATTAGTGCGAATATCGATTAATAATGACGACGAAGTCACGTGTTCGACGTGTCTCGATCAGAATGTGAAACGTATTTGTTCGGAAATAAACGATTTTTGTTCCAACTCCAGTAAAAAAAGCTATGAATCGAATAGTATCGATATAGCAAAATATATGGAGAGGAAAGCGAGTATCGAAATCGAGAATATCGATGTCTCGTGTGAATCGTGTGATAAGAATCGTGGTGGGCATTGTGATATAGAATGCGCTAATAGTGTGAGAGATGTGATAGTGATACCGAGTGCGGAGGCCATATTGGATACGGGACAGGATTTGAAAATAGAACACGAGAGCTAGTGATATTGAAATTCGATTTTGAAATACATATGGAATGATCACCCGTTTTTATTTTGGACCGAATTTAAAAATGGAATGCTAGATTTTAATTTCTAGTATTTTTTACTTTTTTTTTAAATAAAATAATAGTTTCATTCCGTTTCATATTTTTTAACTGCGTTACTAGGTTTCAAGAACGTCATTTACAAAATTAAAATATAAGTTATATGAAACTATTTTAATTCGGCATTCGTATCTCGAGTATAATTTGCTTATTAGACTGTTTGGGATTACGCAATTTGTGTTTTTAAAATTGAATAAAAATAGACAAAATGTACGCGACGTATTGTGACAATAACTTCCTTTTTTATATATGAATTTTATATTTTTTTCACTTATTAGGAAATATATTTCAAATTTCGAACTTAGAGTGCTGCATTCAATTTTTTAGATTTGGAACTAAAATTCAATATTTAAATTATTTGTCTTTCAACAAAAAAATATGGCTATATTTTCCGTTATCATTATAAATTAAGTAATTTATGAAAAATAAAATATTGAGAATTTTTATTTTCCTAAATTTAAATATAATTTACTTAAATAAATATTTATTTAGCTTGTAAATAGAAAAATACATTTAAAACACTTATATTTTAAACTTTTTTTTATATATATATAAATATTTTAATTAATGCTCTTATTATAAAAGAAATTGCTGAATTATATTCATATTTCCTATTAATAAGTAAAATGCATAACCTCAATAGATATTTACCCTGTAAATTTAAATAATTAAACTTTTGGCTGTGTTTGTGTATTAATTTATTTATGAAAGATACGGAAATTTGATTGAATATCAATTTTTATCAATTAAAATATAAATAATAGAAAATTATTACACTTATTTCTTTATATTATTATCTTTCTTTCTTCTTCACTTTCCATTGAAAATCGATTTTTGTTATAGCAAAATAATAAATTGTGAACTACTTTCCAGCGACATTTTTTTTCCAGCTTCACGCTGTATTCCGCACACATCAGGGTAGGCAGAGGAAACCTAGTGTTAAGACACTCCGTTACCCACCTTCTGCCGAATTCTGGAGGCATTGCGTGTCGAGTGGCATAACTCAACGCCGCACTTAGCCTCGACACCAGAGCGAAGAAATGGAAATATAAATTTATGTAAATATTTCATCTCCTCGAGTGGGGATCGAATCCACAACCAGTTGGTTTTACAGTCACACTTCGTGCCGCTGCGCTACGACTGGTCTCAATGATATTTCGATATCAATTAAATAATAAATATCGAAATATCATAGCTTTATTTTAATGAAATATTTTTTATCGATTCTATTAAAACATATAAGTATGTATAGAAAATGATTGTTTACAATGAATATTAAATCACGTACTATCTAATATTTACTATTATGGAGTTACATTTACTTTTTCAAATTTGGAATAAAAATTGGGACTGGAAATTTTATTATTTCTAGATTTTAAAATACTTTTTTGTTGTGAAGCTTAAACTGATTTGTTCTACTTATACATATATAAATACTATATTTTGTTAATGACCAAATTGTATTTTTTTTATTTGCATAATATAACTGCTTTTGTTAAGAGTGTCATTTTTTAATATTTCACGTTGTATTCCGCATATATATAGATGGTAGAGGGACCTAAGACACTGTTGCCCGCGCACCGCCCAATTTTCGAGATATTGTGTGTTGGAATTTAACGCCGCAGTTTGCCTTGGTTCTAGTTGTGTCGAACCCACAGCCGTCTCCATTACAGACGTTGTGTATTTTGCATTAAATATAAAGTATAGATTTCTGTATGTTTTCAAAAGCTAGATGAAACTTTGTTTATATGTATATTGTATATAGAATCAAAATATGGTTGTTTTAGTCTTAGATATATTTATCATATTAGAAATTAATAAATCTTTTGATACAGTAATTGGCTAGAATATAATATATTGGAACATTGAATAAAATCGATTTTTATGGTAAATATTAATTTAAAAACTATAATCGTATTATAGAAATAATGTTAGCGGTGTATTCTGATTAAATAATATTTCAAACGGTATTTCAAACAAAATTCTCAATTCTTATGTCAAATGAACGAGATCTAACAAATATAATATAAAATTAACTATATTTATTTATATATGTATTAATACTGGTTTATATAATATATATATATATATATATATATATATATATATATATATATATATATATATATATATAAAAGAAAAATAAAATAAATATGATTTAAATTTGTGAGTTTTATTTCATAAATTTTGTTATGATTATAAGCATGATTTATTAATCAATTAGAAAACAAATGAAAATATTGAATTCCTTCGAGTGGGAATCGAGTCCACAATCTATCGCGCTTATAGTCGCACTCTTGTACCTCTGCGCTACGATTGGTTTCGACTATAAAATTCTTTAAATGCATATCTGTATTGTATTTGAAGAATAACTTGAAATTAATATTTTCCTGGACTTATGTTTAATAAGAACTGTAAAATGAAAAATCGAAAAATTATATTTGATCATGTATTATTCAAATAATTATATAAAATCATGATTTAATTTAACGTATGTACAAATAAAATCTCTCAATTGAATTATATATAAATAAAATCATAATTCAATTTAACTTTTTAACCACCGACGCCAAAATTTGTTATAAATTTGACCTGTATGTCTGTGGCACCGTAGCTCCTCAATGTATACAGGGTGGAAGTGTAAGCACCACTTTAAATGAAACCACAGTTTTAACTATTCTTTATAGAATAGTTAAAACTGGAATTTATTTTTTTCTGATTTATATTAGGCTTTTATAAGCCTAATATAAATCAGAAAAAAATAAATTCCCAAAAATGAAAAAGTATTTTTTTCAAACAAAATAAATAATAAAATTGTCGTTTTAAGATAAAACGCCATTTGTAAGGTCGTCGCACGCACACATAAACCTATCAAAGGAACACCGCCGCACACGGCTCATTCCGAAATTCCGAGTCGTAGGTATTGGCGATAAAGTTCAAAGTTGTTTAACCTTTAGTAGTATTTTTGTAGTAGTAAGTGTTTATGTTATTGGGATCTATACGTAATCGCGTCACACGAAATACAGGTATGGATAAAAATCGTGAAATGAAAAAAAAATCCTACGTCTAAACTGTTGAGGCATCTTGATTAATTTCTTTAGATATAGGTTTGAAATATTTTACCCAATATGCTGTATCCGTAAAAGGAGCGCTGCCTCTTCCACCCTGTATACCGATTTGTGTGTATTAGTCAGTGACGCTCTCACTGATCAGATGTGCGGTGAGTATTGTATGTTAAATTCATCAAACTAAAATAAAGAGGATATAAATAAAAGTCATGTAAATTTTGCTTAAATATATTTTGAAACATATCTCGATTAAAAGCGTAAAACAAGTCCTAGCCTCCCCAAACTCACTCTCCATTTAGCCGAAAGAATTTGTAAATTACAAGAAATTATAATCTCGCCAAAATTAGTATATTACAAAAGATTTCTTACAAAATCCACCATAAATAAATAAAATAATGAAGTGTTGCCATTTAAAACCTGCTGGTTGTGAATTTTTAATATATATAATAAATGTATTTATTTGTGAAAAAATACCTTAATTTAATTTACATATGAAAAAAATATAGAAGAATATAAAACATTTCCAATTCACAAACCAGAGTCATATTATAAACATCAATTAAAAACAATCATAAAAAATAATTCATTATATTTTTACAAATCATTTTATGCAAAAATTAATATACAATATTGATCATAACCGAAATTAACATTACAGTATAATAAAATAATAGTATTGCACAATTATATCAAATTTAACACTGGCAACACTTATTTTTTTTCATAAGGCTCAAATGAAATAGTACCCAGAGCCATTTCCAATTTATTAAATAAAAATAACTCTATACTAACAAATAATCGAGAAATCGTTTACGTGTTTTAAATATAGTTTTTATTGTTATACAAATGTGCATATGAAATTATAAAGACGTTTCAGATTCAATTATATCATTATTATTATTAATAGTCCATTATAATTGCTATAATTTTGAGCCTATAACAGTTACTTTACAGGCTAATTATCTTATTATTCGTTTTTTCTTTGAGGTATCAAATTACCATTCGGCTTCATTTTTTAAATAAAAAATCAATTTACAATAAAAAAAAAAAGATTTAAAAGGTTAGTGTATTAAGATAATTAGCCCAAAAAGTATTAACCTTAACCAAGTTATCACTTTTATATAAACATGTTTTCCCGTCTCTTTCTCTCTTCATACTAATTATAAGCGGTTTCGCTCGCACATACAAAAAAAGAAAGAGCCAGGACATCTATTAGTGAATAAGCTTAATATTTTATATATTAAGAACGTATTTTGACTAGTAACTTGGTGGATATGTAATACAATCTAAAGGCTCGTGGGTAACTACACTATTACTAATCTATACAATTATATGAATAAACCTTTGTGCGATTATTTTAAATGGAAAGAGAATTAAGGCCTTATTTTATTACTAAAGCTTTTAATTATATTGAAAGTCTACATATTTTAATGCTTACAGTAAATATGGCGGCTTATTCATACAATTGTATGAAAATCTATTGTTAAATACAGACGTTACATTACATTAATCACTGCAAGAGTAGACTAGCCGCACATTAAAACTAGGAGTTCAGTCAATTCACCATCCAATCATAAAAATGAACAATCGATTTTTTATTTATTTTTTCACAATTTTCAATTAGTAACAATTATTAGAAAAATATCAAGAAGATCGAATATAAAAAAGTTTCTGATTTAAGCTCATCGGTAAAATATTCATGGAGGTAATATATAAAGTAGGCAAAATGACAGTTAAATGTCATTGCACACGTCAAAATTACATTGACGTTGTCAAAAAGAATAGCTTAGCATTTTTAATCTGTATTTCGAATTAAAAAGTTGCCGCGTTCAATATATTAAATCCACGATAATCACTTAAACGATTGAATCGAATACGTTTGGAAATATTTACATTCGTAAGTTAAGTTATTGCGATATCATAAGTAGTGTCTAGTCGATACACACATATGAAAAAATATATTCATTTAAAGACAGCGTACTAAGAAAATATAGTGAATTATATTATAATATTATGTATATACATAGAATAGTTAGTGAATCGAATACTGACAGCGGAAACACTGGAAATTCGTAATGCAAATAAATATACATATGGATATTCTATGTTAATATCTAAAGCCATTTATTTGGTGTTTTCATGGTTATTAAGTTTTAATCGTAA
Source organism: Heliconius himera (assembly GCA_021202915.1). Taxonomy (NCBI): domain Eukaryota; kingdom Metazoa; phylum Arthropoda; class Insecta; order Lepidoptera; family Nymphalidae; genus Heliconius; species Heliconius himera. Next base: position 110,599 of record JAJHJA010000974.1, read on the forward strand.
TTAAACCTAAAAATCGATATAAAATATCTTAGCACTAAAAATGCACGCCACGGCCACGTTTCATTATACTCAAGCTCACTATAATAGGCAAAACATATTAACATAGAAAGTCAAAAATGAAAGCTAAATTTAAACCTATAATACTATCAATAAACAAAGTATGCCAAATAAACGGCCGTTTAACATTTTGAGAATTAAAAACGCGTATTTACAATTTATTTTATATAAATCATGAACGCTAATAAATTTTATCCCTCAGACCTATAATCTAGAAAAAAATATAATTTAAAATTTACTATTAAAATACGTAAATTATAACTTTTTTAGAAAACGAATAAAAATTTGAACGTAGAGGAATTTGAAGCCGCGAGTCTTGGAAATCGTCCAAGCGCTCTGGCTATTTTCATATACGCTTGTTACAACTATGTTGTTAGCATCTCTGTAGGATTTTTTTTATAAATTACCGTTACCCAAATATAATTGCTTACATTTAAGATTTGGCAAGAGAGAATGTTATTTACTAAATATTTTTAACATACTTCGACGTAGCTTGATGACAACGTATGGCTTAGTGGTCAGAGCGCTTGAAAGGTTTCCGAAAAGCTGGAGTTCAAATTTATTTTTTTTGTTTTCTTTTATCAATTTAGATAAAATTTTATTCGTTATCTAAAAAAGTATATTTCATTCCTAAATATGGAATAACATTTTAAATATGTTAAAAATACGTAAGTTATTGTTCGACGATTCAATATAAAATATTTTTTAATGAAATGAAAGCGTGCATCTATACTCGTACTTACAATAAAAATCAGCTAATTCGAACAACTGACTAAGAATTTTTCGATTAGTGCCACTAAATAACTGTGTAATGCGGGTTTTTAATGACTTTTGGGTAAAACAAATGTTTCCGTTAATTTTTTACACGAAATAACATAACATTCTGTTAATGTTAAAGATATTTATCTTTCAATTCATAAGTTAAGTAAAAAACTAATAATCATTGTTTCTGGCATCAATAATAAGAGGCCGAGCAAAATATGCTACTTATCGATTTTTTTACTAATCTTATTTTTCTTTCACAAACGTATTTTTCATGTTGACGTATGTATGTATATATTTTTTATAAATCTCAAATTATACTATATATTATACATATTATAAATAAATGAAACAATTATAAGAAAATATTTATCTTACAGCTTCACTCAGATACATTAATAAGTTACAATTATAACTGAAATGGAATACATAAATTTGTACCGCTTTAATCACACTTAACAATAATCAGCGTTTGTGGGTGCCATTATTAAACATACACAGATACTGACAGTTAATAAACGCTCGATATAAGAAACTGCCAATATCTTAAAAAAATAACTTAATTTCTCAACATTATCCAATTAAATGTGAAACACGCTCAATCAAATTGAATTGAATAATGCCAACTCATTTATTACTATAATTCAATTACAATTTCCAATTAAATTGAAACCCTATAGAATTTTAAAAACCCGCGTTACTAATTTAATAACTAACATTTATGTTGTACTTTCGACCCGAATTCGTGTAAAATATCGCAAGCCATTTCTAGGTCGTTTCTCGTAATGCCCAACGCTCGTACCACGATGTCTTTTGGATAGCCCTCGCTAACTAAACGGGCGATGTAATCTAAATTTATGTTTTCATATGAGACATTGTCACCGTATTTTCTACCGTGTTTGTCGTGGGTTAACGGGTTTATTTTTTTAGCTGAAAAGAAATAATGTAAATTAATATTTTATATAAAGATATACATACAAATATTCCATTCTTTTATGGGTGGATAATAATACCATCATAATATCTATGATGGTATTAAGGCAAAGCCTTAATTTTTGGACAATTGCTATTCTGTATTAGAGACAACCTAAAATTCTAACTGAAGACTAACTAGATCGGGGTAAAAATATTTTTAAATATAATCAGTTCTGACATTAAGTCTACAAATATAGTGTGTTTGGAAGTAATGTTATATAGTAAATTATATTATTCAATTCCATTATATTAAATGTGACAAAAATAAAATACGCAATATAACTTAGCTTCACAATATCTTAATTTTTTATTTTATGAAAATTCATTATTTATTACTATTAATGTACAGAGGCCAGTCGTGGCGCAGCGGCACGAGGTGTGACTGTAAAACCGACTGGTTGTGGGTTCGATCCCCACTCGAGGAGTTGAAATATTTACTTAAATTTATATTTCCATTTCTTCGCTCTGGTGTCGAGATTAAGCGCGGCGTTGAGTTCTGCCACTCAACACGCAATGCCTCCAGAATTCGGCAGAAAGTGGGGAACGGAGTGTCTTAACACTAGGTTCCCTCTGCCTACCCTGCTGTGTGCGGGATACAGCGTGAAGCTGATTTATTATTTTTTTTTTTATTAATGTACAGAATGGAAATAGATCAATGGTAAGGAACTTCAGTATGTATCCATTTCACCCTCATGTGTTAGGCGATTTTCACTGATTCAGTAGATATTTGGGAATTTCTATTTTTTGTAATCCGATTCTTAAAAAAAAATTGAAAATACAAGCCGGCCGCTGGTTCTGTGCTCAAGATTTTTTCCCTTAGTTTGCTTCGCTGATCGTTGAACAATCAGAAAATTAGAAAATGGTAAAACTAGTAAGTATTGAGGTCCCTTACCCATAGACCACCGTTGATTCTATCATATAAAAACAAAAAATGCAAAAAGAAGAAGAGAGAATCAAAATAGAAATGAGACAAACAACCACTTACGTGCAACAGCCAATTCATTCTCAACGGCCACATTCTCGTACGGCGGGTCCTTGACCTCTTCCGACGGAAACTTGGGCATCGTCGTAGACTTCGTCGGTTGGTCTAAACTCCCACTACTACTTATCGGCAGCGATCTTTGTCGTGGAGGGGCTTTCGTCTCTTTGTCGAAACTAGTTCTGTCTCTTTCTAGCGGTTTGTCGGGTCTTTCGGGGGGACTTCGAAAATCGTGTCTGTCTTGCATATATCTGTCTAGGTTTCTTTCGTTAGATCTGTCTGTGTGTCGGTCTGGATTTTTGTTTTCATTAGATCTGTCTGTGTGTCGCTCCATATTTCTATTTTCGTTAGTTCTGTCTGTATGTCGATCTAGATTTCTATTTTCATTAGATCTATCTGTGTGTCTGTCTACATTTCTATTTTCATTAGATCGGTCTGTGTGTCTGTCTATATTTCTGTTGTCATTGGGTCTATCTGCTCGATCTCTAGAGTCTTTGTCTGGGAGCAGTCGTTCGTTTACGTTTGGTTTGGGCTCTGGTCTGTCGGGGGGTGGGGGTAGGGGTCGACTGTTGGACTGTGGGGTACACGCTCGTCGGGGTTTTTCGAAAGCCCGTGGATCAGGTGGTACCTGAAATACATAAATAATAAAGATAAACTATAAAAAAAGTTATGCCATAAAAAACAAGACACAAAAGTCTAATTAAACTATTTTTAATTACCTCATGATTTCTAGTATCAATAAGCCCAGTAATAGTTTCCGTAGATCCCGTTATGACGGATGTGAGACGATGTCTCGAGTCCGGTTCAGGCTCTAATGAAGATCTTCGACGGGGCTCTAAAATTAGATGGGAGGAAATAAATAATAGAAATTATGAAGTTTATTTTGTTTCTGTTTCTAAGTTTTTGTAAGTCTAAAATATATTAAAATAACAATATTAACTTGTTATAATCACTTGCTTGATTTAAGGTATTTCTCTTAAGGTATTTCTCTTTTTAACAATTTTCGTCCCGATTGTACATTGTGCAAAAATCGGAGCCAAGCAATGTGACCATGAATTATTGGCTGCTACAGTACGACCAATACCTTTTACGAAATTTTGGTGACTAGGACACTAGTGTCCCAAAAATTACTTAACACTTACCCATAATACTGGCTGAGGCAATATCCTGTACACTAGACGCAGTGGCTATAGTCTCCGCCGGTGACAAACTCTTCCTAGGCGGTAGTGGAGGAGCTCTCAGTTCTCCGTACGCGTTCTCATTAGGAGCGGGCACTCTCCGAGCGGCGCGCGGGGAGTGTCGCGGGGACGCCCCGGCCGACCTGACCCCGGGGCGAAGCGCGTCGATTGTTGATGTGGCCGCGTTGAATTCTGCCCAATCCTTTGAAAAGTTTTTTGAGCTTAAATTATTGTTTAGTTTTTAAAGGGTATATAGTATGTAGCCTCACACTTTTTCCCGGAATACACGATAGATAGAGGGAACCTATTTTTAAAATTCAATTCTCTGTAGTAAATAATAATTACATTGAGATTTCATGGCCACTTTAAGCTTAAATTTGAACTATTTGCTAAAAAGCCCTTAAAAAGTTTATTTATTAAAACCATACATCATATAAAAAATTGTTTAAATCACGTTTCTTTTCAATCTGGCTTGTTCTGAAGCATTGCGTGCTATATCGTGAAACTAATACTACGTTTTGTTTAACCAACCCATTGAAGCACTAGGGTAGGCAGAGAGTTGGAGAAACTCAACGCAGCTCTTTTGTTTTCACCTCTCCTGTTCGGACAAGAGTTAAACATAATTTAAATATAGTCACGCTCAGTGAAAATGGAACCAACAATATAAATAGGAATGTAAAATATAATAATAAATACTAACCAAATGTTATCAAGACATAAATAAAAATGTATATATCCTTTAAGCTAAATAAAAAACTTTTTAAAACGAACGATATATTATTACAAAATGGGCATGCTTTTATGAGAAAACGTTTTGAGATACGTAAAAAAATAAATTTATTTGACAAGATAATTCAATTTGTTTAAAAAATATTGTAAGTAATCTTATTAGAAGTTAAAATTTATAAAACTTTTGTAATTATACTAATTTAAAAACGTTTATATTTTGTTTACTTTCAAATATTGTACTATAATAATGATTTCTAAATCACCAGTAAAAAGTTGATACATGCCACATGCATATAAAAAACATTATAACTTGAAAAAATCTTTTAAATGACACATAGAAGCAAAAAAAGGATGCAAACGCAAAAGAAAACACAAAAAGCACATTCATTCAAGCATATATTGTCAACATTTAATTACACTTACAAATAAATAATTCACGATAGACAAAAAAACGTACAAAATAATAATTAAATACTAAAAATAATAATAATTAACTTAATAACTTTAAATTAATAATCAATGGACATGCATCACTGTATAGAATATCATCACTGTAATTTTTTATATATATATAGCTGCTTAAAATTTAATATGATTTTTTTATGATTACTTTGTGGACATTTTTTGTGAAAAAATAAAAAAGAAATCCACAAAATAATCACAAAATCTATGTTTTTAAGAAATAAAAAATAATAATGAAAAACTATCCAATATAATAATAATAAATTAATAATATACAATAATAGTTTTTAAATAATAAAACTATTTTAATGAACCACTATAAGTACAATGATTGCAGCAATTGCTAAGCATATTGTCATTATTTAAAAAAAAATACTTTGATATTAAATGTCAAAATAAAATTAATTGAATCATAGTCCATTTGTAATATTATATAAAACTAAACTAATAATCACTGTCGTATTTAAACTACTATCTAGAATAATATAACTTTTTAATTATTGAAATGTAACTTAAATTTTCCATAATTAAAAAGTTATAAAAAAAAACAATAAAGATATTATTAATTACAAAATATTAATAATAATAATAAAAACCAGAATAATAATGATAACCAGAATTTAAGTTTTGATTAAAATTTTGATTAAAATAAATTTTCAAATGTCTAAAAACATTGTATTAAGAATTTAAATTTTAATCAAATATTTTAACACCTTTATTATTCAACTACTGTAATAATTGTGATTGTGATAATGTAAAATATTTTAGTATTCAGTCCGATATTTTAAATATAATGAGCAGATCTTTCCTTTTCCAAATAAAAACAAAATTAAAAATATACTACAGCTTATTTAAAAACATAGAATCTATTTTGAAAATTTTGATAGATCTACCCTTATTTTAAATGAAAATAACATATATTCAATAGCAATTTGAAATGATATAATAATAAAAAATGTGATTATTAATATAACCATTGTAGTATTTAAATGTAAATATATAACGAAAATATATCTTATATATTTTTAACATCAAATAAATCAGTTTCACTCGGATAGGCAGAGGAAACCCTTGAGTTAAGACACTTCGTTCCCCACTTTTTTCCGCCGAAGTGAGGAGGCATTGCGTATTGAACTCATGATAGACATTAAATACAGAACGAAGAAATGAAAATATAAATTGAAATAAATATTTCATTTCTTCTAGTGGGGATAGAAGCCACAACCAGTCGCGTTTACAGTCACACTTTGTGCCCCTGCGCCATGACTGGCCTCAATATATATTTTTTTTTCTACAGAAAAAATAGAAAGATCTTTCATATAATAAAAAAAAGGAAAAAAAAATATTTTTCTTTCAAATTACCAAATCGTTTATTTTTAATAAACGATTACATACTTCGAACTAGAGTAAAATAACAGATAAAATCTCTTTTGCTATTGAATGTATGTATATATCATGAATAAGTCAAGAAAAGTCGAGTAGCATATATATATTTTTAATTATTTATGATAAAGATTATTACTGATTTATTATATTAATAGGGCAGTACAATACAACATTGGAGGCAAATATATCATTAAAAACATAATATACATGCACGTCGACTTATCAACCTATGGTGGCATGATATTATTATTTTCTTTTCATTTTTAAACTTCACAATGTATCCCGCATGCAGCACAGTGTAGGCAGGGGGAACCTAGTGTTAAGACACTTCGTTTTCCGATTATCGAGACATTGAGTGGCGGAACTTAACGCCGCGTTTTGCCATGTCAGAACAAAGAAATGTAAATTATTTATTCACTCGAGCTAGAATTGAACCCACGAACATCTAATTTGTAATCAGACGTAATGAACGGAAAGTGGAGAGCGGAGGGTTTTAACACCAAGTTCTCTCTCCCCACGCTGCTATATGCGGAATGTTTGTATGAAAATGTTATAATTGAAAACATACATGAATAAATATGTGATATCGAAAATAAAAAAAACAATATTTTTTATTTTAAATGAAACTATTTAGCCGGATTAATCGCTTATATTGAGAATGAGATTCTAGATATTTCTTGCAGAGAATTTAGGAGGAAATCGTTGGCGGTAGTTTGATATAATAATTATGTCAACTGATAGACGAATGCCACCTCAGTCTACCCGTGACCACGGACTACTGCAAAGTGTTCGAAACATCGGGTTTCCAAAAATGTATAATTTTAAATATACGCGATTAATCCGGTTAAATAGTTTCATTTAAATGTGTAATAATCGAAAAAATGAATATCTTACAATATTTTGCTATATATAATATGAATAACTAAAACTTTCATTCACACACAGAACTACGAAAATAAAAATAAATCGACAAAATTGATTCATCCATGCATGTTTTCAAATATATGTATATTTATATGTACAGTAAAAACTCGATTATATGTAAACGCGACCAATTTTTTTTAAATGAACGTATTTCTTAATAATATCTTGACAAAAATAAATTTTCGTTGATATGTATTTGTTATTATTATTAATAAACTTTTCTTCATACATTTAATTATCAATTATCCGGATGCGTAATGACAACAATTAGTGTAGTTAATCGAGTTGCTACTGTATTTAAAAGTAATATATATATATATATATATATATATATATATATATATATATATATATATATATATATATATATATATATATATATATATATATATATATATATAAAGATGAATGTAATGTGTCCGTCGTGTCGTACGTTAAGCATGCGGCGATTTTCTCCGCCTCTGCGAAAACAATCACAATAATAATATGAACATGCTTTTTGTTTAAAAATACAATCTGCATTGCAAATAAAATAATAATAATAATATATAAATTTAAACTAATATAACATGTATTTAATAATATCAACTATTTATTAAATACAATTCACATTTTATTAATAATAAAAAAAAATTACAATGCAAATTGCAATCTAATAGTAAAAAGATAACCAATGATTTTTGAACAAATAAAATAAAGTGACATATAAAAAGCCCACAGACAAACATACACATGCTCGAAAATATAACAATATGAGAACATGCTGAGGAAACATAAATAAAAAAACTGTAAATTGTAATTAACTGCCATATTTACTTTTTTTTTAATTTAATTTAATTTTATATAGTGGGGATCGAACCCACAACCAGTCGCGTTTCCAGTCACACTTTGGGCCTCTGCGTCACGACTGGCCTCAAGTATAAAATCATTCATTCGGAAACATTTTTTTTTTCTAAAAATGTTATATTTATATTTTCAGTCAGTTATATTTTATTTTCTTATAATATCGTGCATTCGGGTAACTTCGAATATTAAAAAAAAGGAGGATATGTGAGAAAATCTATTATTGGCGGCGATGAAAATCTTTTTTATGCAATGATTTTTTAAAATTTTTGTCTGTGCGTTTGTGCACGTTAATCTCAGAAATGGCTTGACCGACGTAACTGCAGTTTTCACAATTGTATTTTGGATAATTTCCCTTGAAATTTAATGCTTGTTTTTTTTAATTGGTTCATAAATAAAAAATCTTATAAAAATATAAAATATTTTGTGTGACAAAAATACTGTTTCATTGAATTTAGTGAAACTTTCGTTTTTGTGTATAAATATTGTTTATGATAATGTTATTGACACTAAAGTAATTCAGATTAGCAAATAAGTTATTTTGTAATTTAAAATTTGTAATTTAAAAGCCGGGAGCAGTCGCTAGTTTCTAATAATTCCTTTTCTTACCAAGGGCAGCAGTATTTCATGTTTTATATTTTTTTTTATTCTAAGCTGTAGTGGTATGTCAAGGTAATTGTTAGAAATATTCGATCTTTGAAGTTACCGGAATCCACGTTCTATCAAATATATTTATATTTATCGTTAAATTATTATGAATAATATAAAATCATTACTTGCTCACAAAATACTTAAAAAAATTACTCGATTTTTTTTATCTATTTAAAATATAATATTTACCTCTGGATCGTCAATGTCGTCGGTTAATCCGTTGAAAGTGGTGTTCCTTGACGACCAACCGTTGGAATTGCTCGATATCGTTATTTCAGAACCTGAAATTGTAGAAAAAGTGTGAATAAAATTAATGTAAACTATTTTTGTCAGTGGTGGCGCAGCGACACAAGCGTGCTACGGTAAACACGCAGATTGTGGGTTACGTGATTGCCACTCTATGAAACTAAATATTTAAAATTTTCACTTCCTCACTTTAGTAACGAGGCAAAAGCACGGCGTTGAGTTCCGCCACTCAACACGCAGAATTAGGCGAAAAATAGCATCTTAACGAGAACGGAAAATCGTGTCAAAAGCGTTAAAGTAAAAAAGAGGTGTAAACACACATTACATCATATATAAATGAACATAGAACTCACTTGAACCATTACACCCCGACGAGCCCGACGACCCGGACGAATTAGACGAGACCGGTTTCACTGCAGTCTTTGTGTTTGCTACTCTGTAATTATAAATAATAAAAAATATTACACATTTATTTAATTTCAGACACGAACTTTGGGAGTACATTTCCCACTCTTTGGAATGAAATATTTAATGTTCTCGTACAGGATATTCGATAAATTATTCCACATGCCACAGACATAATATAAATATAGAAGACTAGTGGGCGCGCGCAGCTTCGCCCGCTAATTTGCACCCAGAGATGAATTCTAAAAAAGCCACGAAACACGTGTTCAAGTAAATATAATTAACATTATGAATTTAAATTTTTATAAAAATCGGTGCCGGTTTAAAAAAAAATCCATACAAACTTTCAACCCCTATTTCATTACTTTAAGCCCCTATTTCATTAGTTAAAATTTTTCAAAATCCCTTCTTAGTGGATGTCCAGATTATAAAAATATCTGTCCAAATTTCACGTTTCTACGCACAGCGGTTACGGCTGTGCGTGCGTCTTATCTCAGTCAGTCAGGTACATGTCCTTTTATATATATAGATATAGAAGATATAGACGCCAATCGTGGCGCTCGGACTGTAAACGCGAGAAGTTGTGAGTTCGATTTCCACTCGAGGAAATGAAATATTAAATATTTTTAATCCTTCTCTTTCTTGGCGAAGCAAAGCGAGGCGTTGAGTCCACCACTCAACAGACAATGCCTCTAGAATTAAGCGGAAAGTTTTAACAATAGGCTCCCTCTGCCTACCCTGAAGTAAAGCTGAAAAAAAAAGATTATACAAAATATACTAACTTAACTTCCGAAGTGGTGTTGGGAGGTCGTGGCGGCACAAACGCATCGACGACCACTTGTTCCGTGCCTTTTATTTCCGCTCTACAGAATGGACAACCCTGGCCTTCTGAATCCTGGAAGGTGTTTTGTTTATGAGTATTTTTTATTATTTTTATAAATATTTTTTTCTGTTTTTGAAAAATATTAATGTAGATAACATTAATGTAATCTGTAAATTAATTTCGTTATAAAAAAATGTTGCCATAACACATAGTAAAAAAAATAAATTCTAAAAAAAAGTAATTAAAATTTAACTTACAATCTGCCACGCAGTTAAACACGGTGTACACAACAGATGCCCGCACGGCTCTATTCTAATATCTTTGTCGTTTTCAGCGCATATTTTGCATAATTGAAATGTACTACCTGAAATATACAATTAGAAACAATCTTTAAAAAAAGGAAATACAAATATTTTTTGTAATAATCATATCAAAAAATATGCCTTTTATAATTTTTTTTAAGGTTAATTAAATAAGTATAGAAAAGTGTAGGAACTTTCGAATTAAAACTGGAAACAGTTATATGCTACGTCATTGGAGCTTTTGTTATTTATTGTATATACGTTATATCGTAGAAAGCAACATTAAAAACACTAGATTTCTGGTACTTTCGTGTTAATACACTCCGTTCTATAAAAGCACCTGTGTTCCCCACTTTCCACCGAATTCTGGATGCATTGCTTGTTGAGTGGCAACGCCGCTCTATGCCTCGTTACCAGAACGACGATATGAAAATATTAAATATTTCATTTCGTCGAGTGGGAATCGAACCCATATCCAATCGCGTTTACACTCGCACACTTGTCCCCCTGCGCTCCAACTGACCTCTGAATCACTAAATTGCTATTAAGTTTAGAACTAAGAAAGGATTATCTCTTAGTATATACGTCTAAAAAAACAAAACGTACTTGCTTAAACAAGTGGGCTAGCTAATTCTCTATAAAAATTAATATTTATTTAAGCATTAGAGGCAAACTTACCCATTTCGCAATACAACTCATACTGTTCCTGCGTGACCGTTATATGGTCCTCCGCTGGTGATATTATTGCTGAACTCAAATCGGGATTTATGTCGCGACCGTCTGGATATAGATAGCTGAAATTTTAATAGGAAATAATACATAAATTTACTGAATAATAATAGGTAAAAATCAAATCAGCTTCAAGCAGTATCAAGCATATTGAAGCATAGGCAGAAGGAACCTAGAATTAACAGCGTTCCCCACTTTCCGCCGAATTCTAGACTCCTTTTCATTTTTTCGAGTGGGGATCGAACCCATAACTAGTCGCATTTACGGTCACACTATGTGCCCCTGGGTCACGACTGGCCTCTACTACATAATAGATAACTTTATATAAATACTAGCTATTTACCTACGGCTCTGCCTCCGTGGTCAAATAACAATAACTAAGAGTTGTGTATGACAAAATCTAAGAATAAAATGGAAAATAAAGGATTAACATTATGTAAATATAGACTTGATAAATAGATTATCACATCACAATAAGTTTCAATTTCAATCAGTAGTTTCTGAGAAAAGCGCGTTCAACCAAACAAACGCTTTAACTTAAAATTTGAGAAATGACGCAGTTGCTACGCGTAACATAAAATCTAATGATAAAAGACATAAATATTGAATAACAACATTCAGTTTATTTAAGCGATTGTTCTATATAACTAGGGAACATATACAAAAAAATATAATTAATTCTAATAAAAACATAACAAAATAAGTACTTACAATCCCTCTCTATAGCCGTCCAGCAATGCTTGCACTAAACTCTTGTTCTGCGGTATTGTTTGTAATATTTCACCGTCTACCGTCACATAACCTATTGCCCACTGCCCCAGCCGCGTACACGATAACCTGTAAAGTATCCACATAATATTAGTATTTTTTTTAGGTTCACGATGTATCGAGGATAGGCAGAAGGAACCTGGGCACCTAGAGTTAAGATACTCCGTTCCCCATTTTCCGCCGAATTCTGGAGGTATTGGGTGATGAGTGGCGGAACTCAACGCCGCGCTTTTGTCTCGTTACGAGAGCGAGTAACTGTGTTAGTTTTAACTTCATGCAGTATCTCGAAATTAGCAGGGTAGTAGGCAGAGGGAACCAAGTGTTAAGATTTGAAAATATCTTTTTTACTTTAAGACACTGTTTTCCTTACTTTCCATCCATTTTTGTTCGTGTTGAATGGAGGAACCCTATGCGTTTTGAATTGTTACCGGGGCTAGGAAATGAAAATAATTAATTCACAACCGACGCAGTCAGACACTCCCTCTGCGCTACTACGGCCCCATATCAGTAAAATTAAATTTTAATATAAAAAATCTGTTTATATCAATCGAATTCTAGCCGTAGCGTTTGGCGCTCCGTTCTCTCTGACTACCCCCGCTAGGGATAAAGCGTGAAACTAAGTTAAGTTTAAGTTAAGTTAAAAATTCTAGCCGTAAAGAATTTGAATCTGCACCATCTATTGCACAAAGCACAGCCACTAATCAACGTCCATACTTCACAAACACTCATAACTCATAGAAGCAGGTACAAATTCTTTCAATTTCAAGTAAAAGCTTCAAGCATTAACTTAAAGCTAGCACACGAGATGCAATCCGAGTACTTTCCGAATTTGCATATCTTTAAGTGCTCTATAAAGTAAGAATAGCTCAAGCGTTTTGAGATATTATTCTGTTGCCTATATAAAATACTTATATAGCAAGTAGTGGAATATATAAGGTTTCATAATTTAGAAAGCTTAAGCTTAAATATAAAAACTTCAGAACGATACACAAATCTATTTTATTAAGTATAGATACGTATTTAGTTTAATTAGTTAGATAACAAAATTTTGTTACGTATATTAGATGACTATTAACATCGATGTCGTCATGAAAGGCATGTCTTCTGTCCCCAATTAACTCTTTAGAGCATCGATATATTAAAATATATTCAAAAAAGAAATAATTTTGTTTCAAATTTTACGAATTATGATATACAACATATTCTAGCTGTTCTAGGTAACTCTGACCAATGTAACCACACAATACAGTGGTTACGTAGACGTTTAATAATATAGGCCCACAATTTTCCTTTATAATTTATATCTATTTATATTTATATATAGATTATTTAAATAAAAAAAACTAATCCAAAGAAGAATCAGGTCTTGAAATTAGAGCGTTCACAATCGGTTCCGCTTTATAATATTAGTCTATGGATTTTCAACCGCATTTAATATTTATTCATAATTTTGTCTAAAAATGGATTCGAACTCACTAAAATAACTTACCTAAAAACATAACTGCCAGCCTTGTGTATATATTTTTGTAGGCGCGCCTTCACCTCGTCGTATGTGAGGAACGCTACGTAACCAGGATGCGTCACGGCGAGTAGCTGCCAGTTTCGCAGTAGAGTGCTCCAGGGTTGAAATAATCTGAAATGAATGTTTTATATAGTTATATTTCACTTTTTAAACATTTTTAAAGTGTTATTCCACACTTAGGAAAGAAAAATACTTATTTAGAAAACGCGGGTTCGAGTCCCGCTGCGTTCAAATTTTTATACGTTTTCTAAATAAGTATTTTATATTTCACTTTTTTATGTGAGAAATGGCAGAGCTCAACGTCGTGCTTTGTTCTTATCAGAGCGAGGAAATGCATATATTTAATAATTCATTTCCTCGTGTGGAAATCAAACCTACAAATAAAATTTTGTGTAAGACACTCCGTTATCCCGTCTGCGTCCATTGCGGGTTGAATGGCGGAATCTCTTTCGTTGCTTATTATATTATCAAACGGAACGTACCTCATAACTATCATACGTTACATTATAATAATATGTATATTGAAACTCAAAACTCCTTAACATTTTCATTATAAAATCTTTAATTGAGTAATACAACTTTAAGACCATTTCTTCAATGCGAACAAAATATAGCATCGTCAGTCTTACGAGATAATCAACACTATATAAATAAATAAAATAAATATGTATGTGGACTTAAAATTATGTTTATTATATTAGTTCCACCATTATTTATTATAGATTATTATATTACTACCAGTTGTGGCGCAGCGGTACGAAGTGTGATTGTAAAATTGACTGGTTGTAGGTTCGATCCCCTCTCAAGGAGATAAAATATTTACTTAAATTTATATTTCTATTTCTTCGCTCTGGTGTCGAGGTTAAGCGCGGCGTAGAGTTCTGCCACTCAACACGCAATGCCTCCAGAATTCGGCAGAAAGTGGGGAACGGAGTGTCTTAACACTAGGTTCCCTCTGCCTACCCTGCTGTGTGCGGGATACAGCGAAGTGAAGCTGATATAATAACAATATAACGAGAGCCCCACGATATAATAAAATGAAAAAAAAAAGAAAAACAAAATCAACAAACAGAGATTTAGTTTGAAAAAATAATTACTCAACACGATCTGCCCCGTGGGTAACCTGCTGTGGAAATTAAAACAGCTCGCAGCTAAAGTTCTCAACTTTTCTATTGAAATATACGTTGGATGTACGTTCTTTTTTTTATTGAACGAATATCCAGTGAGGTTAATTAAACTTTTAAATACGAAAGTTTTTTTTTTGCAAAGAAAGCTTGTAAAAATTTTTGATCTCTTATAATATAGAACATGTAAAAATAGCTTTAACACTTATTATGTACTGGAAAATGTAGTTAAAATGTATATAAAAATTGTCACTGTAAAACTGATTTTATCCTGATATGTATGGAGATAGTGGGATCAATATGACCATTACGCAAGTACTTTATTATTTATATTATATGGTCTAAGGGAGTGAACTTAAGTTTAGAAAAAAATGGACGAAATATGTTCATTTAGTTAGATAACCGCCTCTCCATCCGTTTATTTTTAAATTATTTTATGTAAACTTTTAAAGATTTAAGTTACCAATCTTCTGTCCAAGTGCTCTTGGTTATATAAAATGAAATTAAATTAAATAAAGTAAACATTCAAATTTCAAAAGGAGGAAAATCTAATACGGTTCATAATTGATATAAGATTTTTATATAACGCACATCAAAAGCTATGTCGAATGTTGAAATACGACATATCACAGAGTCCTTAGGGAGTGTATGGGAGGACTAAGGTCGTCGTTCGACATAGTTCGTAGTATCGAATAATCCCGTAATCCCCGAAATTTCTACAGTATCGTCTTTAGGTTCTTGCGTGAACCGTTCTGTTACTCAAAGCGATTTTTTTTAACAATAATCTCTTTATTACACATCATAAATTTTCAATATATCAAACCAATCTCAAACTCATTTAACTATACGTATTAAAAAAAAACCTTAGACATACTTTTCCCAAAATATATTTAAAAAAAAAAATAACAAAATTCCAAACACCCATAATTTATAGACCAGACCACTGAGAATAAAATCCATATTTCTATACAATAGAGGATATTCTTTATAAATTTTCACGCATTCCTTTGTAACGGGTCCCAGTTTAAATGGCTGCGCAGTTTTGATAATGTCTGAATAGAATTCACCCGACGGACTACGGATTATTCTTCGGGGCTGTATACAATACGCCAGACGGAAAATGCTTGGCGTAGGTAGTAGGTACGCATACAATAAATGTATAAATAAGGTCGTGATTGCACTGTAGGTGCATTTTTTTTTAAATTATTTCTCATGTTTGTGGAGATAGAAGATAGTGAATTTGTCAATAAGTCACTCTCTGCTTATTTAGAGACGATTGGAGTATCATTAATAGAGTCGTGGTGCAACGGCAAAAGCGTGCGACGGTGAAAGCGACAGGTCGTGGGATCGATTCCCATTCGGAGGAATGAAATATTTAAATGTTTGTGGCGCAGGTGCATAAACGTGCGACTTCAAACGTGATGGCAAAGCAAAGTGCGGCGTTAAGTTACGTAACGCAATACGCAATGCCTTAACTATTGGCCTTAATGGGTAGCGGAGACTTGTTTTAACTCAAACTTTAAGTTCTGCAACGTTATTTATGTAACAAACAATCTAAGCTATTAAAACATAACATATTTTAACTAAAATATCTAACAATTTTAAACTTTTACATTAAAAGATAACCCGTCGTAAATTTAGATCATTTTAAACACAAGGTCCGTACGTAGCCTAAGGAATGGCAAATTATTAAAAGCTCCCATTTAGTCCTTTTGCATCGTGCATTCCACTAATGTACGTACGTCCCGTTTTGGTTATACATTTTATTTCACCTTGCATTATACAAAAGTAGAAATACAAAAGTTTAGTTAAATAACATGTTAAAAATATATTTTTTCCGCTCCACGCTGTATGCCGCACACAGTGGGGTAGGCAGAGGGAACCTATTGTTAAGACACTACGTTCCCCATTTTCCGCCGGAATCTGAAGGCATTATGTCTTGAGTGGCGGAACTTGACGCCGCACTTTGCCTCGATGCCAAAGCGTATATCCGTATATGCGAGCGGTTGTGAGTTCGATTCCTCTCGAGGATATAAAAATATTTCATTTTCATCGACAGGGAATCGAACAAAAAGTCTATCGCTTTTGCTTTTACACTTTGTGCCGCTGCGTCACAACTAGCCTCTAAAATAAATAAATAAATGCCGAAAACAAATTTTGATTATATTTTTTTATGATCACTTATTATTATTTTTCGTTATAAGAGCTAGAAAAGTGACTGTATGTTAATCCACATACATATGGCTCGATTAGTGCAACAATTAGGTCGATGTACTTTACAGTATATGTATAGTAGAATATGTCAATGTTTAATGCGGAAAGAATATTTTCAAGCTTCTATCATCGGTAATATTTAAAAAAATGCAAATATAGTCATTGTTGCACGAAATGAGTGTGATATATGAAAAACAAACAAAAAACCAGTGACACATATTTTTTTTATTTTCGCATATAGTAAAAGTAGGCATAAGGAATACCTATTATAATAATAAATAACTTTGCTTTGTCTGTCACCGGGAATGAGACCACTCGAACGCCCAAAGAAGCGCTGGTTGCAAGTCGTGATACAGGACCAAAGAGCTAATGGATTAACCATGAAGGGCGTTTAAGATCATGCGTGATCAAAGTGGAGTAGGTTAATCAGGAAGGCAGACCCTGGCAACATACGTCAGGATTAAGATCTTCTCATTGCCAACTTACCGGCCAATTTTTAAGACATTGTTTGTTACCTTCGAAGAGACGTAAATAATTCATTCGAAGTCAGACGACAGCTTTGGCATTTAATAATTTACTTTATTTAGAGATGGCGACACCCAAGTACGAACTTGGTATTGCCAGGGAAATACCTATATTTTCCTGATCAGGACTTAATTTCTTTTCTATCGCGTGCAGTAAAATGTGCTGCTAAAATGACATAATAATAAAGTATCGTATGCAATTATATAAATGCAGTTACTGACAGGATATATGACGAACAATTAGGATGTGTACACGCGATGAATGCAAATGCTATGCGCGGGAATGTTGGTATTTGAAATATTAACGTCATCCGAGATGCCCTATATTTGTTTTGGGGAAACGTAAAAAAGAATTGAGAGATGTGTAGTCTTAAGTGTAACAGTGAAGCTTGAGAGAGCTAAGATAATAAAAAATCTTGCTTATTTAGTAACAAAATTTTAAGGAATATGATTAACGCACTAAACACATTCTCACACAAAAAGCTGTCAAGACGATGGTTCGCACGGTCAAAATGTTTTGATATCTCATGAAGGGCCAACTTTCTAACTCTGCACGCCCTAATAATATTTATCTTAGTAAGTCCTAATTTCACAAACTCTAATAGTAGTAGTAGTGGTTTTGTTACTATAGTCCTCTAATTTTCACGTAGTACGGGGATAAAAATTCAAAGTTTATAACTTATTTGTAATTTGCATGCCAAATTTCAACTTTATATTACAAATTTCCACTTTTGGAAGTATGTACCTTCTAAAAATTTGACGTTCATCAATCAGTCAGTTAGTCAGTGATGAAATCGAGTTTTAAATATCAATAAAGTAAGTAAAAATGAAATTTTATATATTTAATAAATTCCCAAATTTCACCAAATTTACACTTCGCCTGATTGAAATGGCTTGGTAAGCCGAGGTCATGTTAGTGTGGCATAATTTTTCAATATCTATATACAAATATAACTCACCTCGTAAATACATCAAATTCAAAATTAGATATAAAGTCGTTGCACGTCAAATCTATTGTTGTTTTGAGGGCCATCGTCTCCAAACCAGAGGATATTGGATGCACGTTGTTCAGTTCTTCACGAAAATGCTTCCAGGGGACTAGTGTACTGAAACAAATAAAAATACACTTATAGTAACTGAAGTTGATCTTTCAACATCGAAATATTTTAGGCATTATAGACTAACAACAGTCTTTTTGAATCATCAAATACCACAAAAATAACAGCATTTTCAATCTTTCAGTAACTGGCATCTACTGAGAATCAATAAATCATTTAATATTAGTATTTCTTATTACCACTATTAAATATGTCCAAATATATTTGAAACAAATATAAAATAAGTAGGGAGTAGTTGTCCTCACTTAAGCTGCAGTCTCATAGACGTCCCACGCGTATTGCAATACAATTGTATTTGTATAATATGTATCTTGGAAAAACCATACAATATCGTTTGTGTACATATCCCATGGGAAACTAAACGGGATGTTATATAGATGTTATTTTTCTAATTCTACATTTCCATTCCACGTGGTAATTGTTGGTTTTATGAAGATAAAACTAACAATCGGTAAATTCCGACTCCTCCTCTTTGTTCGGTAATTTTTATCATCTGTCAACGAGGCAAAGCGAGGCGTTGAGTTCCGCCACTCAACATGCAATGCCTCGAACATTCAAAAGAAAGTGCCTTAATGGGAACGGAATGTCTTAATACTAGGTTACTAGGTTTCGTCTATCTATCGTACTATATACAGGAAACTATTACACTAAATGTTCACAAAACAAACAACAAAATAAAATTCAATAATTACATAATTTTAAATTCCATAAATGACTGAAGCTTTGATTGGTTTATATTCGGATTAATCAAATTGATCGTCTCTCAATATGCCTAAGTCGAAATGATTACAATAGCTGGGCTTATTTTAGATTAGTGAAAATTGTAGACTATAAGTTCCCGATGTTATAGTAAATGATGTAGTGTAGTTTTTAAACATATTATGAGTAAACGTGATTGATGGTTATTAGGTTCGATTCAAAATCGGCGAAACGTTTATCTGTAAAAATATCTTAAATTTCCCACTAAGTACTTTTCTTAAACAAAACGAGGCGTTAAGTTTCCCAATCCAATTCGCAGTATAATACAAAATAAACTAAAAGTGCTACCTAAGAGAGAGAAAAGAAATCAAACAGTAAGTAATACAGTAAAACGATAACGGTAGCTCATAGTGGCAAGAACTGCTAAGTACAGACACCTCGTCACAAGCAGCAATTGCAAGAAAAGTTAGATGTCGATATAACTGTTTCTTAATGTCAGTCAATTTGCTTTAAGACTTATTTCTAACTACTTCCCAAGAAAATAGCCCGGACTTAATGGGGAGCAACGATTATCCTACTATTGACAAGCTGGCTGTAGAACCGGTCATCAGAATCAGGTATAGATATACAGTCTCAGAAAAATATTACTTTTACAACAATAATTTATGAAAAGTAAAAGAAATGTATGGAATGGCGTCATTAATTTTCGATTATAGTGACTGTTAGTTAGTAAGTATAAATATTATTAGGTTTTAATTTCGGCTTCGTCTGCGTTGTCGAATGAAAATAAGTAAAATTTAATTAACTTAAACTGGAGGTATGGTGGGCTACATTGAAACAATAAACGACATGTTTATATAGCCTAAAACCTTCTAAGACAAATAGAAAATCCAATAAAAAAATCACACCTGTAGTTCCTGAGATTAGCGTGGCCATCCAAACAAATTCTTTATTTTTATAATATTAGTACCAACCTATCTCTATCTTTTATTGAACATACCATACAACCGTATAAATATTTACAATCACATTACAGTCTATCTACATTTAATTGTCGAGCAAGTCATTAAAACAAGTACTTAGGGACTATATTGTAAAAGTACTGAATGAAAAGTTAATATCACAACCTCAAACAAAGGTCCGTAAATAAAAGAGCTTTCATACTAAAACCGGTGTACTATTTTGAATTGTTCTTATTGCGCATTTCTTACCCATCCTTTAAAAAAAGTGGAAGTATATTTTAGTGGATTTTTTTTCAGTAACGGTTAATGTTTACACGTCTGCTTGATCTGTTGGGAGCAGTTTTCGTAAATTTGTAGGTATGCCGATAATATGGATGCCACTTGTGGCGCAGTGGCAAAAGCGTGCTACTGTAAACGCGAAAGATTTTGAGTTCAATTCCCAATCAAAGTATCAAGGAAAGGAAATGAAAGGTTATTTTCATTGTCTCGCTCCGGTAAAGAGACAAAACGCGGCGTTCTGCCGCTCAATACGCAAAGCCTCTAGAATTAGACGGAAAGCGAGGAGGGCAATGTCTTAAAAAACGTATAAATATATGCTTAATAAATAAAAAATCTTTTTTAACATAAACACTGGTACAATTAAATTCGAACTTACATTTTGTCTGTGAACAACATATCTACTAAAAAAAAAAACACGTGAGAAAAAAAATTAAACCGAATCCCATGTAGCAACACATAAAAGTTGTATATTTGGAATCCAATCAAAAACACAATAATATCTCAACATCGACGCACCGTAGTCCGTAATGGCGTTTAAATAATTTATTGCATATTCCACACTCTTGCGGTCACAGATACACCTATTGTACAAATAGATACTGTTTCACAGTTTATTTGATATGCATGGTATTTGTTTATAAACTTTAGCTTTTAGCTTTCCAGTAGATATGTTTGTTTATATTATTATTTACTTCACGCTATATCCCACACGTGGGCGGGGTAAGCACAAGGAACCTGGAAACCTAGTGTTAAGACACTCCGTTCCCTTTAAGACACTTTCGATTTCCAAATTCTAAAGGCATTATGCGCGTTGAGTGGCGGAATTCAACGTCGCGGCTCGTTACCAGAGCGTTAAAGTGAAAATATTAAATATTTTATATCCGCGAGTGGGAATCGAACTAACAACCGATTACCACGTTTTATCGCTCGCTTGGGCCCCTGCAATAATATAAACGAACTACTCTTTTCAGGTGCAATATAATTTTTTCATCAACTCAAAACAATGGCTCTCTGACTTAAATCGTAATGTAGAGCACTTCTGGCAAAAAACATCGTCAGGATGCCTAGATGTATATAAAGAGGATTCGACTGATGGACTTTATGGATGTGGTTTTGTTGAATTCCATTTCTCACAGGATTATATACAATTCAGTGAATTTCTAATCTAAAATAATACTAATATTAATAAAGCTTAACAATTTGTTGGGTTGAACCCGCTAATCTCAAGAACTAATGTTTGGAATCTTCAAATAATCTATTATTAAGTTTACGTTTGGATTTGTCTCGGCCATCATGAAATGTATCTTACACGTATTTTTTTTCGTCTCTCCAAAGTGAGGCCGAACTCAACGCCGCGTTTTGCCTCGACACCAGAGCGAAAAAAAATGAAAACATAAACCAAAATAAATATTTCATTTTCCCGAGTGGGAATCGAACCCGCAGCTAGTCGTTTACAGTCACACATTGTGCCTTTACGCCACGACTGGCCTCTTAATGATACTTAGTAGTAACCTAGTTCTAAGCTTATCTGCTCTCTAACACAAATATTTCACGACGTCGTATTCAAACCCACAAATATCGTCGTATACTGGTCGGTTTCCAGGAGGCGCGGGTTCGAGTCCCGCTGCGTTTAAATTTTTATACGTTTTCTAAATAAGTATTCCACAAATATCGCCTTAGATGTACCTAACATTACAACTGTGCACCACGGAATATAGAATTCCTAGACAGAAATATCTAAAGCCACGTTTCACCTGACGGACGGACAGATTACAGCGGAATGACAGGAGACTGACGCCAGAAGCGTTTTCATTCACACGTGTATAAGCTGGTAGCATACATTTTTAAATACGAATAAACTGCAAAATGAAACTGAAATTTAAATAAATGTGAGAATATTGAGATTCAGTAAATAGATTTATGCTTATAAGAACGAATCGATAAAAGCGAATATAACATTGAATACACTCCACTATATAAATTTGAACTGTGTAAAATTTATAGATATATTATTGACCACATTTTGTGAGAAAAGCAAAAACAAATTATACAAGTTAAATAGCAAACCGTATTAATAGGTATATGACTTAAGAATTAAGATCGAAAGAAAGATAAGATAAAAATATAGTGCAGTAAGACACGCTGGAGGTGGCTCCTCTTTAGATGTACCTACTATAGGTACAGTGGCCCCAAAAAATCATAAACCAGAATATAAAAAAAAATCATGATGTACCATATAGAAGTGTCACCATTAAGTGCTTTAAAACATCCACCGAAGCCATATGCGAAATAATATAAGGCTTCACCTCTGTTTAACACGTTTTCTGACATTATAATAATTATATTCAATTAGATATATCATTCCACTATCCTGACAAGATATTTATAAGTTTTTTAATTCAAGCTCCGGCCGCGAGGCCGGTCGTGGCGCAGCGGCACAAGGTGTGACTGTAAAACCGACTGGTTGTGGGTTCGATCCCCACTCGAGGAGATGAAATATTTACTTAAATTTATATTTCCATTTCTTCGCTCTGGTGTCGAGGTTAAGCGCGGCGTTGAGTTCTGTCACTCAATACCAATGCCTCCAGAATTCGGCAGAAAGTGGGGAACAAGAGTGTTAACACTAGGTTCCCTCTGCCTACCCTGCTGTGTGCGGGATACAGCGTGAAGCTGATTTGATTTGTTTTTTTTTATTCAAGCTGTTCTCTTCTCTAATGTCATAGATATCGTTACTGATGTTGTCGTATAAGCTGTGGTAAAAAACATTTTGTTATGTATTTTATATGTGTTTTGGAATAAAAGATACAATAAAATATTTTTTTTGACAAATATTATAAAATTAACCTAGTCTAGGTTTGGTTGAACGCGTTAATCTCAGAAAGGTAGGTACTATTTGTTTTGAATAGCAAAAAAAATGGTGTTTCATAGTTTATTTATCGAGGAAGGCGATGTATGTAGATGTAGAATGCGGAATACAATATAATCATTACTTATTTTCTAATTACTATATTGTATTCCGCATTCTACATTGTATTCGACAGAAAGAACTAATTTCAAGACTCTCCTTTCTCCATTTTTTCAGAAATCGAGACATTCCATGTTAACTAACGAAGCACCCACCAACCACGCACTTTTGTCACCACAAAATCAAAATGAAAAGAATCCACTCCCCCAAATCTCCCACTCGCTTCTCACTTTCAATCAGACGATGTCCGAAAGCAACACGATGACAAATCTATTTATTGTCTTCAAATCAACATGTCATTTGTGGTTTCGCTGAAATTCTTGATTGGTACAGATAGCATCCTTTGCGGGCAAACGAGTGGGTGGTTTAGTTGCGTCGAAAGGATGTGAGTCACCCACAATTTATCACAATACGCTCGCATTGTATTACCTATATATGTATCGATAAGCAGACGTGATGGGGATGTAATGTTTCCCGTTTCGATCAATTCAAGGGCTTAATTACATTGTAGTAGTAGTAGTAGTAGGCAGAATCAAACAGTGTCATCGACAGTTGTGAGCGCCCGGAAGTTGGGTGTTTTGAACTTTAACGCCAAATTGTTCACTTGGGAAGTAAATAATCAAGAGTAAGAAAAAATATAAAATGAAATCTATAGTTAAGTTCAAGAGAGCCACGACACTTTGACCGTACTGTACCCACTTATTACTAGGTTACTAGGCGATCTTAAGTATTTTAGCATTATTTTATAGGCAAAGATAATCTACTAAAACATTTAATTTTTCATGGTCTTTACTTTTCGTCTAGATTTCGAGTTATATTCAAGAGTTCAATAGTTTCGTCGTGGCGCAGCGGCACAGCATATGGTAGTAAACACGACAGTTGTGGGTTCGATTGCCATTCCGGTAACAATTTATTTTTATTTGCTCGCTCTTAACAAAACCTCAAAAAATTAGTGAAAAGTGGAAAATGAAGTGTTTTAACACTATAATCCCTCCGTCTACCCGTGTCATACACAGAATACTGCTTGATAATTAATTAGATTCTCTCTGCTTACATTAAATTTAACTAAAACACAAAGCAAACCCGAACACACTAACCACTAGGGACACTTAATTACAAAACCCATAGTGTACCAACACTTATGATAAAGTAGTGAAATATCGATTGGCCGGTGCGTTGCAATTGACCGGTGCTCGAACGTGAACAAAGCGGTCACCGACTGACAATGGGGACGATCAAACAGAGTGGGGGGGTAATTTGAGGATACGACTTGAGTGCTCTTTATCATTTTTACCCGTTTATGTACATATATGTCGTGATGTTGCGGTGGTTTGTTGGTTGAAGTGTAATTGTGGGAGGTAGTTATAGGTTCAAATTTGAGTAAAGCAATCCAATCTAAAGAATTATATTTTTTTTAAGAGGGCCCGTCTTGGCGCTGCGGTACAAGTGTGTGACTGGAAATGCTACTGGTTGTGAGTTCGATCTGCACACGAGGATGATAAAAAGGATAATATTTATTTAAATTTATATTTTTATACTTTGCTTTAGTATCGAGGCAAAGCGTGGCGTTGAGTTCCGTCACTCAACACAACCGTCGCAATAACAGTCGCACGTTTGTGCCTCTGTGCCACGATGGCCTCAATACAGATCAATATGTGCGGAAAATAAAAAAAACTAGTTGACATAAAAATAATCTTCTATTTCCTTTATATGTAATAACTCAATAAACAAACAATGTTATCAAATTATAAGCAAATTACTTCTAATTACTCTGCTACAGTTTATCCTGTACTTTAACATACTAGCTCGATAAAGCGTAAATTAAGTTTACGCGATTTTTTGTTCAATTTCTTTTATTATCTGTAAATACTATAAAACAATGCCGCCATATTTCTTCTTTACTCATTTTTCTTTCTTTACTATTATACATTTTCATTACAAAACCGATTTTGATTGTACTTTAGATAAGTAATAGGTTTTAATTTATTATATGCAAAGTAGATCAAAAATATTTCTGTTAATTATTTAAAAATAACAATCAACTCAATCACAGATTCAAAATTAAATCAGACCAAAAACTCCTTATAAATTTAATATACATTTTTATATTTCTCAATTCTCGATTCAAAAGAACAATTTAACATCATAATCGTTAACTTCAGCCACTCAACATCTCTCTCTGCGCATTCAACAAAACGGAGTACACAGTGACCTTTAGTAGAAAGAGGCGCGAAGACAAACAAACAAACAAATAAACAAACAAACAATACCATATCACCGTTCAAGCACAACGCACACTTGTTAGAAAGCTGCGGGTCAAGTGGGTCGTGAATCAACTTTTACACCTCGTCGTTTACTTACAAATTAGCCACTCAACTGGCAAGTGGGGCAAACGCGGCATCATTAACCTTAGGTTATTAGATAGCATATGGAATCTATACGAATGTGTTACTAGTGTTTTCTAATTGAATTGGATTAGGAATGATTACAGTGCAAGAAGTTATGAAACACTAACTGCATATATATACATATTGTTTTAATAAAGACATCGTGGTAAACGAAGTGTCTTGACACTTGGCACTCTCTGTGTCGGCGGCACTCTGTTCTGAGTGTGTAATTAAAAAAATCTTCCCTCAATCTTGCATGTAGCAGTGTAGACATAGGGAATCTAGTGTTAAGACAATTCTTTCCTCACTTTGTAATTACGTAGCGCTTTGTAATTCTTACCAGAGCGGAGAAATAAGAATATTTCATTTATTTCATGGGAATCTAATTCACAACCCCCAACAGTGAGGTTTATAGTCGGACATGTTTTTTTGGAATTAAGCTATTGCTCACACATATGGTCACATTAAAAATCTTTGATATTCTTAGCTAAATTATCATATTCATTGGTTATTATATTATAATAATGCTCATTTGTTATGGATATAACACTATCTTTTTTCAATTTCACGTTATACTCTTAGCAGGGTAGCCAGAGAGAATGGAGAGCCGAGTGCTACGATACCTGTCTTTTATTATTATTATTTTTGAAAACAATATTCAAACATTCATTTAGTTCAAAAAATAAGCATACAATATTGAAACTTAATTTTAGCTCTAAACGTAAATAATAAAAATAAAAATTCTCCATACAAATTAAAAATATGTCATGTTTGAAAGCGAAATTAGAGCGCTCGCTGTATTACCTATGGCTAAAGCGATTAAAAAGCAATAAAGGTTATATGGCTACTTGAAGCGACGGGATATTAAACGAGTTATAGCTTTAGAATGTGTGTCTTAATCCAATTCAATTAAGCTAGTAGGTGTTGGAGAAGCTATTTTATTAGAAAATATTCATTATCTATATATATAAAAGGACTTGTGCTGACTGACTGAGGTAAGACACACGCACAGCCGTAACCGCTGTGCATAGAAACGTGAAATTTGGACAGATGTTTATTTTCATAATCTGGACATACACCAAGACGGGATTTTGAAACATTTTAACCCTAAAGAGATGAAATAGGGGTTGAAAGTTTGTATGGATTTTTTTAAAATCGGCACCGATTTTTATAAAATTTGAAAGTCAGATTCATAAAAATATTTCATTGAACACGTGTTTCATGGTTTTTTAGAATGGCCCCCCCACCCCCTAAGGGTGCAAATAAGGGGTTGAAAGTTTGTATGGAAAAATCTTTAAATCACCACCGATTTTTATAAAAAAATTAATTCAGACTTAAAAATATTTTATTAAACACGTATTTCGTGGTATTTTTAGAATTCACCCCTAAGCGTGTAAATAAGCGGGCGAAGCTGCGCGCGCCCACTAGTTTTATTCTATAACTTCAATGTAATTACTTAACATAACTAGCTTTATAGAATCTACTTATAGAACTACTGGTGTCAAATTAAATATTTCGCTATAGTTGAAAAGTAAGCAATATTTTTTGTTGGACATATTAAATTTAACTGGGTTTAAAGTTAACTCGTCTCGTCTAGTTTACTTAAATAATATTTAGGTGTGCGCTAACCGTATAAAAGCATTACAAATATTTACTTAGAAATAGAGAAGTAAAATAAATGAATGCTGTTCGTTTTGAATGTATATTTAATTGGAGTTTATAAACAACATATTCTAATAAAATTACTTACTATAATCAATTAAATTAAATTAGGTGATATTTAGAGATGGGCTTAATAAGACTGTTTCAGAGAAAAATAAATAAAAAAACTTCAACTAAGATTTCTTTTATTTAAGATCTTCCGAGTACCGAAATTAACTTGCAATGTTGCAAGAATTCAGCGAAAAGTGGGGAACGTAAAGTAAGTGTCTTAATGGGAACAGAGTCGGTATCTGCCTGTGCGGGATAAAGCGTGAAGCTTAAAAAAAGTTACAATAAGTAAGAGTTAACTACCGAATGCAAGTCCTACTTCGTCCAGTATTTTCTATATCTTGACAGTAAATTATCTATTATGTTTACATTATTTTCTTTGTTTACTTAAAGATAAAAAAGATAATTAAAGATTTCATAATTTTAATCAACTTTCCAAATGCAAAAGTACAAAACACAAAGTACATTGAGTCTATTTAAATAGGAAGCATTTTCTTTTTCTTATTACGGTCTAAACAAAAACCGTTCTGTGATTTTCCACTGGCTGAAATAACTTTCTTATTTAAAACTTGAGTGTTTCGCTTTTATTTCTTTGTAAGGAACTATTTCTTTAAAACCTGGTACATTAGTACAGGATATACGGAAATTAAACTGAAATTTAACCTTAAAATTATTTATTGTTAGAATGATTTTAAATTTTAACTTCTAATGTTAATTTTTATATATTTTTTTAGCTTTGCTGCAAAATAGATTTAGAAAATGTAGTACTAAGTTCCGTTTTAAACATATCCACCACCAATAGCCTTAACTCGAGACGTATATTTTGGTAACTTTACGACGCTCGTTATACTTTCAGCGCCTCACATTGTAATCCTCATATAGCAGACACTTCGCTCCTTATAAACACTTCCGCTCTCTACATCCCGCCGAATTCTTGAGGTATTTCGTGTTGAGTGGCGGAACTCAACTCCGCGTTTTGCCTCGTTACCAGAGTGAAAAATTAAAAAATTAAATATATCATTTTGAAAGCCCCACACAGGCACGACGAACGTGAAAATAATTTAGAGTATTATAATTTTTTGAATTGGTATCGAACACTCAACCGTGTTTATAGTAAAATATTGTGTCACTGCACTGCAATAGTGGCTGTATTTGTTATTACGATCAATATTCTCCTTTGCTAGCTAGTTTCTGTATATTGTAACGTTGGAAGATATCACGCTGCCAATTAGTAATATTTGATTTCGAGGAGCAAATAAATAAAAATACAAATACGAAATTAAATCAGCTTCACGCTGTATCCCGCACACAGCAGGGTAGGCAGAGGGAACCTAGTGTTATTGAAATTTGAATACTTAATACAAACCTCGTAATAATAAGTAAAAAAATGTGTTATAGAAAATCTATAGATAAAAGTGTCATTTTTCGTGGATACGATTAAATTGTTCGTTTCCACGAAGCCAAGTATAGCTGAAATATTTTGCACACTTTCTTCAGTCTTTCCACGAAGTCTTTTATAACGTACATTCTTTTAACACTAAAAGAAATACCGAATTCTCAATAAAATTTTGCAGAAAGTAATTACAAATACGTAAGATAAAATGTTGTAGTGGCGCATCAGCACAGCGTCTGACATTTGGGTTCGATTCCCACTTGGAAGCAGGTAGTATTTCCATGTCTGGTTAAGTTCCGCCACCCAGCACGTATCTCAAAGATAGGGCGGGAAGGAGAGCAATATATAATTCAGTTAATGTGCCAATGAAATACCTAAGATGAATCCTTAATCGTGTTCCACTTTATCGCCGTACCGCAAGGAGCGCGTGTTCTTAAATATTAATTCCTGCATATACATTAATTCATACTGTAGATATTTGTATCATATTACTCTAGGGAGTCGCAGACAAACAATAGTAATCTTTTGGTCTTTTTTTATTATTATATATATTTTTTTATTTTTTTTATTATATTTATTTTTTATTTTTATGTTTAATTATGTATTTTATTTAACATGAGGACCACCGAGAGGACATGAAGAGGTTGATGACAGTGGATGAGGCAAAAGAGGAGGAGGTATATAGAGGCTGTCATGGGCGCTTCGTTCTCTCTGAATATGCTACCTTTTTAACTTACTGCTTTTAGCCAGTTTAGAATTACTGTAGTCCATACTACATACTCATCACGTTTCACTGTCACTTTTTATAATATTAAAGTAAATTTACGCTGTATCTCAAATATAGCAGAGTAGGCAGAGAGAACCTATGTTGAGACACTATGTTCTCCATTTTTTAAACATATATCTGATAACCAAACTTCAAATTAAAAATAATATATAAATTCAACAGAGAACAGTAAATTTTAATCCAATTTAAATAAATATAATTACTTCAAAAGTTAAATCCTCGCGTCGCAAAGTTGTTTCTACGAGTTAAACACAACTCTAAAATACGATGAACTAGAACAATAACGTCGCATAGGATTGTATTAAACGCGAGTTTTAACAACATAAAGCCTTCGAAACTTTTGTGTGTCTGCGGTGACACTCATATGGAGCTGTATACGAGTATACTGTGGTATAAGTCATATTTTTTTTAAACTTTCCACTATATTCCACATATGGCATGGTATTAAGACATTCCACGCTCTCCACTCTACGTCATGCGTTGTATGAACCAAAATAAACTCATAAAAAAAATTGCCCTTGTTATTCTCTCCGCTCTATCAATAACCATTATGTGAAAAAATATATATGGAGTTAAAAAAATAATACAAAATAATATATATATGTTTTTGTAATACTTAATTGTTTTCTGTGTTCGACATATACATCGATATAGTGTGCTAACCACTGTAATCTAATATACTAATAATATAAATTTGTTAAATTGGAAAAATTTTTTTGTATGGGATACTCCAATCATCAAGAAAGATTCTATAGTCTTACTGATATTATTATAAATTGGGTCACGTTAATCCTTTCGATGTACCCGACTGTACCTACGGTCCGAGTTACTTTACGAACCTAGAACGTCCCCTTCACGTATTTACACAACAAATTTATATCCAACCTGGTCGGTTTCCAGGGGGCGCGGGTTTGAATCCCACTACGTTCAAATTTTTATACGTTTTCCAAACAAGTAACTTATTTCCATTTTTCCAAGCGGACGAAGCCGCAGGTCCGAGCTAGTATTACCTACCATACAATCGTTAACTCTAAATTTTCTCACACTCATTGTTTAGTTTGCACAACGGCTTGTTCCTACGTTAGAGCTACATACACAAACATATAGAATATTTATACCACATCTATTACGTTTAAGGTGGGAGGTTTCATATTCCATTGAATTCGCATTGCTAGTATGAATCATTTTAATGTTATGATAAATATTTGTAGAGGTTCGCCTTTCGATTATAGAACCTGAGTGTGTAGTGAAAACAATTGAAAAGATTATTAAAGAGGCCAGACATGACGTAGGGGCATAATTGTGATTGTGAACGCGTGAGGCTGTGGGTTCGATTCCCTCTGGATGAAATTAAATAATAAGTATTTTAATTTTCTCTGGTTTCGAAGCAAAACGCTAAATTGAAAATGGTGAACGGAGTGTCTTAACACTGCGTGTGTTGGTTAAATCATGACGCTAAAAAAAAGGTTTTTAAGATATAGGTTGCTTACTTATTTGTTTTTTTATGGAAAAAACAAGGCAAACGGGGGTTCGGGTCACCTGGTGCTAAGTTGCACGACCGTGTTGGTACTTTTCCTCTGGTGTTGTGTACAATATCAGCTAAACCATTGAGATTTTCTATATTCTGTTTTACACTAAAAGAGCCTATAAATCAACAATAATTAAAGCTAGGTACCTAATTTTTTTTATGCAATAAAATTTGTATACTTTATCCATACGTATTTAGACCATATATTTAAAAGTAAAAAAATGCACTTTTAAAAAAAAAATCTTTTGCTTTCTTTAAAAATGGAAAATTATCCGCCCAAATGGGAATCGAAACCACAACCTGTAAGGTTGTGTGTGATATGTGTGCATTAACAGTCAAAGATAACAATATAAAATAATTTACTATAGGTAGGGACTTATATTTTTATACGTACACACAAAATGATTCCGAAGACAAACAAACCATATAAACAAACACCTCACTCAATCCACGATGAATGAACTGAATTAATGAATGAACGAGATTGATGCCATTCTATTTACGACGCAATAAACTGAATGAACGATCCGAGACAAATTTTGTTTGTCGAGTACTTTAGGATGTCGAGATCTTGAGATTATGTTGATCGATACATTGATACCTCCCCCATTCGACCTATCACCCTATTGTGCTTTTCAAATTAATTTGTCTTAAAATTAAATTAAAAAATTAAATCAGATTCACGCTGTAGCCCGCATACAGCAGGGTAGGCAGAGGGAACCTAGTGTGAAGACACTCCGTTCCCCACTTTCCGCCAAATTCTGGAGGCTTTTCGTGCTTAGTGGCTAAATTCAATTCTCAATTTTTCGTGCTTAGTGGCTGGATTCAATCATCGTGCTTTACCTCGGCAACACAGTGAAGAAATGGGAATATAAATTTAAATAAATATTTCATTTCCTCGAGTGGAGATCGAACCCATAACCAGTTTCATTTACACTTTGTGCCCCTGCGACACGACTGGCCTCATTCAATTTGTCGTGCTTTTAATTAATTCGTTTCGGCCTTTCTGAGATTAGTAGAGAAACGTCGTCGTTGCGCGATTTGGATGTGATTTAATGTGTTTTAGTTAACAGTTAAAATTCCATTCAAATATTTTTTTAATTAAGTTAAGAATAAAAAAGAGCATTAATCGTCTTCTTCAGAAAATAGTGAAAATGCGTACCTATAGGGCGATATAAATAAATCAGTTTCACGCTGTATCCCGCACACAACAGGATAGACAGAGGGAACCTTGTGTTAAGACACTCCGTTCTTCACTTTCTGCCGAATTCTGGCAGAACAGAACTCAACGCCGCGCTTTGCCACGACACCAGAGCGAAGAAATGGAAATATACATTTAAATAAATATTCTCATCTCATCATCCTCGAGTGGGATCGAACCCACAACCAGTCGGTTTTACAGTCACACTTTGTGCCCCTGCGCCACGACTGGACTCAACCTACAGGTTGATAAACATATTATAGATAAAATATTAATAAGATAGATATAATTACAGTAGGTATATTGAAACACAAAGAGTGCAACATTTTTTCATACTAAAAAAATACAGGAATCTTTAGCCTACATTCTCACCTTAGAATTTTCTAAATATAACAACAATTTCAATTGATTGCGTGACCTAATTCTTTAAGTGAAGTGGGACTCTTCAACGTCCGTCATAACCGGAAGTTCATCGTATGAATTTAAATACATTTTTCAAACTAAACAAAACGATACCGTCGATCTGATTTGACATTTTTAAATTGTTTTTTTCTGTTGTTTCTTATTTATATTTAGAGTGAAATAACACTTAAAAAATGTTTTTTTGTTTCACGTTGTATCTCACGTGTAACAGCAGGATACGCGGAGGGAACATAGTGTTAAGAAAATCCGATCCCGATTTCCGCCCAATTTTCGAAACATTATGGCGGAACTCAACGCCACGATTAGCTTTCAACAACTAATTTTGTGGGTCCATTAGGAGGAACAGTTGCTTTAAAGTAAAACATTTTTGTTCTTCTCACCATAAAATGGTCAACCACTTCCAAAATAAGAAGCAGGTAGCTATCTAATCAGAAAACACTATCCCCAGAAGTAGCTCGACGACACCACCCACAGTACCGCCCCACCTATTGTTTAATAGACAATATTTCCCAACGATAAATTCGCAGTCGTAAACGTTGAACGCATTAAAAGCCTTATAAAATTCCTTCAGATAAAGGAAGCAGTAAATATAGCTCGTTAAACCGAGAACACGTTAAATGAGAAGATTTTATTTTTATTACGACAAAATATGTATAAAAAGTTGAGGCTAACGCGACAAGTTGTGGGCTCCGTTGCCATTCGAGGAAATGAAATATTTAAATTTTCTCTCTCTTTGGTAACGAGGCGAAACGAGGCGTTAAGAATCGTTACTCAAAACGCAATGCCTCTACAAATCGGCGTAAAATGAGGAACGGAAGTGTCTTAATAGGAACGGAAAATCTCAACACTAGTTTCCCTCTGCTAATCCTACTATGTGCGGGATACAACATGAAGCCAAAGAGAACATATAAACTTATTTTATATTATCTCTACGCGTTAATTAAAGGTATGTTGGTTACACAGAGGAGCTCGATCTGAGGACATGAGCTTTAAAGTGTAGTAGGGGCCCTACAGGTTATAGCTAAGTTTCTTTTCTTCTCAATTTTTTTCTTATATTTTGATACGATCATATTTGTTCCTAAAGTACAGTGCTCTACTATATTTATTAAGCTTTTTAGGTCTCATAACTACTAGGTCAGCTAAATTGGATCAAGTACCTATTCTGTCACTTGTAAAAAACTGCAAAATTTCACCTCTCCAGTAAAAATGGTTGAAATTTATTAATTTAATCAGTAATTTCAAATAAGCGTTTCCGGCCTATTTCGCATATACTTAATTGAAATTTTTAAATATTTTTATAGCTACAAATGCAAAACGATATGTATGTTTAATATCGTGTGTTAAAAATCGACAACGAACTGGAGTAAGATCAAATTTGAGGAAAAATTATATTTTTATAATTAATACACAAAGCCCTGCGTTAAGCTCCGCACTAGAACCCAACCATAAAAATGGAGAAGATACGTAGGTATAACTTAAATAAAAATATGCACTCAAATAATAATAAGACTTGGTATCCTTATAATTTTCTAAGAAAGATAATATTGCGACCGCAAATTTGTTTCGCGCTTCGCAATTGGGTGGGACGAGGAGCGCCACGTTTTGATGAAGAAAAACTTTCAACGTTAATTTGAAACAAAGAAGCCACTGTGCCTTCTGACTTCGTGGCTTATCGAAATTGTCGTGTATTTCAAAGATTAAATTTAACGTAGTAGTAGCTTAGTAATAGCTTTAGTACAGCTTGGTGAGATTTGTAAAAACGATGAACTACTGACATTGAGGTCAGTCTGTGACTGTAAATGCGACCGGTTATGGGTTCGATCCCCACTCGACGAAAAATGAAATATTTATTAAAAATTGTATTTTTTTTTTCGCTTTGGTGTCGCGGCAAAGCGCGGCTTTCAGCCCCATCATTCAACATGCAATGCTATGCTATAAGATATGAAACGTATAGGTATATCATTATTTTTATAAAAGAATATCGCATTATTATTATAAAAAAATAAATAAATCAGCTTCACGCTGTATCCCGCACACAGCAGGGTAGGCAGAGGGAACATATTGTTAAGACACTCCGTTCCCCACTTTGGGTGGCAGAACTCAACGCCGCTTATTTTTATAAAAAAATATTTACTGGATTTTTACAAGAAAAATACTAAGAGACCCAGAAGACAATTAGGCGTGCTATTAATACTAGAGTACTATTCTAGCATCTACATTGTAGTTGCAACAATAGTAGAACTATTTCAATTTAACACTAGGGAACCTTTATGAATTTGTGATATAATTCGTCTACGTCGCTGCAAACTGACCTAGTTGGACAAGTGTAGCACAACAAGTTCATATTAAATCTGTAGCGCTATGTGAAATGGTAGCAAGACT
Source organism: Heliconius himera (assembly GCA_021202915.1). Lineage (NCBI taxonomy): Eukaryota > Metazoa > Arthropoda > Insecta > Lepidoptera > Nymphalidae > Heliconius > Heliconius himera. Next base: position 146,036 of record JAJHJA010000974.1, read on the forward strand.
TTATACCTCTATGGACAATTAATAAGTTGCTAAATGTATTTGATATTATTTGTGGTCATATATTTTTCCAATTTAAGGGAGGATCACAGGGAGAGAAAAGCAGCTGGATGCGGACATTGCAGGGTCAATTGTCGTGGAAAATGCCTTGGGAGAGGCATATGTCCAGCAGTCAGTGTATAAAAAGATGATGAGAAAGGCATCATCTAACCAGGAATAATCGCATTATATGTAAAAAAATCAGGGAAGCAAACATTTTATTATTATTTATTGTGAAATTCAACTAACGAATTCTTTTCAGACTATCGTTCTTGTAAGATGCGGGTCAACACTAATAGCTTAAATATGAAAACTAAAACAATTTATATGAAAAACGAATAAATTAATCAAAACATATCAGAAATAAAAATACAAATATTTCCTCGAGCCATCCATCATCAGAATGATTCGGCAAGCATGACTAAATAAACGTGGGCATACCAAGAATTTGATATTGTCATTGTGCGTTGAAAGCATTAGGAAATGCGTAGGTCCTTAATAGTAGTACTCAATACTCATGCCCTGTGTTAACCGTGTATATGAAACTCTTCCGTTAGTGAGTGATTCACAGACAACGCACAGAAGAAACTATTAGACTTAGAATGTTTAAATTAGGCATGTAAGTAAGTTAGGGAGTATAGAGGGGTAAAAGAGGATTTTACAAAATATCTACGAGAATGGGACAATATTCTTAAAGTCCGTGTATACAAAAACTCTTCCGTTACAGAGAGACAGACAACGGATAACCGATACTACGCAGCCGAAATTTCTTATGAAGTTTCATTAAGGAGTGTATAGAAACAATAAAAACAAAACGAAGAAAGAAAAAACACAGGGCAGCATTATAGAAGACATCTTAATGAAACACAATATTCAATTAAACATATAACACACAACAGTCTTTATATGTATATGAAAACATAATTAAACAAGCTCGAAGTTTCTCACTTTCAGCACAAGTACACGGCTTTGCTTCCACAAACAAATTTTAATGAGCAAGTTTCAAGATTGATTTTATAGCAAATTCCAACAACAAAGCGATCAATCAATATGCCAAACTATGTTTAGACAATTTCAATATTCCCATCCTGTCACTGTCCGTTATAATTTAAGGCCTCCCAAATTAACGTTACACAACAGGTATCCATTTTGTTATTAATTTCCAGTTGGGATTATTAAATGGAATTGGAAATTCTTAAACTTCAACGTGATAAGCCGCGTTGAGATATTAACAAGGTAATGAGATGTTGGCAAATCGATCTACTTATTATCGAAAACTATATAAAAAAATATATATTCAGTGGTATATATAATGGCTAAATATATTATAAAAATGTCATATAACTATGGGCTATGCATTCGAAATAGTAGCGCACTGCTAAGCTTACTAATGTAGAATTTATTTAAAGATATGAACACTATCATCTATTTTAGTAACAAGATAATAAAAAAGAGCATAACTGGAAAACTTATATTTATACTTGATCACTAGCAATCCACCCCCGGTAGACTTTGAAGATGTTTAAAGTTTAAAAATCCAATCTAGCGAAGACGTGACCTAGTTTTTATCCACACTACCCTGAAGGAGCTTTGCTTAGCTAACCGCATTTCCTACATTCCTAACATTTCTAGAATCGTAAAATCCTGAAATAGAAATAATAAAAGCTTGGAGGAATTGAACACTGTGGAAAAATAAAGCTATTTTATTTTATATTGGTTTCAACTGGACCTGCAATAGATTATGGTGTAATACAAGTAATGTTTTCTTCTTTAGTAGACTTAATTTCTCAAATTTGGTCTGCTAACAAGTGTATCTGAACAATAATTGGATATAGATTTTCTAGAAAGTTCCAAATGATAAACTGTACTACTGTGCACTCATCGACTTAGCTAGTGATATCATCATTACCGAATCACTATTGCTAACGTAATTGATGTAAGACATCAAGATTAAAAAAAAAGAAATACGAATATTCGCATCGCACGTTACTTGCTCTGTAATTAATGCGGATTTAATTACATTCGGCGACACATTGAGGTCGACCACTCGTCAGAGTGGAGAGTCTATATATTGTAGGTATACACTCTTACGCTTAGTTTGGTTGGACCTTTCAAAATTTTAGGGAAAATTTGGCTTCTGTTGACAACTGACCTTTAACCTTACAACACAAGAATAATTACGACTGACACATACTCGTGTATACATTTTTGTGTTATATGCACAATTTTACATACAGTATGAAGACGGGCACACGAATAGAAAGAAGTTTTGAGAGACTTTATAAGAAGTATGAAAAAATCTAATCACTACTCCATCTCATCTCGCAATAGCTTCTAAGAAATTAGAAAATGTAATACGACTTACGACTAACACGACTAGGACCAACTTTTATGAACATTCGTCTTTAGTTAAAGCATATTAGGTCAACGTGAACTCTCATTCACACTTTAATATCTTTAAGACTAGTCAAAATAAAAAATAAAATAAAGTATAAAATGACTCTCCTTATTTCTCATATTACATCTATGTTGTTAAATATTTAATATTCTTTAAATATTTAATAATCTTTTAGCCTCTACAGTTAAAATTCTTCAAATCGCCATAATTGTTATTTCAAAAATGCATTCCTGTTAGGCGAACAAAATATAATTCAAAGAACAAATTACCTTGTTCATAACCAGATAAATAATAACATTTAGGAGATTTATATAAAACCTACTGGCTTTTACTATTCATTAGATTACTCATTAAAAATAATAAGGTAAAAAATTTAACGATATTTTTAAGCTTTCAATATTTAAAAAGCTAAAGTCATACTGGCACAATTCGGTGTTTTGTATCTTGAGGTTGGTAACAACTCCCCATTTTTACCTATATTTTAAACATATGTATATTCCTTATATAAAGAGTCAAAATTTTCGGCATTCACAAGTGATCTCTTAATAATTAAAGGTATAAAACTGTACATCGGAAAAAAAATGTACCTACCCTCACAAATCAAAAAGTTAGATATACTTTAAAATCTCGCAATTAATAAAAAACATCATATTATATTACAACATTTATTTCATACAGCCACAGCACATGCCAAAGCACTCAAGTTGCCATATCACATTTTGTAGTTCCTTTGTAAAATGCACTATATAAATTTAAATCGTGTAGTTTCGTGTGACGCGCCATTAGAATACTAAGAGATGTTCGACCCAGTTTCAGTAGTGTCATATAAGATTGAACGATATAATATACAGCTTCGAAGCGACTCTATGAGCACGTAGTTTTCGAATATGATTAAGTTAACTTTTAGTCTTGATTTTGTTTGCTTACATATATTGATTTATGATGTAGTAATGAAATCTAAGTTGAGAATATAAGTTGAGATTGGAGAATTCGGCATCTATAGTTTCTAAAAATTAAAATCGGTTATACCTACAGATTTTTATTTATATTTATATATATACAAGTCAGAATAAATATATAAACGTACTTGTCCTGTCTTGTCCGTCTATTTACGCACGCACTCCTTATTGGTTGAAATGTATTGGTTCCAAGTTGCCTTCATTAATTCAATTTACATTTACACTTTAAATACAATTCATTGTATCTTGCCGTCTTTAAATTAATATGTCACTTGGTTTTAGTACTTGAAGCATAGCTATATTTATTTAACTTTAGCAATTGTATTGATATTTTGTTTAATACAAATTATTTGTTAATAACGAAGGTAAATTAATTTGTATTTTCTAATATTTTATGTTAATAATGATAGGTACAAATTCCCAAAACAAAAAAACTATAATGGAGCTGATATACCTCAAACGGCTGAATATATTTTGTTGAATCATGGCTAAAACTCCCTTAATTAAGTCACTTTTCAAATAAACGAAATCGATTCATACATTTGCGAGCTATAATGCCAAAGATAGACACACAACCATACACAAACACCTCAAACTTCCTTTGTTTACATCTGGGGCTAGATGTAAAAAAATATATATATCAAAATACGACAATAAAGTGGAAAGTAGTACCAAAATTATAACAAATTCAAATACGTTCCACCCTGCTACTACAGTAGTTGAACATCTAATGCACATTCTTGGCCTAATCAGGGCAATATCAAAGAGAATTTACATACTTAACGAAGACGATACTAATTAGAAGAAGGAGCGTATCGCTACGCATGTCTAATGAAGAGGCATCATGGCACAAGTCTTCATGGGCACTTGTGAATGCGGTAGACATTAAATTTTCATAAGGTGAACGCAGATTTTTTCGCTTTTTCTTTGGTATAGAATAGATGATTTAACTTAAAAGATAAAAAATACTTTCAACTTTACGCTACTTTCTGTCTGTATTGGAGACATTATGCGTTGAATGGAGGGCCTTATAACCAGGCCATAAAAATGAAGATGAAACATCATTCCCACGAGTGGGGAACGAACTTACACTCATCGCGTCTACAGTCAAACGCTGTCCCACTGTAGAAAATTATATATACGTATGTAATAGGTAGGTAGGCAAGATTAATAGATATAAGAGTATTATGTTTTAAAGTAAAAATAACAATGCAAAAGTATGAATACTAACTCAAAATATTACAAAATAATAAAACAATGAAGAGTTTGAATAATAATCTCAATCCATTACAGAAATATTATATAATTATAATTTTAAAACAAAAGAAGGTAGTTTTGCAATTTCACCTAGAAAAGACGAAATGTGTCATAGCTACAACTAAAATTAATCACTACTAAAATTAAAAATATATATATATTTAATAGTAATAATAAGAAAATCCGACTCGCACTTGATCAACACGTAGCTGCATTAACAACGTTTAGAATTTCCTTACAGCTTTGCGTTTACACTTAAGCAACGTCTCACACCATTTCGATTCACCAACAAGTACATAGGTAATCGAGCATCGTTCGTCGAGGTCGTGTTTCCGTTATTAATTAAAACACTGCCCCAGTTTCCAACAAAGGCGCAAGGCACAAAATATGTATCTACATAGATATCTCTCTCTATTTCGAAAAACAGCTTTTCAGACGTGAAAAGCACTATTAAGCAACGAATGCGCGACTCTGGCTGATTACGATTTTTTTTTTTCATGAATTCAGGTTAAATGAGACGTGGTGGAGGACAAACTTCGTGATTGAATGAGCTTTAATGAGTTCGTAATTAGGATTTATAGACGATAATTTTATGATTTCGCCGTATTATACGCAAAATTTAGGTTTCAAGTTCCAAGTCCCAAAAACATAACTTGTAAAAGAAAACCACATCTCACAACTGAGTTCTTCTACTGTAAGAAGTTGTGAGATGCATTTAATACCAAGTAGGTTAATAATTAATTTATTATTATATTTTAAATAAATACTTGAAATAAGAATAAAAACTTGGCAACCGCACTACATAATTCAATTAAATAAAAATTATGTATTTCTTGTGATATATCTATGTTTTCATGCAAATTTTTGCTCGACTTGGCGGGGAGCACTGCCGTGATTCCAGATTTATTGGATAAAAAGCAAATTAATACGCAATTGTGTAAACCAAATTGTCGTGTAAACCAAATTATCTCTTCATTTAAAAAAAAAGAAATCCCACTTTAAATACAAAGCCAAAACAATCCGATCAACTTACAACAAAAAAAAAAACAAAATTCACACGAAAAAAAAAACACCTTCGAATTCAGCCATCATGTTACCCAAAAAGCGTATAAACAAGCATTACAAATATGATAATAAAAAAATAAAAAAAAACAAACAGTTGAGAATATTCCACCGACAGTTGGTATTCCGTTAGTCGGGGCCCGGATCAATTAATAGCTTAAACCGTTAAGTTGTTGGCGCATCTTAGATCTGTCGGTTGCATTTGAAACGCTCAGCGTTTGTATTTTATGGTATGCCGTTGTATTTAAATGGTGGGGTATTGCAATTTATAGTCGCTGAACGTTTCTCTAAGACGAGCTATAGTGTTTAGAAACTGATATTATCTATTAAGTAATTTGAAAATAAATATATATTTGTATAGATAGCCAGTCGTGGCGCAGTGGCCACAAAGTGTGACTATAATATAACTTTATATGACTGTAAAATCGACTGGTTTTGGATTCGATCCCCACTCGAGGAATTTAAACGAAAATATTTATTTACATTTATATCTTCATTTCTTCACTTTAGTGTCGAGGCAAAGCGCGGCGCTGAGTTCCGCTACTCAACACGCCATGTCTCCAGAACTCGGCGGAAAGTGGGGGACGGAGTGTCTTAACACTAGGTTCCCTCTGCCTACCCTGGTGCGTGCGGGATACAGCGTGAAACTGATTTAATTATTTTTTTATATAGATAGCTAGATGATACCGGGGTAGGTCTGCCTGAAAACAACGGCGGTGAGTTTGATTCCCATTCGGAATGAAGTATTTCCATTTCCTCGCTCAGTTAACAAGAATGGCGCGCCGCAAGATTCTGCCACTCAACACGCAATCTCTCGACAATTGGGCGGAAAGTGGGTAACGAAGTGCGTTAAAAATGCTTACAATAGTCTATTTGAATAAAGAATATTCCAAATTTGAATTTAACAGGTTTCGTCTGTCAACTTTGCCATATGCTAGATGGCAGAACTTAATGATACGTTTTACCTAACAAGCCGGGAAAAGATGAGACATTGAAACGTTAATGTTCATTTGAATTTTTATTTATTTTTATTCACATATATATTTTAAGCAACATAAATTGTATTAATATTTATTATATCTACATATTTTCCTGTAAGAGTAATTAAAAATCTGCTTTACGTTGCTAAACTAAAACACATAACACAACAGTATGGAAAATTAAAAAACCAAAATCTAATTAATAACTTCAACATAAAGTATCAAAACTCAATTCAACTTCGATTCTATACAATCCATCGATCATGCAAAAGCACGTACGAAGTCCCCATGTCAGATATGGAAAAAAAAACCTCCTTTGTACACACATCAATCTACCTTTGTGGGAAAGTGATCGAATCGAAACCGTTGCCATTTCCCATTCCACAATTAATTCATGGCGTCGAGGGCGTTATGAGTCAGGTAATATACCCCGTGGTCCCTAACACAGGAACGCTTTTAGGTGTAAATAAAATTGGAAGATTTGCAGAAAACGAAGAGATCGTGCTGATTTTTAATAGCTAACAGTATATATTACACAGCTATTTCTAATATTTTGTATAAGAAATGGTAAAAATTAGTAAGAAACGATTCATATAAGTAGAAATCAACGTAGAGTAAAAGATGAAAACGCTTCATATCAAGATGTAACATTAAAATCCAAGAGTTAATAATTCAAAGAGAAATTTACCATAAAACGTTAAACAAATACTAAATTCGCAATTGTAATATCTCCAACGGGCAAAAGATAATTTTAAAAAAATTATTGACTGAATTTATAGGAAATGCAATATTGGAGTTAAAAATAAAAAATCAACTGTCAATGCAAAATGTTTACCCATATAAGTTACCTATGTGATATCACTTTATATAATCATAAACTGATAAAGAAATACATAAATCAGGTTCACGCTATATCCCGCACACAGCAGGATTGACAGGGGGAACCTAGTGATAAGACACTCCGTTCCCCATTTTCCGACGAATTTTGAAGGCATTCAGTGTTGAACGGTGGAACTCAACGCCGCGCTTTGCCTCGACACCAGAGCGACGAAATGAATATATACATTAAAATATCCTCGAGTGGGGATCGAATCCACAACCAGTCACGTGTACACACTTGGGCCTCCGCTCCACGACTGGTCTATCGTTCATAACATCTTGTACAAAAATAAAATATAAACTCATGTTCAAATACAGATGGATACTTTACTTTATCTTAATCGTTTCAGGGGGCACACAAGGCTCACCGCGGTATTACAAAGCCGGGCTCGAGCCGCCACTAATATAATTCTTGCGAAATGCCGAGAAAGCTTTTAAAACACTTAACTATGTAAATGAGAGCGTTTGGAATATATAATTTTATGTATCAAAAAGCTGTATATATCTAGATATATCTAGATTTAGTTTCAAATAAATTCTTTAAGATATATTTTAAAATACTAATAATAGAGAGTAGTAAGTAAGTGTTGTAATATGCATATGATAGGAATAATTTAGTATGATTATGAGACTTTAATATTAATAGCTTAGAAAACTTAGGTTTACAAGATAACATATAAAAATTTATCAAAAAAGTAACAAATCCTATATCAAACTATGTGGCAAGCAGCTAGCAGCGAACACTTGAATATGGTCAATGAGAGTAGACCGAGAATAAAAACTGGATTTTCATTAAAGTATGCCAAAACTGGTCTTAAAATAAATAGGGCCATATAATATAAAATATTTAATTCAACATTCAATAAACGATATTAGTTACTCAAAAAGGTACGTCCACAAAAATTACTAAGAAAGTATTTATGATGCAAAAATTTCAACGATCAGTTCGAATAGACGATTCTTCACGATCATTTGAGAAGAGAGAGAGAGAGAGAATAGAAGAGGAGATAGAGACAACATAGTGTCGTCACCATACTCTATTTTGAAGGAACTCAAAACTGTACTTTTAAGTTTCTGAAAAAAAAATGCAAATCATATTTAATAGGTTAGCACAAACATATTCAATTTAACAACCACCATAAACGAAAACAGTTAGGTTAAAAAAGCAATAAAAAACGATGGAGCTATAATTTAGATCATTAAAAAAATATAATAAAATGACATTGTAAAGTAACGGTAATAAGACAGTTAAATATTGCATTCGAAGTAACAGTGCAGGTTGAATCAAGTTTATTAATAATTCCGATGTAAATATACTTGGTGCTAATATTTTATTGAGTTCCAAATTGTTACGTTAATAAAGATATCTATTACTTTTATTCCCATTATACTTTTGAACTGGATTTTTTAAAATTCGGACAAGACAAACCGAGCTCTTTAACTCCGTCATTCAACACGCAATGCCTCGTAAAATTCGTCAGAAAGTGGGGAACGGAGTGTCTTAACACTAGGTTCCTTCTGTTGTATGCGGGATTCTTCAACATGAAGCTGATTTTTGAATAGGAGAAATTTAACATTTCGGTACGAACATTTCATTTAAATTGTTCACACAAATGCAACCATATTGTACACACTTATGTTTGACTATTTAATTTTACTTCATATCTCTCACTGCTACTTGTCTCATGTTTGTCATTAAAGTTACATTAGTGTCTGTTTGACGTTTTAAATATTTTTATCCTTTAGATTTTACACAAGAAATTTAAATATTCACATTTTTACTTTGAGACCCCTATTCGTATACTAACTTTTCTCTTTCATATAAATGGATAGTTTGATATTATGACGAAATTAATTTAGACATTTCGAGATACTATCTAAGCCAAATAAAAGATGGAAAAACTTATCCTAGGAGAAAAGAAGAAATTTCTTAGTTTTCCATGGATTCACCGTGCAAGAGCATGCGTTGCAGGGTGAGGAACTCGGATCAGTGCCTGGGACTTAAGACCGAAGAGTAGGCTTAAGGAGCCACTTTGAAATACGCATTAATGCTCCTCTCGACATCTAACCAAATCTGAAACGATTCTACTAGTGCCGGGAAATGAAATAAATAATAGTATTATTTATTTTATCTTGAATTCTGTATTAACATTAGATTTTATGAAATTATATTTAGAATAATGAAAAACTTTCATTAAGTTCAGACCAACCGATGAGCCATAAAGGATCAAACTCTCTGACTGAAATCTCTTATTGGTTACTTTGACATACTGATAAAAAGTACCTATACCATAACCAATCTTAGAACATGCCCAGTAATTAAGACGTGACTGAAGCGAATTCACTTAAATCTAGTGGTAATTTAGATAATAGGTTAGGAAATGTTTTAACTTACTGCTGTAATAGTTAGCATCTAATTATTAGCGAAACTGAATAGCGAAAATTTAATTGATAAGATTTGAAACTGGATTTCAAAATTTTAATTTTAATTATTCATTTAAAAAAATGAATCAAAATCCGTTTAAATAATAATTATTTGTAATATTCAGACATAATTAAAAATATCGACTCATTAAAGGTAGAAATCATGAAATAATATAATGTACGTATGTGTGATGATAACATCAGCAACACGATATTATGTTGCTAAGCGTTTGTGCTTTATGGACATAAGACATATGTATATAATAAGGTCTAGGTACGTACAAACGTACATTATATGTAGTCTGTATACTGAAATTCTTGCGGCATTAATCATCATTCGGTAGTAATGGAATGTTTAGGTTATAAATAAGCATAATAGGACACCGGATGAATTTCCTTTTTATACTTGTATATTTATAATTTTTTAAAATCAAAAAATTCTGTAATGTATGTACTAAAGTAGGAAGGAGATAGAAAGAGATAAATAAACATTATTATAGTAATACGACAATTTCTAATAAAATATAACTTTTATTATTGTTTTAAAACGCTCAAAATTTTAAGGCTTTCCTTGCCCAGCGGTACAGAGTCTGGACTGTAAAGGCGGCGGTTGTTCGTTTCCCACTCGGAGGAATGTATTATTTTCATTTTATCGCTTTGGTTAAAGACATAAGCCGGTCTCGAGTACCGCTTCTCAACACGCAATGTTTCAAAAATCGAGGAATGCAGTATCTTAACATCAGGTTGCATCTGCCTATCCACTTTGACATATACCTGAAGCTGTTTTATTTAATGACTTCAAAACAACAATGGAATAAATAAACAACTCTCTTTACGACCTCTTATTAACTTTAGTGTACCACTTGCGGCTTTGCCCGCTTATTTTACACGATTATGGTTATTCCGTTATCATCCACTTTGGCGGGTGAGCATATAAAAATAAGACTTTTACGACATCACATTACTAATCTTTGATATTCTCGATTTTACTCTAATATATTTAAGGATATATATGGGAGTATTATAAATACAAAAATTACTATTAAATCACTCTTTTTATTAGTGAAAACTACATTAAAATTCATCGCATATTATACAGAAACAAAGACACTTATACGTACATACAAAATTGTATATCATTTAAAGAATAAAAAATTATGTACATCAGTAAAAAGGCACATTTAAGGCACAATCAAAATAAGTAAACCGTTAGAACCGTTCTGCACTATAGAATTTTCCAATTCAATACGAACGCTCGTAAATCAACTTTGTCAATCAATCATTTCTTTGTTTATTGGTTTTAGAATATACCATTATTTTGAAACTACATACGTATTTGGTTATTTATATTTAATATGTTATTTACAATGACAAATGTGTTTATAAAATGCATTTACTTGTTTTTTAGCTCTAAATAAGATTCCGTACAAAGCGGGGTAGGCAGAGGGAACCTGGGAACCTAGTTTTAAAATACACCCTAAACTTTGAACATACGACTACCACGATGCAATAGGTGGTTTGGCAACTTTTAGCGATTTAACATAATACATTACAATACAAATAACAATAAGAAGCACTGCGCACAATTCAAACTAAAAACAATTACTTACATATAATTACTAAAATAAATAAAATCTAAAAATGTAAATAAACGCTGACACTACCAACTACAATATAACTAAATCAACTCTTTGTAATATCTCTAAAATACACACAATTATGACAGCTATTTACCTTGTAGTTAAGTAGGCACTAAATGGGACTTAATTAAGTTTTAATTACTGAAGAATTTCAAATACTTAGCAACTGTTTAATATTACGTTCCCTAACGTTTAAGAATAAATAGCCTTAAAAGAAAATTAGTTTAGGCTTGGGTTCTCCACGCATGGCTTACCCTAGGAAAGGAGAACATACAAGACTCTTCGTTCTCCGCCAGAAAATAGATTTCTTTTTGTTATAACCTGGTAAACTTTTTGCACTGATCAAGAAAACATTAATAAATAATAATAATAATATCTCTGGGCAATTACCCGTGGTTACCCAGAGATGGATCCCGGCCGTTGCGTCACAGTAAAACATTTGTATATTCTCTAAGGGGCCTCTACATGTTGGACCTGTGTCCCCACGCAAGCCTTGCAAAGGACCGGGTTCGATCCGAGAACAATGATAGAGAATAATAATAATAATAAATAAATAAAAATAATAACCTTAAAAAATCAAACAATAACCTTACAAACAATCAAAAACCAAAACAATACTCCACATAATACCAACCCCCGACCCCTAACCTAACCACTGCACCACAAGCGACAAAACCTAGCGAGAAAAGCGACGTAATCAAACCAACCAGCGGCACTAGTACGTTCGCTCGAGACAATTTGTTTTGTACGTACACTAATGTCTCGAAATGAGATTGGATGCTCGAAGGCAATTTTCACGGCAATCTCAGCATAATTTCTCATTTGTGGTGGAGCACCAATTAGTTTGTTATGAAGACATTGTAAATGCTTTGATAGCGTTTAATGGATGACATTTTCTGTACAGTATATTTTGAATTAAAAAAAAAGGAAGAAAGCTTCATACTTTCCACCGCATATAGCAATGGGAAACTAGTGTCAAGACACTCCGTGCCCCAGTTTCCGCTAAATTAATTTATCTGATAACAAGGCAAATCACGGCATTGAGTTTCGCCACCTTGGATCAACTATCGAAGAAAACTTTCAACTAACAATCTGACAGTGTCTTAACACTAGTTTCACAGTTTCTCTCTGCTTACTTTGCTAAGTGCCAGATAAAGCATGAAGTTTAAAAAATACATATTTTTACATGATTTATCAATTTATATGTCCTGGCTTAGATTTAAATTCACAAACAAGTGAAGTTAAAACGGAAGACGTGAGTAGGTACTCGTGGGCAGATAATGGTAGGAGAGCCCACGATCCTAAATCGGAATTTAGTCGAGCGTCATAGAGATAATTGGGTTGCGAAACTTAAATGATAAAAAGAAGAAAAAAATCGTTATATATACCTTATGATCATTGGGGAGAAAATATTTTTGCTTGGACATACTCGAGCGCGTCAGATATTGATATCAATTATGATGTCCTAGATATTCTTAAAAATGTAATTTTTGTATTAATGTGATTGGTGGAGGTGGTCGTACATAAGGGTTAAAATCTGATCCTTTATCCTAGATGGGCGGCCATAAATTATATGGGGCTCATATTTGGTGGAAGTACTTAAACGTGTACAAGGAATCCCCCAGTATATTAATCTGCCGCGCTTTAGTAAATCTCGAAATCCCCGCTTGGACACTTCCAATATAAGTAATGACTTTAGGTATATTTCATGTAAATTAAACGTCTTAATTTTTAAAAAATCATACTAATATTATAAATGTGAATGTACGTTTGTTTGTTAACCGATTATCATGAAATTTTGTACATATATTGTAAAAGTTATTAAAAAGGGCATGGGATATTTTTTATTAAAAAAAATCTTTGGCTATAATATAAAAAAAATAAAACGAGCAAAACCGCATTCGAGTCTCTACTTATACCTATAAAAACCGCGAATGTTTTCGTGATTCCGCGGGCGAAACCGCGTGCGGGTCGTTAGTGTATTAATAATTCTACTTTCCTAATATATAATATAAAACATTAGATATCTTATTATTATTTTAACACTTTAGACATTTTAGACAATAATATAATTTTAACATCTTAGACAATAATATATTTGCTAAATTTCTTAAATATTTCGTTACAAGCACAACAGAATTTAAAATGTATAATGAATACCAAATAAAATTTTATTACTCAGAAACTTGGCAAGAAAAACGATCTGCTTACGGCAAAATAAAATACATTACAAGTGTAATATATATATTATTGAACTATTGGAGTAATTTCTTCTACGTTAGATTAAGGGAATGTTTGTAATTTTGTAAAAGGCAAACAGTAGCAACAAAGTAGGACCTGGGGCGAGATTGTGATTCTAAATTTCTGGAAATTATATTAACCGAATGAATACGACATTTCATAACGAAGGCTTTTGTAATTGAATTCTCAAGTATATTTCAGTAAAAGAAATATTCAAATGTTAAAATGTTTTTTGGATTATTTTTTTTTCAAAAGAAAACATTTACAGTATAAATTATTATTAAGCAATTACATATGTCTAATGTGAGATGAGAAAGTATGAAATAAACTAAATTATTATCTAATATGCAAACATCTAAAATCTCATCACAAGATGAGCCTATATAAACAATATAAAAAACACTTAATGTAATTCAATTCACAATCTTGTGATCATACTTGCAATATAACAACAAAAGCTACTAAGCGAAAGTACAAGAGGAACACAAGACAAATTTTCGACTTGGACTCCCAAATTTAACGTTTCACCGAGCAGCAGCTCTTGACCTTTATCGCTTCATTCTTAACAAATTGGATTTTAACATCAAAGGGTCCTCCCCTCGGATATAGCAGAGTGAAAACATAAGTTGTGCCCAATGATTATAATTTTATTAGTTCACGTTGACATTTCCTGCGATTTTATTAGGTTATCCCGAATCGGTTCGTTTAAGGACGACAAAGGTGTAATTCGATTGGGGGGTGTGCGAGTTTCGTCACTTCGATGTCGTATGTACATTTGAGACTTAATGTCTCAAAGTAAAGAGTAATTCGCAATATTGGATGTTGTTAACAATATCGAATCTAGCAAAATTTCAATCCTGACAATATGTCAGAATGCTAATACTAACACATTTTGTTATGAGCACAACAATAAAATGTGGGTACTATCACTTTCCAACAAGGTACTACTAACTTCTCAACAATCCAGAATTCAGGGTAAAGTGGGGGACGAAGGTGTCTAATGAAAACGAAGTGTCTTTACACTAGGTTCCCAGGTTGTCTAGAGACTACTTTGCTATGTGTGGGATACAGCGTGAAGCTAACAAGAAATACTGCATAGTAACATATACGAAATGCCTCTAGAATTCGGCAGAAAGTGGGGATCGGAGTGTCTTAACACTAGGATCCTTCTGCCTACTCTGCTGTGTGCGTGAAGCTGATTTTGATTTATTTATTTTAGTAACATATACCTACTAAATCGCTATAGATTATAATCTATCTTTTACGCTCAATTAATAAAACATTAACTTGAACTAAACAAACAGCGATAGACATAGGTACATATCTATATATTATGTGCAAACAAAAAAAAACCACTCGGCAAATTAATTCAATTCGCTTCCACCATACGTTTTGCAATTATATTGGGTAAGATCGTTTGTGTACTCGTACAAGGCGAGTTGTTTACACACAGGTAACCATTGCTTAAGTGTATTGTTCGTTTTTATTAGACCACCATACGGTATAGTGGAAAGAATATCTAATGATAGAATTACAGAAAAAAAATTGTGAAAACTAATATATATTTTTATTCAGCTTCAAGATGTATATAGAAGGGTGGGCAGTGGAGAACTCAAAGCCGCGAAAGCGAAGAAATGAAAATTTTATTATATAATGATTCATTCCTCAAGTAGGAATCGAACCCACACACAAAATTTTTTAATCAACACACTGAATTATGTTCGTGTTTTGATATACCTATAATGTATGTTTGCAACGCAGTGAAGATTTTTAATGAGAAATTTATTAAAACTTTAGGTCGCATTTTCGCACCTCCCATAAGAATCTTCAATTGAATTTTTGGAATAATAACACAACTTATCGATACTTACAATAAAATCCTAACTCATCGGTGTCTGTACATGGAAGATATTACAATTAACATTGTAATAGAACTTGGTCAGTTTGTCTGTTTGTCTGTGAATTTGTTCACGATAATCTCAGAAACGGCTTAACCCCGATTTAAATCCTTTTTTGTTTGCATTTTGGCAATTTAATATTAGTTTTATTTTAATCAGATTCACGCTGTATCCCTCACACAGCAGGTTAGGCAGAGGAACCCTAGTATTAAGACACTCCGTTCCCCACTTTCTGCCGAATTCTGGAGGCATTGCGTGTTCTCGTTCTTTCGTGTTCTCGTTCGCTCGACACCAGAGCGAAGAAATGGAAATATAAATTTAAGTAAATATTTCATCTCCTCGAGTGCTTGCACTTCGTGCCGCTGCGCCACGACTGGCCTCAACTGGACTGGACTTTATTTTAATCGGTTTACACAAAGTCAAAACCAGATCCACGCTTTATCCCGCCTTTAGCAGGGTAAAGATTATGCGTAAGATTATGAGATTATGTTGTAATGTAAGGATTAAGATATTGCGTATAATGTGTGACTGATGTGCGAAATTAAAATATTATTAAACGAAATGAAAATATTATTAAATTATAATTCAATCCTCCAAGTGGGGATCGGACCCACACCAGTCGCGTTGCAGCCACAACTTTGGCCTTTAACAAAGAACAGAAGAGAAGCGCGTCAGCGCTCCTTTTACGGAAATAGCATATAGGTAAAATATTTTAATTCCATACCTAAAGAATTTAAGCAACAGTGTAGACGTAAGTTTTTTTTTTCATTTCACGATGTTTAATCATATCTATATTTCGTGTGAGGCAGTTACGCTTTGATACCAATAACGTAAACACATACTACTACAAAAATACTACTAAAACCTTTAGATTTTAGAACTTTGAACTTTGCCGCCAAAACCTACAGCTCGATTTCGGAATGAGGCGTATGCGGCGGTCTCCCTTTGATAAAAAAAAAAATGTGCGTGCGTCGTTCTTGACAAATTGTATTTTATTTTACAACGATAATTTTATTTATTTATTCGCAGCTTTGTCCGCTTGAATTACATGATTACTCTTTTAAGAAATATAGATATTACAAACAGCCTTAACTAATAATTAATTGATTTGGATTAGTACTCACGATATTATTTGCAAAATAACTTATCTAGCTCCTGTACAGTTTTTAAATTAGTAACATATATTATTAGTTAAATATATAATTGATATACAGAATATACGTAGAAAGCACGTTTTTGCTCCCAAAAGTTATTTTTTTATACGTTTCTTAAAAAAATATTAATAACATAAACGAACGAACGGACTGAAGAACCTATTCAAAATATTTCTTTGAATATTAAGTCATTCTTTATCACTGTGTTAAATAATTACGAATTAAGCTAGACTGTTACGAAGGTAATCTTCACCAACAATTCAATGTAGTTTACTTTATAATTAGTACTATGAACAATTGTACTTTAAGAATACGTAAATTTATCAACAGTCAAATAAATAAGACGTTTCTAAAGTCATTCTTTTGGACTTACAATTGAACTGTAACCATTCGAGCATTGTTAGAAAAATATTACAATGTTATGTTAAATTTATTATAAGTATAGATTACACTTACATGACGTAATTAACGTTAAGCAGATAATAACTCAACAATATAATAATTTATTTCTTAATAATTTCTTTTTTTTTTTCAAATATAAATATCTTTAAAACTTTAAGTACATTATTTTTTGATAAAGTGTAGCGGTAACCTTTCCAAACTATATTTTCTTTTATGCACAGCGCCATCTATTAAGATCCCATCACAATTAGTGATAGCTGTAACAGTATATACCTTGAGTATAAGTAAAAAAATAAATAAATAAATAAAATAAAATATGCATGGCAATGCACATAATTAACATAGTTAATTATGAATAATACAAACTATATATTTTGAATAAAATATTAATCGAGACGTGTTCGTGTATTGTCGTCCCGAGTGTCGCGACCGTCGTTCCGTATATATAGGAGGTGGTGATGCTCGGAAGGCAGCGGTCGAGTCGAACTATTAAGTACTACGGTACAAATGAATATGATGCACATAAAGACTCGTACCAAATGTATAATAAATATAATGTGATAATTCGAAGTCTATGATGGCACGATCTTTTAGGATCGAATTTCTTATAAAGGCAATATATGTGTAGGAGCGACACATATTGTGGATCTTTGATCCATATTATAATATTGAATGTTGCTTGACGTCGCGAAGGCTGACGTGATGGGCTTATGCGAACTGTTATAGCGACATTAACTATGTCGTGGCTGATGCCGTCTCGCAGTACGCTCGCGATACGTAAGCTATGCTTGTATGGCGTTGGTCATTGATATATTATATACCACGTCTATGACTTGGTATACGAGTAGTAGGTGTGAGGTGCTATTTTATGTCCCAGCTCCGGTGTATGTAGTAGTGCCCGCCTGTCTCGTACGGGTGTGTGGTGCTATTTTATGTCCTGGAACTCTGGTGTATGTAGTAGTGTCCGCCTACGGTTCGAGACACGACTGTGGGGTGTGTGCCGTGCGTTTATTTAACATATCGGCCGCCTAGCGGTAGTGCGTTCGTTCCAACGACTTATATTGATCTCACAAATCAATCAACATCACGAATCACCATTCTAATATAATCTTAATATAAACAAGCGTAACAACTACCTTCGGAAAGATCACACACAAACGTCCCGGAGGGTTCAATAAGACTGTTGCAGCCGCAGTCTGGTAGGAACTCACGGTGTAGGGCGGGGAGGGGCTCGTACTCTTTCTTCCTTTTATTATAACTAGTTCGCAGTTATAGTGGAGAGGAAGATAGGACGCGCTCTTGGCTTATCTTCGGACGAGCTTCGAGTTATGACAATGTTATATTGTCGAGTCAGCAGTTATCTAAATAACTGACACAAGAACAACTTCTGATGGCAAATATCTTATTAAAGCGATACCTTCTAATGGCATAATATGAAATTCTTAACACTGTTTTCTCTGAATCTCTAAAAGATTTTGGGTTCTTCACGATCACAACTATAAAGAGTTCTAACCACTAGACACATCACGAGCCAAGGCATTAAATATTAAATAATATTTTAAAAGGTGTTTGGGAGATCAGTTACATAGCGTTACGCGTATGGAAGAGAGTATCAAGATTCGTTAGTACCTACTATTGGTCAATAGATAGCGTTCTTGTATCGATTTTTTAATATGTCAAATATAAACTTCTTGAAAACTTAAATACTTATATCTTTAGTATTAAAATGATTAATATTTTTTAGTATTAAAATGATTAATATTCCTTCCGTCGTAATTAGCGTTTAACTCCACAGAACGTTTTTTGCGTTATCAAGATTCGTTAGTACCTACTATTAGTCAATAGATAGCGTTACTTGTGTCGTTTTTTACTAACTCAAATATTAACGTCTTGAAAACTTAAATACTTATATCTTTTGATAGAGTGAAGCGATTACAATGAAATAAAGACTAAAACCTACCTTGATTTATTTGTATTTTAAAGTATAAAAGTTGCTTAAATTTATTGTGTACTTTTTACGTGATACGTGTTCACATAAACAGACAAACAGACAAACAGACAAAAATTCCAAAAATGTTGGAAATGGATTCTGTTAGTTATCCTTTAACACCCTGGCAAATTTTTTCTTAAATATTTTCAATGTACAGAAACGACTTTTCTACAGATTTATTATAAGTATAGATTATTACTTATTAATTAATATAACAATGACGTCAGTACTGCTGTCGTAGATATAAATAACATGCCTCACTTTATGTAATAATAATAAAAAAATAAATTGGACATACAAATTGCGAAATTGTTTTACACCGCCCAATAAACATTGTGGGCGGATTAAACGTAAACAACAATTAAGTAAAAAAAAGTATACGAGACCCAAAACTGCTTCATTAAGTAATGGCATTGTCGATGTTGATGGCCAATTCTTCAAGTCTCTATTTGGTCGAAAATTATATATATAACTCTATGAAATGGTTACTAGGATCTATCAATGCAATCAGGATTTGCATAAAATTGCAGTATTTCTTACACAAATGGTCTTCAATTATTTTATTATTTATGAAATCTTATTAATAATCAAATGTGATTAATATTTATAGTAAGTACACTAGCTTTTATACGCTGCTTCAAATTTATAGTGTATGACACATGAAACATTTTAAGGTAGCTCTCATCACACGTAATAGCGGTTTACATACACACGATGAAAGTAATGTGATATAGCCTTATAAACTTAGATGAGCTAGCTATCCAACACACAAATATTTTTTCAATCCAAGCCAGCACTTCCTGAGATTAGCGCATTCATAATATTGTTATAAATTTCACAATATTCTTTAAAAAAAAATAATACAATATTGCAGCGCCTATGGACTATGGATAGTGCACGAAGAAGCGCCACTAGTAAAACATAAACCTTCAACATAATTTCTCAACCATACTGTACATGTTATCTGGAGATCAATTGCGTCTATTTATGTGCATTTTAAGTTACAATCATGTTTTGCTCAAGGCGGTCTCGGCGGTTTGAAAGTTTCGGATCGTCTTACGATCCTTTGTTGAGAAATACTAACTTTGATCTTTATAAAGAAACTTGTTTACAACCTTGCCTTTAGTTACAGTGAATATACAAATAATGGATTCATGAAATGTTACTTTATTGATTTATTATTTTTGTAAGCAACTTTTATATTATTATAAGAAAGTCTGTAGGTACTTTCAGTTTGGTTTCATACTTTTAGATAGTTTGGATATTATAATACCTATCTTTCTACTTGTAGCCTTATATATTTAACTATAGTTTTAATTTTTTCTATAATTATTATTAAATTTAATACCGCGTTCCTGATGCAATACGTTACGGGAAAATAGTTGTTTAAAAACTTACTTACCACTAGTCATAACTTACATTACAACCAGTAATTTTAATATGCTGACGAAATATCCCGTCGCAATATGAAACATAAAAAATGACAAAAAAAAAATGTTTTCTCTTACGTCCTTTCAAGTAGCATCCAAGAACAACATCACACAAAATCGTGATCATCTTACCTGCAAAAAGAAAATCAACATTAAATAACATTCTCACAAAAGAACAGAACTAACGGACGAACGTCTTAAACGAAAAAGTAGCAGAAAAATAATAAACAATATGTATATGATTCATGGAAACAAGTACAATGTTGGTGCGTATGTAATTGTTTCAATTACAACGCTAATAAGAGATGAAGACAACAAAGAGGGCACCGACGTAGAGGGCACGCTATATTATTAACAACGTTATTATATATTAAAAGGCATGAAATTATTTAATGAATAGGTTTCACGAAAAACTACTTTATTAACACTAGAGACCGGCTCACGGCTTCGCCCGCTTGAATCACACAATTGTTTATTTATTTACTTACTATTGTGTTCTTATAACGAAATGAAAACTAAAATTTCAACCAATTGAATAAAAATATGTGGCAAATTTGTCAATGAATTGAATACATATTGAAATAAAACAAATACTAAATGTTAAGGGGATCTTGCCAAAATACAATAGTAAAAATTGCATTTAAATTTCCTCAAAGCGGCTAAGCCGTCTCTGAGATTAACGTGCACAAACGCACATTAGAAAAAAAATATTATTTTAGGTTCTATGGATTAATAATTTTTTTCCACGAACAAACCTTAATCAGTTATAGTTTGATTAAATGTAAAGATTACCATTTGAAGTTGCCTTGGCGCTGTACCAGTGTATAAGTGTTATGGTTGTGGGTGCAATTCCCACAGAGGAGAAAGACAACAACATAAAACGACATTCATACATTAATACACGAACTTTATTTATTCACATTTCAATTGTACGTTTTGTATCAATTGTAATTTATAAAAAAAAACGCAACCTCCCGTGGGAGTCAATACCGAACGCACCGACAGAGGTAAACAGTAGTTGCGATGATAAAACAAAATAATGGACTTAATGAATCATTAAGCGCACACAACAACTGAGGCCCCCACTTGCTGTCGAATTTTTGTTACATTGCATGTTAAGTGGAACTCAACGCACTGTCTTGTTACCAGGACACTTGGTTTGTCTTGTAACAAAGAAATCATGGTACCTAATTCATTCTCTTGACCTCAACTATAATTTTTATAATCAGGCTCCGTGTCGCTGAGCCACGAGGGCCTCAAAAAAGGCCAGTCATGGCAGAGTCCAGTCGTAGCGCCGGGGGACAAGTGTGCCCGACACCACTGACTATAGACGCAACTGTTTGTGGAAATTCCACTCGAGGAAATTAAATATTTAATATTTCCAATTCTTCGCTCTGATGTCGACGCAAAGCGCGGCGATGAACTCCGCCATTTAACACGCAATGCCTCCAGAATTCGGTAGTAAATGGAAAACAGACTGTTTTAACACTAAGTTACCTCTGCCTGTGGCTACCCAGCTGTGTGTGGAATACAGCGTAAAGCTAAAAAAACTAATAAGAAAATACGCTTTAACAACATCACAATAGAACATTCACACATTAACACAAACATTATTCATTGAAATTTCAATTGCACCTACAAATGAAGCAAAAAAAAAACATTTAATTCGCATTCTCTCGTGGGAGTCGATACGGAGCTTACCAACGACGGAGGGAAAGAGTACCGGTCATAAAACAAAGTACTGCACTTAATGGACCATTACGGACACAATACACAATTTTCGAGACATTGCATGTTAAGTGGCGTAACTCAACGCTGCTATTGATCTTGTTATCCAGATTTCCTGTTCAGAGAAAATTAAAACAATTTATCCCCTTAATGGGAACCGAATCCACAAATCGGCACAGTCGGGACGAAGAAACAAAAACAATCACAACATCAATAAGCAAGAAAAAAAAGGCACTCAATTCACAACCTCCCGTGGGAGCCGATACCGAGCGCACCGACGGAGGTAAACAGTAGTTGCGATGATAAAACAAAGTAATGGACCTAATGAATCATTAAGCGGACAAGGTTGAGAGTGCTTGATTGATTAAAGCTGTTTTGCTTTATGGGAAACTTTATTTTTGTTTTACTTAGTTTTGTTATAATTGTGGTTGGAAATAGGTTATTTTGATTTCGCAAAGTGACCACTTCGAAATGCTTTTATCTTTAAGGCACTAGCTAATAACGAATCATTAATTTCTCAGTATTCCTCGAATTTTTTTGAAATCAAATTACATTTAAGCTACACACAAAATATAACAATAATAAACATTAGCTCCTAAAGTAAATTGCATCGACATCCATACTTACCACTCACAAGTGTGTCCAAGAATTTTAAGGAAGATTTTTGTCTTTCTATATTTTTCATATTTCCATATAATAATAAACCTATCTACTTTTGTAGCGCATGGGCTCAAGAGGGTGACTTGAAACGCGACAGGTTTTGGATTCATTTTCCACTCGATGAAATGAAACATTTAATTTATCGGCATTGAGTTCCGCCACTCAACACGCGATGCCTCAAGAATTCGGCGAAAAGTGATCAACGAAGTGTCTTAACAATAAGCTCCCTAGTTTTCAAATTCCTAGGACAAGCAGGTTCAATCAAACAAACGATTCAGCTTTACAATGTTAGTATAGATGTACGTAGATATCTTGATTATCACTAAGATAATACGAAGATGGAATATTTGTATTGAAAATAAAAAACCTCAAGTCTAAGTCAGCTAATTGTTGTATGTGTAGATTAATAATGTAGTACACATCAATTGTAATGTTGTGTGTGTGTACGTATGAACGAGAATTACCAGCTTTTTAAACTATAATTTGTTGTAACGACCAGTTATAAAGTGACCATTGCTTAAGCACGTCGTTTAAATAACATAGGTACTTCGTATATTATAAGCTCATACAAGCGGACTTCAATTATAGATCCAACATTTAAATAGAATACTTAATAATATATTTTTGCAGAAAATAATACAATATATACTGATAGCACGAATGAATATGCACATTATATAAAGTCAGTTAAGACCTAATTAACGTGTCTGAATGTGACATTTCAGATGTGTAGCAGAAATGATAAACGACGAATATTTATTTTACAATTGGTTGTTCCATAAGGAAATAAAAAGTAAATTTATCACCCAACAGCTAACATCAAACATCCAAAGTGACGGAAACCAAGTAATTTGTCACTCTGTCCAAACACTTAGTTTTAGTAGGTCACCGAATAAAAAAGATTATATAGCGAATAAAATGACGCGAAAACAAAATCTCGTATACAGCTCGTACGATGTGGTTTTACTGCTCACATGTATGTATAGATTTATTTATAAAAAGATTATGATCCAATAAGGCGATTACTTTGTCGATGCTATATTATTATAAATACTCGACAAGCGTAGAGATAATGATAATAGCTTATTTTCTTCTTTATTTATAAGTTAATAATAAGTTTTGACTGTAAAATGTTATATTTATAAGATTAGAAAGAAAATAGCTATAAAATACGCTGATTTTGTGTTATATTTCCATTGTGTTTGAAAAACTTTTGTTCCCTTTATCTAATAAGGCTAACTTTAGCTTTAGATTTGGATATCATCCATCATTAAGATTTCTTGACGAAGCATGATAATAAAACACTAAAACACCAGTTCTGCATATCCCTTAAAGAAAATAGGTAACACTACCAAGAGAAATAACTGCTGATACTAATTCTTATTATAATATAAATAATACAAAATTCACAACATCAAAGGAAAAACAAAGTCACGTATGCATTATCTGGAGCAGACTTAAGCATCCAGGCTTTACAAATCACTGCGCTTAACACGAAAATAAAAGATAAAACCATAAATCTTGTTGGAACGGAAACTCACATGGCCGGCGAGCAGATGACGTGGTCATTACCGGTTGTTCGCCTTTTTGCTTTGGAAACTGTTGTGTCGACTCTTCGTTTGAAGCGCAAGTTACATTGTTTATGAGCAGGTGCATTGAAAATATTTTATTTATTTGGATGGAAATGTCCAAACTTTTTATTTAGTCTTGAAGCTTTTGCGAAAAAAAATATAAAAACGATAAAAAATATATACTTTGTTTTTGGGCATATACCATAGCCGTCAAAATCAGAATAGAAATAGGAACAAATATAATAAAAATAAAAGCTCTAAAAATTCGCTCTCACGTCAATACCTAACCTGAAACTAAAAGTAAAAAAAAACTGCAAACTACAAACTTCAACCTGTTAACTTTTAGAAAAATTGCAACTTTAACAATGTAGATTTCATGTGAAAATATATTTCAAATTTCGTGCTAATGCTTAACTTGTCTTATTATCTCAGCATATAAGATAACAAGCACACGCGATTTATTTCACAAAATACCCTAATTATCCGAATAGGCGCTTCTTTGATTACCACCATGCTACAACAGAGCTATATGTGCCAAAGGGCTAAAAGTAAATTCAAGCATAAAGTAATTTAAACACACACTCTTTGAATATCGTGGGAATTGAATATTCTCATTATTGATATAACTTGACATTTTAATAACTTCACGCTGTGTCGTGCACAAGCAGACATGGCTGTAGCAATTAAGTATTTAGACACTCCGTTAACCACGATCCGCCCAATCCTCGAGACGTTGCGTGTTCAGTAGCAAGACTCGACGCTTACCTTTGTTTTGTTGTCTGAGGGAGGAAATAAAAATTGTACAGTCAAACGCTGTGCCACTGCGCCACGACAGCCTTATATTTATGTTCATTTTAAAAAGTTTATTAAAAACAAATTGTAGTGTATTTGAATGAATATTTTATTAATTTTATTTGATGCTTCAGGTTGCACTAAGTGCCACACAACAATCAACATGTGTCTTGATGTAATGTAGTAGTAGTAGTAACCTACCCTACCTACCTTATTAGGACTATTGCACATGCCTTTTAAATACCTAAACCCATTGACAGTGGCGAAGTAATAAATGCTGTTCAGATTGCCAAAAACAAAGAATTAAACAGAACCGATCGCATAAATAAACCAATTTTATGGCGTTAGTTAGACAACGGCTTTCTATAAGAGACTAACTAGATAACCATGTATGTGATATAATTAATTTATAAAAGCTAATTAGCTGCCTTTACTGATCCTATGAGAACAACTTAAATGATTATTTCTAAGAATCTAAAGTAATTATCACAATAAGTAGAGAAACTTCTATGGCTGAAGCGTTAGTAGAAAATATTCGATCATTAGCTCTTAAAAAAATTCTAAGGTATTGCGATACCAGGTTTTTTTCTAAAGGTTAAAAATGACATGAATTTATCATCAATTATGTTATGAACTTAACGACCAACATACCTCTAACAGCACTAGGTACTTAACTTTTATTTTTCTTTTGCCTTTTACTTCCTTTATTAGCTATTAACAACGAAGATAAAACATCAATTACAGAAAACAATTCAAAAAAACAAACACACACAAACAAAACATTCTTGCCTTTTCCGAACTCTAAGAATGTATTCAACCGTAACCATGACATTTGCACATCCGCCTTACAACGGCAAGGTAACGAATGAACGGTTGTAAATGTAAAGTGCAAAATTTACTTACATTAATAGAATTGAACAAAACTTTCCCACGCTTCTCTCATATATAGCAGGATTAAAAAAAGTTAATATAGTCTTAGATATTATGTATACCTTTTGGTCCAATTTAAAAAAAATACGTATTATTTCATATGTTTTTTTTACACAGAGCATAAAACCTACAACTGTCATCATATTATCCGGTCCTGGAAATTACACAAAATTTTACATGACTAATAATGCCAATACAGGCAGAAAATCTATCTAAAAACTGTTATTTCAATTAATATATATGTATTTCAAGTAGACTAATAAATCAATGAACTTAGCAATTTTATCTTCCAAGGCTGTTCGATCAAAACAAAGATTGGGCAACGGCCATTGATAAATTTCATTCAACCTCGCGTTACAGGCATTGACTTATCCATACGTCGCATGATAACGTAACGCCATAAGTTGTCAATTGATAAACTGTGAAAGGAAGATATTCTTTTACCATACATTTCACATATCACTTTAAGATCATAAGAAGAATTTTTATTGATAAGATATATAAATAACTCCGTTTTCTATATTTTTACCTTAGATATACAACTGCCAGAACAACTGCCAACGAAACAATGCATATTATATATATTCTAGAGCCCTGAAATTTGATCGCATAAATATAACGTGTAGTTTGATACTTTTAAACAGCGCAACAGTAGTGGCTAAATAAATTAAATTTCATAATCATCAATAAGAGTAATGACGATTTCTTTGAAACCAATAATGAACGGAAATTATCCTTGAAGTTTCAGAGGAACTAATTATTAAAATGACAAATGATAGACGGCGAGTTTACAGTGAAGGATGTTTTATTTTTAGAAATTATTTCATGATTGAAAATTAGTATAATAATTATTAAGGTTCGCGGATTTGGAAACAGGAAAAAATATATAAATTTTAGTAAGATTTATATTGGTCTTCATGCTTATTTTCCATAGGAGGGTAGACAGAATGGACTTCGCGTCAATACTCCGTTCTCTACCATTCCGCCCGAATTCAAGACATTGCACTCGAGCGGGGAAAATAAAAAAACCCCGCTCCGGAAAATAAAGAACACTTTTAAACAATTAATTCTTCTGAGTCGAAAACGGACTCACACGTTTACAATCATACGTTGTCCCACTGCGCCACAATAGCTTCTCCACTTATTTTACACTCAAGCAAATCTTCCATTTCGTTGGCGTGTATTGATAAAATGTTTCCTATAATTGTATTAATAATTAATATTAAAGGTTATTATCAATAGGTATTTGATTTCATAAAAGCAAACATCCGGCACAACGTAAGCCGAGATTGAAATATTTTACACGGTATCTACCTCCCCGTGGATAATTTCATAACTATAAATAGATTGAATGAACATTATTAATAATAAAAAAAATCGATTAGATTAGTGTTGATAGGTAAGTACTATTACAAAGACTAATTTATATACAGTTAAATTATTATATCTAGCGACCCGCTCGTGGCTTCGTCCATCTGAATAATTGAACTTTATATATAGCTTCCTAACACAAAAATATATTTTAATTCGAACCAGTAGTTTCTAAGATTAGCGTGGTGAATCAAACAAGCCCTTTCACAAATATTTTATTATTTCGAAGCCAATTTTAGTAGCTACTAGATATTGATCGGTAGGCAGGCATTTTAATCTAGACAGTTACATAAATTGTTTGTGAACAATTTAGTGCATACGCACTATCGTTAAAGTTATCGCGGGAAAGTACTAAGTGATAATCAGCGATTGAATTACTTTCAGAATATCCATACAAGTCACCGGAAATGAATAATAAACAAAAATAACTTATTTATCATCACTATTGATTAAATTAATAAACCGCAAAATTCCTAAAAAAAATGTTTTATTGAAATGGTTGTGTATAATGAAAATTGTCCTAAGCTTTATGTTTTTCGACTATCCAAAAGTGCTTGCGAAAATATATTTAAATGTGGAATATTTATATTGAAACTCATATAAAAATACACAAAGGTAAGTCTACTATTAACTATATATGTACTTTCAGAGGGCAAGGGTACCCACGAAAGTTCGTTCGTTCTTCATATAGAGTCCATGTGAATATTGATATAATAGAACCTATGAGTGGGATGCTCAACTGCTACATAGATATCAGTAATCAAGTGTGTTTAAATTCAAACTTTTTGTTAAATATAAAATAAATGGGCTTCCAACAACGCTTGCAAATAGTCTGTATTATTATAAGTAGAAAAAAATGTGATGCAGGATCTATGACCAGTTTTTACCAGGGTTAACGATTGATTGAGGTATTTATTATCTTGACTATGTTTCCTGATAGGTATTATCATTAAGCTTAAAGGATATGGCGTTTACAGAATTGTATTTTATATCCTCTGTCATGTTTCGTTTTTTTTTGTAGAGAACTTAATTACAGAATGTAGTTCTAGGGTCTCCCTGGCTATGTGGTTGATATGGTTATATATTTAAATGAATTTTTTCAATACCTATCGTGTTTCATGGTTGGTTTTATCAACACCTATTGTGTTTCATGGTGGTTACGTATATATTTTTCTGATCTTCTTAAACAAAGTACAGTTCTAATACTAAGATTTTTTAGTTGTGGATATATTAGCATGTAGGGCCTTCCCTCTAGATTATGAAAGATCGATATAATTAAGTAATGTATAAATAATTAACCGGTTTACCAAATTACATTGAGCAAGTGTACGTATATTATACTCTTATTTCATTGTCAGTTTCTTTCAAACTTTTACTTAGTGTGGTATCGATTGACATATCTGTCTATCCAAATGTGAACACGAGCATTGAGTAAGGCGACCTGTTTCTGCGGTTGAAATCGAAATCCTATATCAATTTCTTTCACCGTAACACTGTAGTTAAAACGTGTATCGTATCTCACACCTTTGAATTCGTAGTAGAATTTACAATAATTAAACAACAGATACAAAGTTGTTTTTTTTTTCGGCATTTGATGATGATTGACGATTAGTTCAGTAATCAAATTAATTTAAAAAAAATACAGGAAGATCCATAATATCTTCAGCAATTCTAAAGAAGAAAAAATCTTCCGAAACATAACCCAAAATTTTAAACCATTTAAATAAAATTAAATCAAAAGTACTTGCACCAACATACATTGTATTGACCAAACGATCATTTACATCTATTTATACCAAAGGTCGTAACAATATTTATAGGCAATGTCAAATTTTATATTGACTACAAAAGTTTATCACACGGTGGACCGAGTCCAATAGGATCTATAAATACGTTGGGCACGCCCCTCAGCTACGTATCTATGAAACTGCGTACCATTCATAAATTAAAGTGTGCGTACAACACAAATGTCGCTCCAAGGGCATGTACTGTAGTCTCAACGCTTCTTCACGATCAACTATTTATAATTAGATTATATTTTAATACTATTTTCTTTTCTTTAGTCGTGAACTGTTACTAAATAGGCGGAAAATCAGCTTCACGTTTTTTTCTATACAGCAAACTAGAGAACATTTAATCCCACTCACTCTGTGTGCCACCTTCCACTTAAATTTCGAGACATTGCGTGTTAAGTGGGCATGAAAATTATTTAAACATAATCATTTTCTCGGATCGATCCAAAACCATCGATCGACCCAAAACCAGCGCGTTCACAGACAGGCACGCAGAAACACAAAAATATAGCAAATATGCTAAATTACATAATGCATGCTTTCACGTTAGACTCTTTAAGCTCACGCAATGAACCTACAAATAAGTTATTATTATAAGACTTAGTAAACTTGGAAAGTCTTCGTTACAAGTAAATTACTTATTTATGAAATAAAAAAAACATTGTAATAAACATTGGTATTTATTGTGCGTCATTGTGGTCAGGGGGAGTCACACTAAATGTATTAGTTTTCGGTTCTAAGTAAAACTAATATTTGTATTAACAAAATGTTTCAGCTGTATTGTTCAGACAAACATTTAATTGGATTTGATCATAAATAGCTCCTAGGTTAACTGAATAACTCCAAAGTTAAGAACTTAGTAAATTAGTATTCCTCTTACTCTAGAGTAAAATAAATTAAAAAAACAGCAGAAAAAAATAACAGCATAATTCAGCCGACTGCCTTCAAATCTCCAAATAAATGGGGACAAAACTGAAAAGAAGTATAAATTGTATCTTTGTTGAATAACCGAAATCCCTTGGCAGATATCCAGCAATGTACATGTGAAAGTACCCGCAAAGGGAACAAAAATAAATACATTCAAGAAAGCGAGACGATGAATGAGAATGTATTGGGAGCAAGGTTGTGATGAAAACGAGACTTTATACTAGCGAACTGAAGACTTATATCACGTTATGGTTATACCAGATGGATATAACCATATATTCATTTAGCGGTAGCGTAAAGGAAAAGATATTGTAGTCGGAGTATAGAATAGAATTGATTTTCGATTGACAGATTGAAAGTGAGAAACGAGTCAATGAAGATAGGTACGTGGGGTCAAGTTCGGGGCTAAAGCAATTGGGTAATAAATAAATTGTGTATTTGCAGATTGTATAATTTTGTGTGAATATTATATTGTTCTTATTTTGTAGTTGTTTTGTATGCATATATACCTATGAATATAAAAAGTACTATGTAAAATTGTCAATATGAAGAAATTTCGAAAACTCGGGGAACGTATACGAATCGATTTAGGCCAATTCTATTCATTTGATTTGTCTAAAAAGTTTGCACTTAGTAGATTTTGATTGCGATATCTCGAACCTCTCGTTATGATATGAACTTGGAACCGTTAAATCTACT
Organism: Heliconius himera; assembly: GCA_021202915.1. Classification (NCBI taxonomy): domain Eukaryota; kingdom Metazoa; phylum Arthropoda; class Insecta; order Lepidoptera; family Nymphalidae; genus Heliconius; species Heliconius himera. The sequence goes on from JAJHJA010000974.1 coordinate 177,257, forward strand.
CTAACCTATTACGTTATCGTTACTTCTAAAATTACTGTCTGACATTTTTTAAAAATAAAATACACTTTAAAAATTATTACACAGCAAGCACATTACAAAAGGAATATTTTAAATTAATATAATAAATTTTGTTACGTAACAGCGAGTAGCTGAGCTACACTATCTGCAAATTAGTTTACATGAAAAACATCGCTAAAATATTTTAGTATTTTATCATAAAAACGAAAAGCTATTTCAAATTGACTCAACATTTACCTTTTCTGCAAGGAAGCAGGTAATTTTATGGCTATACATCTTATTGAAAAAAAAACCATATAAATATATATATAACATGAGGGAACTCATGTTAAAATCATTGGATAATTATGCGAAATAGGCTTATAATTTCTGCGATAACAACTTGTACTGCTGCTAATTGGATTATAAAAGAAATACCAATTGCAACGGGTTGGGATGGTCATAATTTATGCAAAAATACGTACATGTTACTTCGAAAAATATTATATTCTAATACTAATGTTTGCCTTCATTATTCTTTTCGCACTTAATTATTAAGAAATTAGAAAACTAGTTTCTTATTGTACAACACATTTTTTTCTTATGCCAAGCACATAAAATTATATTTTTATTTTATTATCATGCAAAAAAAATGCAAAGAAAGCCAGAAATCCAAGTAGAAATAAAAACCTGATACTCCACCATTTTATCTTAATTCGCTAAAACGAAGACGTAATGAAGTTTCGGCAGGAAATGGAGCTCATTTCGTCAAAGCTCAAAACGATAAAATTCCCAGAGTGTATCGAGTCTCGTGCTCGCACTCACCTTGAAAGTTTATTGATCTCTGAGATTATGTGAAGTACCTGCCATGTCCTTTTATTGACGTGCAAACGCAACGTTGAACGCTCTATAGTGCTAAAAATTGTAAGTTTTCCGTAAAAAGCATGCATTTGTTATAATGATGTTTAATTTAAAACTTTCGGAAGAACATGATTTTGGCCGAATACTTATTTTAAAATTTTAAATTATTTACTCCTGAACAACTAATAAATTGAAATATAATCTGCATTATATACTTGAGAAACGTGAGTGAATATGGTAAATACGCACTGATTTAAATTTCGATGGACGCTTAAGATTATTTATAACGTGGACTACACCAAATATGAAAGTAGGTCCTTATACCAATTGTTAAGGATCAAACATAAATCAGTTACAGTGACACAAATCCTAACCAATATTATAATTCAAATATTCTCTTTAGCTATACCTTATTCATATTCTATTTGACTGGACGCTCCATTCAAATGTCAGCTGCACTACTTGACATTTAACCGATCACGAAACAGAAATAATTCTCAACATTGAGCAGACTTATAGTATTTTGTCCAAATATAACTCGATCATTTTCAGAGCGCTGTAAATTGGATAGTGCTTGTGAACTATGTTTTCGAAATCGAACCAAATTGGATTTTCTGATTCTTGATTTGTCAATGAAATTGGTACATCTGACAGAATATAATTATTATATTATATAATTATTATATTTCGTACATGATTTAACGGTTAACAAAACTACTTACAAAAATGCAACTCAACCGGAAAATGTCCTTAAAAGGATCAGGAAAACAACACAGACATACATCATATAATATACGTTCTCTATAAGTCTATAACTTGTAAAATAAAATAATAAATATACCAAATAATACTAATACAAGCACATAATTCTGTGAAGTGTGAAGCTTCTAAGAATTAAGGCACCGAGTAGAATTTAGCTTGATCCCACTTCAGAAGTCTTTAGACATTGGCAAAGTCTCGAAATTCTTTGAACTTAATTTCCACATAAACCGAAGAAAACGTCAGCCTAAAGTCCATTTGCAATATCACTGACGTTGACTTCATGAATTGTAAAGCTTAGAAAATCCATTCAAAGTGTTTGTGTTAGTCATTTAAATTAGCGTTTAGAAAATACTGAGATATTTATGATTTAAATTTTAAAGTTAGTTTACATATCAACCGTTCACATTCTTAGCAATGGCTTATATATAGATAATATGATTTTTATTGAATACATATTATTAAGCAATAAGGATAAATATCAGCGTGTTTTTTATTTTATTTTATACGCACTGTGGATGTAATCTGCAATTAACTTTCTGTTTAGCTACACTGTACATATGGAACTCAAAAAATATATCGTTGCTTTAGGAATTATATCTTAAGTGTTATGCTTAAATTGTGGCTCGAGTGTCTTCACTATCAGAAAAAATATAAATATTATGTTAAATTTATAACATTGGCAAATATTATTCTGCTTTAAAAGAAACAAAAACAATAATAACTAACAAATATTGCAAAATTTCGTAAACTTCAATTATGAAATCAAATAAACCATACATACAAAAAAATACTCCACCTGATTTTACAACGCAATAAAATTCAGCATTGAACGATACAACCATATATATTTGCTATCGAATATTTTCCTATTACAACTACAAATTAAGTTATAAATATATTTTTTGTTTACGGAACTCGTAACATTATATATGGTGTGCAAAGAAAATCTGATGCGTAAACTTTTCTACACTTTCTGTTAATTTTGGAAGCATTAAGTATTTTATTTGAGGCCAGTCGTGGCGCAGGGGCACAGAGTGTGACTGTAAAACCGACTGGTTGTGGGTCCGATCCCAACTCGAGGAGATGAAATATTTACTTAAATTTATATTTCCATTTCGTCGCTCTGGTGTAGAGGACAAGCGCGGCGTTGCGTTCTGCCACTCAACACGCAATGCCTCTAGAATTCGGCAGAAAATGGGGTACGGAGTGTCTTAACACTAGGTTCTCCCTGCCTACCCTGCAGTGTGCGGGATACAGCGTGAAGCTGATATTATTACGTATTTATTGAGTATTGCAAGCCAATTTTGTATTGTATTTATATACTTTAACATTACCACAATTATAAATCAAATCCTAAACTATCATATAATTTTCAACTGCGCCACGACATTCCAACATTTTATTTTTATTTAAGTTCATAAATAAGTCTTGTTATAAAAATGAAAACTGGTCGGTTATAAAACGAGTACAAAGCTGTTTAGGGCAAAAAATATCAATTTATATGGTTACTTTTTATCCCAGGAAAGGCATTAGTGAGTCGATAGCGATCTTTTATAAATTAAACATACGATATACGCTAACGAGAAACTTCTAATGAATTTTTGAAATATTTTATGGGCTAATGAATCGACTAGGAGATCTTTTACTAAAAATAAACTAAGCTTTACTTGCGGCTTCGCCCGCATGGTCACAATATTAGTTACGCTCATGGATGCAACGGGTTTCATAAAAAAATATATCTGTTCTGAAAGGTTCTTCAATAAATAGCCTATCCAACATAGAAATATATATTTTTAATTTAAACCGGTAGTTCCTGAGATTATTACATTAAATCAATCAAACTCTTCAGCTTTATAAACTAGTATAGTTTAGTAAGTATAGATGCAATCGTGGCGCAATTATAGTGTCTGAGTGAGATGACTGTGGGTTCGTATATTATATGATTCGAGGTAAACAATATATTATTTATAATGTAAGCGTTTTCTTGGAAAACTCTAGAGACAAAAGAGAAGTAAATGCCAATTCTCTAAATATTGAAAAAAAAGGATTACTCACAAGTGTTTGGGCAACTTATTAATTATTTTTAAATATAAGAATTAAAGATGTTAAGACAGGGTTCCATATGCCGACCCTGCTTTTATGCGGGATACAACTTAAAGCTACATAAAAAAATACATATATCGTGTAATGTTATGCACAAATAAAATACTTTGCTACATAAAAAATGAAACATTATATATTATTATAAATTATTTTGACAAGTGAGCCATCGCTATACGATCCCCAATTAGGGAGAGGTAAGATACGATAAAGGTCAGATACGAGATGAACATACATAATATAAAACATACTTATATATTTTATATATATATATATATATATATATATATATATATATATATATATATATATATATATATATATATATATATATATATATATATATATATATATATATATATATATATACGTAAATATGATAAATAGATTGTGACACGGTTGTGACATGACTTCATAAAAGCAATGGTCGTACAGCGCTGTGTACTTATCTCTAGCCTAAAAGCATCTTTTTACCCTAGGTTTATTAATTGAACGTCAATAACCAATAAGCTTTAATTAAAACACATATCATACACATTAAAACACACATACATAATGTAAATTAAAACTTTAAGTTGTACTTATTATAGTATAAGTTTACCACTAAAGAATTTTACGGTAATATATATTTACAATAATAATAATACAAACAAGACTATATAACATGTTTTTAGGAATATTTAAGGGACAAAAATGAATGAAGCCAGTCGTGGGGTTCAAAATATTTAATATTTTCATTTCTTTGAATTGATAACGATGCAAAGCGCGTTGAGTCCGGTTACTCAATACGCATTACCTCTCGAATCGGCGGAAAATAGAAGTGTCTTAGAGGGAACGGAATATCTTAACAGTAGGTTCCCAGGTTCCCTATGCCTACCCAGCAATGAGCCGTATACTGCGTGAAGCTAAAAAAAATATATGAAATTCATGTAAGTCGAAACTTATACATGATGACTTTTGATGTAAGTAATTATAAAATTGTAACATTGATAGAAAAGAGCCCATCTCAACACAGCTGCCTTCCGAGCCGGTGGCGGTGGTAACTCTACGATTCGAGGTGCTAGAAAAAGTTCATTTAAATAAAAAATAATCATATCAATCAATTTAAATTAAAACAATCCAAAATAAGAAACAACTGACGATCTACTATCAAGTCTTTGTATACTATAATTTAAACCTATAGGTTTGGTACATACATTCCTGAAGAGCACTTTGGCTATATATACGTCAAAAGAGCATATGACGAAGTACAAAAAACTAAAGTAGGAAACACGCACTCACGTCAAACTCGACACTATCATAGCTAATCAAGCATAATGGAGGGCAAAAATCTAAAAACAACTAACCTAACTATCGGGAACTCCATCCGCCGCCAAACATCCGGCAGACGTAACGACCCCCATGCCCGTGCACTTACGTCATTGGGATCGCTTGTTGGTACGTTCATAAAGACTGTAGGTGGTTGTAATTGTGGTTTTTGTTTCACGCTTTATCCCGCTTATAGCAGGATAGGTAGGGAGAATCTAGTGTTGAGCCAAAATTCTCCGCTTTCCGCCTGAATTCGAGCGAGACATATTGAAAGGCAAATCTCAACGACGTATTTTTTTTTCCTTTTCGTATCATTTTTTTATTTTCTTTTATAAAAATAGTCCAAACATTCAAATTCCTCAAAAGTGAGAATACAATACATACTAGATCATGTTCGATTCGTTATATAGGATTTCTACAGAAGAGGAATAGCTCGTGCACACGTGCACTGCATTGTTTAGTGTCTTTTAACGCCATATTACATATCAGTCGAAAGCTAGACATAAAATTAGAAATATTAAAATGACGAAATGACATGGTCTAGAAATGATTATGAGAAAATAAATAGGCCAGTCGTAGCGCAGCGGCAAGAGGTGTGACTGTAAAACCGGCTGGTTGTGGGTTCGATCCCCACTCGAGGAGATGAAATATTTACTTAAATGTATATTTCCATTTCTTCGCTCTGGTGTCGAGTTTAAGCGCGGCGTTGAGTTCTGCCACTCAACACGCAATGCCTTCAGAATTCGGCAGAAAGTAGCGAACAGAGTGTCTTAACACTAGGTTCCCTCTGCCTACCCTGCTGTGTGCGGGATACAGCGTGAAACTGAAACAGTAAATACTGAACAACTAAATACAAAGCAACAACAACCGAGAAAATAAAAATAATTCATTTCCACTCGGGTGAGTGGGAGTCGAACCCACAATCATCGCGTTTACAATCAAACGCTATGCCACAACGGTTTCAGTACGAAAAATGTTGTTAGATAAGTAAAAATCTAACATTACAAGAACAAAGGTTTTACTTTTGAGTAAAAAGCTTCTAAACTGAGAGAAAATATATGTTTAAAGGTTTAAATACCTTGTAGTTGCACTTACGTACAGTACTAAGTTTATATACCTAGACTTATATCTAGGTATATAAATATAGTGGTTTAGTTTCTTCGGCGAAGCTTTGGTGGTGAGAGTCTCAGTGAAATTGTTACTTTGAAAATCTAATGATGCTCAGCTTGCAGTTAAGCAACTATGTGCTCTCGGTGATTTAACTTTATTGAAATTTGAGTTAGTTTCAAAATTATATATAGAAGTTTATAAATATTATGAATTAAAGATTATATACGGGACAGTCCACGCGAAGCAGACTGTTAAAAAAAGTCGAGGTCTCCGATTTTGGCTTTCTTTTTAATATGTTAGACCTATATGGGTCCTCAACACAATTGTACATTATTTTGATAGTACTGGTGTTTAGTTTAGGAGTTATGGGGGTTCGAAGTCGTGAGTGACATGACACGTAGGTACTCTTTCAAATCTTAATATGCAGTATTAATAAGTGACAAATAAATAAATAAAGTAATTTTTAACGGTATTTTTTAAATTTATTTTTTATTTATCTAATAGTATGACATTATTTTTCATAAAAAAATGGTTTTTATTTTATGACATGACACTTCACATATATACGGAAAATGGAGAACGGAGAACATTCAGGTCAAACGTGAAGGTCGCTTTTTAAGTTGTTTATCAAAAAAAAAATTAATTATTTAAACTAGCATTTCAATTTAATAACTTATACATAGGTGGCTCATACTGCCTATATTTAATGAGGAACCTATTTCAATACTGTATTTATTTATTCGTCACTTATTAATAAAATAAGACGTAAAAAAATGATATGAAACCGCCGGGCTCATTTCCATTTGTGGTCAAATAATTTTATTCAAAATAAGAAGTTACATACTTAATTTCTTGAACGTTAATGAATTAAATGTTTCTTTGCTCTGTCAATTTAGAGAAAACGAGACGCCAAGTTTTGTGAATGCGATGTCGCTAAATTTATGTGAAAAGTGGGAACCTAACTGTCTCAGGTTCCCCTTTGTTAACCCTGCGCGCTATATGAGGTAAATATAGCGTGAAAGAATAGTCAAAGCATATCTAAAGGAAAAATGTAATATAAATCTATATAATTGTTATATTTAACAAAAAATATCTCAAAAAGTATCTAAAACTATGATTTCTTCAATACCTTACACTCTTCGCATTTAATAAAGCATTTGAACTTTCTCTTGCCACCAAAAATTTGTCATAGCCAAAGCGAAATGAAAATTTATAAGAATTATTCGTTAGATTTGCAACCTTTGTCCTTCGGCGAAACAAACAATATGGGGTTTTAATTATATTACCTAAACAACATTGTAGAAGGAATTTTTTGAATATAATATGTCATATTCGTATAGAGTATAATTGAGATACGTTAGTTTCAGCTTCATGGTTTATCCCTAGCAGCGTAGCCATAGAAAACGGAGACCCAAACACTACGGTCTCGTGATCCTTTCACCTTTTCCACTTTCATCAATCCCTTTATATATGCCTTCCGAGCGGTCATGATGCTTCTTACAGTTGCAGTGGCTTTCTCCGGTATCATCGATAGTGTTATTAAAGATCAACCGAGGTCTTATTAATAACAAAACGGATTGTTTATGTATCAAAACTCTGCACATTGTCTTTAGATACAATTTCAGGAAGCGTCAAAATATATCTATTTTAAATATAAACATTTACCACAGAATAGCACGTGAGAAAAGTCGTAATCGCACGAAAAACATATTTTTGACATATTTTAAGTTATTAAAATCTACCTATAAACAATGCCGATTTAAACCAACTATAGTTAAACAATTCCAATTCCAAAATTCGACGGAAAATGGTGAACAGAGTGTTTTAACACTAGGTTGCCTGCCTACTCTGATGTGTGCGGGATACAGGATGAAAGCTGATAGTTCAACAAAAAAAAATCTAAAACTATATCATTTTCCCATAAAAAATCTTAATAATTTAACCAACTATAAGAACAATTTATCTGTCATTTTAACCGGCTCCCTTCGTATACCATCTGTCACACTATTCAATAACAGGAAGGAAACTAACATGTGCTCGGGCTCGTTTTAATTTGCATCCGTCGTGACTCAGACATACCACGCATTCGGTCTAATATGTGTAGTGTATTGTAATAAATAAATAAAATAAATAAATAAATATTGTAATACAAATTGTAATATTAATAGATTTTTGTTACCAAAATATTTTTTTTTAGTTTCACGCTGTATATGCGTGGTAGGCAGAAGGAACTTAGTGTTGAGACATTCCGTCCCACGCACCGCCCAATTTTCGAGACATTGCGATTCGTTTGATTTGACACAGATTTGCATTCTGTGGCGTAACTCAACGCTACGCTTTATCTTGTTACTTGAGATTATGAAAATAGCGAGATGAGAATCGAAGCCACAATCGCCAGTTTAATATTCAAGCGGCGGTTTCTGACAACAAAATCTTGCTTTAAGAAATCAAAACATTTCACAGTAAAACCAGCATATAATTTTCATTTTCACATGACAAACAACTAGAGAATATAACCAATACGTATAATTAATTATCGAATCCTTACATTCTCAATATGCATACAAGTACACCCAAGCTTGCAAATGATTATCTATTTATTAATATTTAATTACAAGTAACGCTACCAAAAAGCATCTCTACATAAAAAAATGTATATCCTAATTCCCAAAACGCCAGTATCATTCAAAAAATCCAAAAGATAAATAATAAAAAAAAATCTACAAAAATGTACTCCAATTCAAACCCACAACCTACAATAATAAATCAAAATCAACATTTATGCCAGCAGGAAATGAAATATTACATTACAGAGACTAACTTAACGGGACGTACGTAGGTATATAAAAATGTTAGTGAGTTATGGACTTACGTCGAGCGCGATAGGAAGAGCATCGGTCGGACGATCAAACTAATCATAAACGCCGCATTTCCGCCGCCGTTGAGCTTATTAACGGTGATTACTTTTATTTTTACAGATAATCTATATTTTTTAGATAACAATTTTATTCTGATAATAATATGAGACCAGTCGTGGCGCAGGGGCACAGAGTGTGACTGTAATATCGATTAGTTGTGGGTTAAATCCCCACTCGAGGAAATAAAATATTTATTTAATTTATATTTTCATTTCTTCGCTCTGGTGTCGAGGCAAAGAGCGGCGTTGAGTTCCATTTTCCCCCGCTGATTGAGATTGTCGTTAGAATGACGTAATTATATTATTTTTTTCAAAACTGCAACTATTTACAATCTCATGTAGCAATTCTTGTAATATTTAAAAAAAGTGCAAATACGTCACTGTAGCCCCAAACGAGCAACGTGTACATGTGCATTCCCCCAATGTGGATCGAACCTGCAACCATCGCATTTATAGTCAGACATTTCCGTCGTCCTAAGCGACTATAAATGTCTACCTATAGATAATGTACCTAAAAAGTGACAAGTATTTTTTTCTATAGGTATATTTGTTGTTTTTTTAAATATTATTTCTATATAAGAAATATTTCAATCATTTACAAAATGATGTGATTTTTATATAAAAGGGCATAACAAATTCACATAGGCCAGGGAGAGGTTAGTCATGGCGCAGGGACAGAAGCGTGCGACTGTAAACGCGACAGGCTGTGGATTGGAGTCCCAGTTGAGGGGAGCTACCAGAGCGAGGAAATTAAAATATTTAATATTAAAATTTCCTCGCTCTGGTAACGAGGCAAAGTACGGCGTTGAGTTCCGTCACTCAACAAGCAATACCTCCAGAATTCGGCAGAAAGTGTGAAACGGAAGTATGTTCATGAGAAGGGAGTGTCTTAACACTAGGTTCCCAGATTTCCTTCGCCTAACCCTATATGTGCAGGAATTCAGCTTGTTATAAAAATTACTACAGAAATTATAATATATTTTTAAATTTTTTTATATGAACAAGAAATATTTATTTATTGTTTTACATTATGTATTGTCTATTAAGGAATACACATTACATGGAATAAAACAAAATTACAACAATGGAATTCTCAAGAATATAAGCTGAAATCTTTAAAAATGTAGTTAAAAGATTGGTATTATTCATTCATAAATTTTCTATATTTAATCTTATCTATTATATTTGATAAAGGTAGGTAAACTGTTGCGATAATTTTATAAATGTTGTCATGTATTATCATTATTGATACTGTTTCCATTCATTTTTTTTTTCAGCTTCTTGCTGTATCACGCACACAGCAGGACAACCAGAGGGAACCTAGTGTTAAGACACTCTGTTCCACAATTTCCGCCGAATACTGGAGGCATTGCGGGCTGAGAGGCGGAACTCAACGCCGCGCTTTGCCTCGACACCAGAGCGAACAAATGAAAATGAAATTTTGTTATATATCATGTAATGTCTATTAAGAAATATGCATTACATGGAATAAAACAAAATCACAACGATGGAATTACTGAATATAAGCTGACATCTTTAAAAATGTAAATAGTTAAAAGATTTTTTAAATTAAACTAATAATTTAGATTTTTAAATTAATGTAATTTTGAGTTGTTTCATGCTAAGGATAATACTAGTGAAATATCAATGAAATTCAATGAGATGTCATAACAATATATTTTTTTGTTGTTAGATACTTCATTAGATTTTTTTTTTGGTTAGTAAGTATAGCTAAGTAGTCAGAACACTTGGGAGGTTTCCAAAAGCTTCAAATGTCACTGTTTTCTTAACTTTAAAATCTTTGTGAGCTTATGACGAAAAATGAGACACTACAAAATGGTCATAATTATACACAGTCCACACAAAAAAAACCACAAACCACAAGTGAATCACTAGTATAGTGTATGCCATAGAAATAGAAAAATATATCACTCATTCTATTTACATTGTACTATTCCCTGTACATATATTCATTGAGTGGCAATTAAAGTTTAAGTTAAAAAGAAATTATAAGTTTCCAATTAAAGTTATGAGCAGTTGCAAGCACATAAAAGTTCTGTTAATTGGAGATATGACACCTAGAAGGTGCAGTTATGAGTAGTGTAACTTTAGTAATTAAAGTTACACTACTGCTATATATAACATTTTTATATTTTATATTAAATTCTTATCTCATATACTTCAGTGAGAGAAGATTATCCATAGTTTCAATAGGAATGAACAACAAAAAATAATAATATGTTACAACAAGACTGGATGAAAACAGACAAAAATGCATTTCTTCTTGTCATATAATTATGGATTTTTTATACTTTTCATATTTTTTTTAGCTTCATGTGTATCTAATAGTAGAGTAGGCAAAAGGTAAAGTATACTGCACATTCTGCCTAATTTTCAGGACATTGCATGTTGAGAGTAAGTTTTTCTCTTCTAAGCAGTGCAAGGAAATATAATAATTAATTCCCATGACTAAGATCACAGATCACCCACAATTGTTAAGTTCACAGCCAGAAACTGTTCCACTGTGACACAATTTACTAGAACTAGAAGCTAGACCAGATGTCTCATATCTAAATAATATATATCTATGAATGGAAACAGTATCAATAATGATAATACATGATAACATTTACAAAATTATCGCAACAGTTTACCTACCTTTATCAAATATAATAGATAAGATTAAATATAGAAAATTTATGAATGAATAATTCCAATGGTGGTAATATAAGGATAAAAGATTATTTAAATGTATTAGTAGTAGTTATAAGATTATTTAGATGTATTATTGCTTAGGAAGTTTTAGCATAGAAGTTTTAATACTGATTTCATAATTTTACAGCATATTTAATACAAAAAAATAACAATAACTATATAAACCAAGATGACTTTATAATTTGAATTTTTTATTGATATCAAAATAAAGGAGCATTTTGTAAAATATTCAATTAATAATTATTAATAAAATAGTACAAAATTTATTACAATACAAATAGTACAAAATTATACTATTATTATTTTTTACTTGAATTAAAGTTAGATAACAACTGGCTGTACATGTGATGGCTGTGGCTTTGATCCCCACTCTTTGGAATGATTGTGATTGACTAAATTTTAATTTTTCCTCTTTGGCAGGAAAAGCAAGGCATTAGGTTTGGCTACTCAACAAGCAATATCTTTATGATTTGAGGAAAAGTGAGGAACAGAGTGTCCTAACACTAGACTTCCTTTGTAGACAAATTATATATGGTGTGTTATGCGGGAAAAGTCATAAAGCTGCCTTTTTGTTACTATGTGAACATGTAAACAGAGGAAGCTATAATATAATTGTGTGAAAAGTAGTCTTCATTCTCACCTATCTTAAAAGACAATTTATAAATATAGGAAATCGAATCTAACATAAAAATGTATGGTGTGAAAAATCAATATAATGTTTTGTATGTATAGTAGATATTGTTTGTAGATAAGCATTATGATAAAAACAGTTTGAGGCCATTGTAGCATTTGACTGTTAATACAATAGTTGTGGGTTCTTTTCTCATTCAGACAAATGAATTAATTTCATTTTGACTTGGTACTCAAGTAAAAAGTTGGTTGCATTACCTGCCATGCTTTATACAGGATACTATGTCAAGATACATATTGATGAAAACAATAATACCTTTGATTGTAATGCAATTTTTTTATGGAATATATAATTTATGATATTAATATAAATAATACTTTTTCATTTAAAATCTTTTTTTGAATGTGTTATGTTAAATTAATAAAAAATAAGAAAATAGGGATAAGGGATAAAAGTTTGGAAGTATAATTTATTTACATTTTTTTGTATGTGTATGGCATAACCATAAATATTGATAATTAGTGCAAAATTTTACTTAAGTAGTAATATCATAGTAGTTATATTTATGTCATCTTGACTTATGATATATTTAATTTAAATTGTCTAACTTTTACAACACAAGAGAAAATATTCATAACCTTACCTGTTTCCAAAGTTGGTTCTCCAAAATTCCGCGGCGTCACTTTTCGTTATACGAAACTGGTCGCCAGCAAAGGTTCCATTCGGGAACATTGCTTTCAATTCGCTTAGCATGTGACTAAAAACGAGGCTAAGCTTCGTCAAATTACGCCTGTAATGTGAGTTTTCATCAAACATCTTCTCTTTGCCATCCTTGAACAACTTTATAGCCTGTTTACACTTTCTTATCAAATTTATTATGAATATGTTAAAATGTTCATTATTATTCAACTCTTGCATATTATCCTCGTACTTGGAGTAAATAATACGCAACCTCTGATATGTATCGGGCAAAATATCTAGAATAAACGGCGGACTGTTCTTCAAGTTCATTTTGTGATGCTGACATAATTTAACAACTTTGTCCATTAATTTCCAAGTTTTATCAAGAGTCCGTTTGTCCGTTGCCAGTTTCGTCTGGCACACGGCATCAGAGAAAGCACCGTGCAGCTTCGAAAATATCGAAGATATATTTTTCTGTTGTGATTTGTGACGGGGAGCCGCCATATTGAAGAGTCCGATGACATACAAAAGGAAATAACTTTTATAACAAGACACTGAACTTATATCACTGTCATCACTTTATAATTAAGTAATCTAATATGTGTTTTCTCATTATCACATAAACGCGCCACATTTACGATATAACATACACAAGCGGCAAACGATCGCTCACTGACACATCTCGAACGCGTATGACAAGTTTGTTTGACAATTTTATGTAATGACAACTTGGTCGCGCTTGGGATTCGACGTTGATGTTAGTGTTGCCATACAAAATAGTATCAATAATTTAACGAATATAGCTTAAAATATTTATCTTTAATGCAGTTTAATCTAAAAATGTTACGTGTAATTTAGTTAATTTTAAATGATTATAGGAGAAAATTAATACCTTAAGGCTTGAATAATTGTTCTTTATTTGGTCTTATAATTCATTGAGTTTCAAAATTAGTTGGAAGAACAGATTAGCTTCTATAAAATTCTTAAGGATTATTTTCTTTACTTAAATATATCTCAAATTCTATATTCAATACTAAGAAAATATGTTGTTTTATATGTTTTCGTGTGTAAAACATCATAGTAAAATACAAACGATTTTAAAGCCATCTAGTTACAACAAACTAAGCTAAACTCTGTGTTACTTATAATAAAAAATAAAAAACCTTTTGAATAAATCTTTTAATTGTATATATCAGCATTGGAAAAACTCTTTAAATAACTATCACAATTTTTAGAAGCAAATAAAAAGTTACCTAACATGTACTATGCCATGTCCATTTAAGATTAGAATAATATTCAATAGAGGGCACTGATGTTTAGCGCGCCATCTTGCGATAACTATACAGTACAAATAGCTACACAAAAAATATGTGGCATAAAGAGACAAGTGGTTTGTAAAAATATCGTGAGATGGCATACTAAATAATAATTCAAAAATGAAAAAGTCGATACACTATTATTATATTGCATTTCAATATTAAAATTATATATATTTAATATTCATCGTAAACGTCACTCGTCGTAATATTCATCATTGGATTCAGTAGTGGAGGTAGAAGTGGTAGGCTGGCGCTTACGCTGTTTGCTGTGTCGTTTTCCAACTTTGTTTCGTCTTTGTTCTCTGTATTAAAATTTAAGAGATATATAGATATTGTTTTGTATTTTAATATATTTTTTATAAATGAGAACTATTTTTTTTTTGTTTTGAGGTCAGTCGTGGCGCAGCGACACGAGGTGTGAAAAGCCAACCGGTTGTGGGTTCGATCCCCACTCGAGGAGATGAAATATTTACTTAAATTTATTTTTCCATTTCTTCGCTCTGGTGTCGAGGTTAAGCGCGGCGTTGAGTTCTGCCACTCAACAAGCAATGCCAATCCAGAATTTGGCAGAAAGTGGGGAACGGAGTGTCTTAACACTAGGTTCCCTCTGCCTACCCTGCTGTGTGCGGGATACAGGGTGAAGCTGATTGATTGATTGAAATTTTTTTTACTATTTACTTTGCATTTCTTGTTCAGTTATATATTATCACAGAAATAATATAGAAATAAAAAAAAATGTAAGTAAATCTAATTACAAGTCTAAAAAATATATCTGAAATGTATTTTGTTCTTAAAGTTTTAAATACTCTGCTTTACAGTTTTCGACCAATTTTCGAGACATTACGGATAGTAGAAGCGGAATTCAACCCCACGCTTTGTCTTAATACAAGATTGTAAAAAAAAGGTGAATGAGTGAAGAGTAATAAAAAATTTAAAAAAATAATTTCTTAGTACTCTTCTTCTTTATTCTTATAATACTAAGAAATGTATTAATTTGAAAACAAAAAATATTTTAGCTAAAACAATGTGATAATTATATATTATATAAATTTATTAGTATGGTAAGTAATTAGTTAGCTAATATTAAAACAGAACTAATAAGAAAGTAAATATGTAAATAGTTACTACGTTTTGAAAATATATTAATAAACAGAAGAGCAATTAAAAATCAAGATAGCATAAAATAGATTTTTTTGAGAAACAACATAAATTAACAGAAAATAAATAGTTAATAAAAGAGACAAAACATAAAATTACTTTTCGAGATTGCTACACGGGTTGTCCTCGTACGCAGTGAATTTCATAATGCGTCCTTTCACACCAATGAGAATATTATCAGATGAGTCCATCCCGAACGTGTTCACTCCACTTACATTGAATGTACCTAAATGCTTTGCACTCGCATTTTCAGCGTCGACACTATACAAGTTACCATTCTCGTCCATCACGTAAATTTCGTCTGATCGACTGACAAACACGTTGGTCATCCTTTCGTCGGGCAAATTTTTTATTTTCATTGGAATATTGTGGCCATTTTTCAGTATGTACGATGTTTTTGTTGCCGCGAAAAATATATTGTTCCTCGTGTCCATGGTTAAGCCGTGTCCGTTAGGTATGATTGAAAAAGATTCCTGCTTTTGCCCATCGTTTGATACTTTTTGGACGCGATTTTGTGGCCATGTCGCTATAAACATGGTGTTGCCATCGTTAGAAACTGTCAAATACATCACATCCTCACCCAGAGCTGTATACAGCTCAATGGAACCGTCATCCTTGTATTTGTAAACGCCGTTATCAGTCGCCAGATAGACTATATCGTTGAGGTTATCAACTGTGGTTGATTGACCTAATCCGGAAACTTTTAATGTCTCAATTTCTCCACTGGGATGTAAGAGTTGGAGGCTCATTTTCATTTCGTCGCTTATTAACGTGTAGAATACATTGCCGGTTTTCCAATGTACGCTCATGTCGGCTGGTGTTCCCGCCACATATATAGGCTCGTCTTTGGAATAGTAGAAATTATTGAAATGTATTAAATTGGAACAGAACTGCGTTTCATGTGCCTGTTTCATTAAACCCTGTCGTGTCATTACTGGGCTTGATAGAGTGTTTGTTATTGTGAATAGTAGTATAAAAAGTGGTGCTAGCATCTGGAATTAACCAATAAGATATTTCTAAATTTTACTATGTAAATGTGAAATAGTATACATAATAAAGTGACTTATAAATATTATATTTAGGTTAATAAAGTCATCAAAGATTAAGTTGAGGTCAGTCGTGGCGCAGGGGCACAAAGTGTGACTGTAAAACCGACTGGTTGTGGGTTCGATCCCCACTCGAGGAGATGAAATATTTACTTAAATTTATATTTCCATTTCATTTCAAGCGCGATGTTGAGTTCTGCCACTCAACAAGCAATGGCTCCAGAATTCGGTACAAAGTGGGGAACGGAGTGTCTTAACACTAGGTTCCCTCTGCCTACCCTGCAGTGTGCGAGATACAGCTTAACGATTAAGTTAGTCACATAATATATTACTTTTATACAATCCGAAAACATCTAAAAAAAAAACGACTAAACTGTAAATATAATAAATACGTACCATTTTGGTTACTTTAATTTTTCTAAAATATCCTGGTTTTTCAAAATTGGACAGTAACAAATATAACAACTTACTACTTAGCTTACTCTCACAGCACGTTATCGTTTCATTTATTATTCCCTAATGACAATGTTTATTATATCGTATCAGTTAAATACACAGAAGTACAGTGAGCTACAATATTATTATGTTCACTTTATTTTCTTTACTATAAATATTTCTTAATCGCGACAGTTTTCCAATTCTCGCATGAGGGGAAGTTATTTTTCTTTCAAAACTTCTGAAGATAAGACAAAGCGCGGTGTTTAGTTAATTAAATATTTTAAAAAGATATCATTTAGTAAGTCTTTTTATTTATAATTGAACAAACGGCTTCGTTATTAGCAAAATATTATCTTTTTTCACTACTAAGACATTACTATGAAAAATAAATATATGGATATTAGTATACTTTAAAATGTGGCCGTATGTACAACATGTTGACACTACATATTTGTTTCACTGTGCACAGTATTTACAAATCTCAATCGATTCTTATAAATATCGTATACAAAATGTGTAAATAGTATGAATAATTCTTACAATTAAATAGTATTGAAGAAATATGAAATATTTGTTGTTTATATAGTTAGTTACGGCGTTGAGTTCTGCCACTCAACACGCAACGCCTCCAGAATTCGGCAGAAAGTGGGGAACGGAGTTTCTTAACAGTTGGTTCCCTCTGCCTACCCTGCTGTGTGCGGGATACAGCGTGAAGCTGATTTATTTTAT
Source organism: Heliconius himera (assembly GCA_021202915.1). Lineage (NCBI taxonomy): Eukaryota > Metazoa > Arthropoda > Insecta > Lepidoptera > Nymphalidae > Heliconius > Heliconius himera. The sequence continues at coordinate 195,029 of JAJHJA010000974.1, forward strand.
TTATAGTAACTGTTCTAATGATAAGCAGATGCTTAGTTCTTAGTGCAAAGTTCGTACTTTTTCTTCAGAGGCGAGCTTTTCTCACCCCTCCTCGCCCGGTGACGCTGTCAATACCAGTCCAGGTACATAGAAAAAAAATCTATTCTATTCCTATATTTACTACCTGCATTTAATATATTTTTTAGCAATTTGATATTGTTGGTGTAATGGCGCTTTGTGGGACCAAATATTTTATATATACATGCATATACTCCGTTCTCAATTATATTTTCTTTTCTTGATATTATGTTGAACTCAACGTCGTCCCCTGGACTATACAGGGGAACGAGATTAACCACCAAGTGAGAATGAACCCCACAAATATATTTTGTTCCTTGAGTTATTTCTCCGCCATGATGGCTTCCTATTCATTAAATTTTGTACAGCGAATAAATTACATGAATTATATACTTTTTATCGTCTATGTACTTTTTTTAGGAAACGTATAAAAATTGTAACGTAGTAGGATTTGAACTGGCGCTTCTTGGCAACAGTCCAGGCCGTCCGTCCCTCTTTTACCGAGAGGCACGACGTCAAATCAAGCTTCCTTCACATTTTTGTTTTCTAAAAAATATTTATGTTTCCTTAATGTGGAATAACACTTTAAAAATAAAAAAAAAAACAATTATTATTCATTGAGTCTTTTATCTTTTTTATTTTTTTAAATTTTAGTTTTAATTTCATCAAATAATTTTAATTTAGTTAGTTTTAGTTTTAATTTTATTAAATAATTATTTTTAATCTTATTAATGAAAACTTGTCATATTAAATACTTATTCGAAAACAGTAGTGTCGTGGGGGCAAGTGACCGGCGGTTAATCCCCACTCGAAGAAATGAAATATTTATTTAAATTTATATTTCCATCTCTTCGCTCTGGTGTTGAAGCAAAGCGGCGTTGAATTCTGCCACTCAACACGCAATGCCTCCAGAATTCGGCAGAAAGTAGAGAACAGAGTGACTTAACACTAGGTTTCCTTTGCCTACCCAGCTGTGTGCGGGATACAGCGTGAATCTGATTTATTTATGATATATGTATCATACACCAGCTTAATTTAAGTTAAACGGTAATTGAAATCTCAAGTGTGATTAAATGAACAAGTTTACAATTTTAAACAAGTCATCAAAAAGTTACATAAATATTTAGATTTCATTCAAATTATACACATTTCCTAATACATTACCAAACTAAGTAAAGTAAAAGGGTAATAAAAATCAAAATTTATAGTGTCAATTCGATTTCAATTTTAGTTTAAAAAACTATATGTCACCGAGAACCATAAAAGTGTTATATGCGCACATAGAAAGAGTATTATGCCGTAAATTGTACCGTTTCAAATGTATTACTTTGGTATAGTTGAAAATTTTACCACATCCCAAGATTTTCTACTAGGTTACCTACATTTTTATTAAGATCAATATATTATTTTTAAAGGACAGAGTCGATTTATAGAGCTTTTAGCTATATCTCTAAAAGCTTATTTGATAAGTTTTAGTATACGAGTACGTTAGTTTAGGTATTTATAGGGAGTTTTTACGTGTGGTATTGTGGTTCTAGAAGTTTGTGGTGTTCTTTTTGTGACTTACATTGCTGACGATATCAATATTATAACAAATTTTTAAATTTATTAACAAATTGTTGATTAAAATTTTTATTTTTAGTGAACATTAAACATAAAATGCTTAGAATGCATGATAATATTGACAAAATAAATAAATTATACTTGTGATTTTTACACAAGAAAAAAGGAAAATTCTGTTTCGCTTTGTCCCTTTTGATTGAGAATGACTGGAAATTAATAAAAATGTTTTAAGTTTTTTAATTGTCTTTTCGAATTCGACAGAAAATGAGAAATTAAAGTATCTTAATTGGATTGGTGTGTCTTAACACTAGGTTCTCAAGTTCACTTCGCCAACCCGGCTAAAGGCGGAATATAGTGCAAAAAAAATTGATAAAAAAATATTTTTAATGATTGAGAAGCTGTTGGTTCCACTCATAGCAATCTCGTACACTGTCTTCCTGTTTGTTGTTTTTGGCTTCTTGTAAATACAGAGATACTAACAACATAAATAGTTGTAAGAATTTCGGTGTAGGACCTTGATAGGACCTTATGGCTTAGTGGTCCGAGAATCTGGATAGATTCTAAAAGGTGTGGATTCAAATGTCGCTAGGTTTAGTTTTATATTTGTTTTCTAAAAAAATATTATTCTAAATGAATAACACTTTAAAAATACTAAACCTATATAAGTAACTAAGTTAATATTTTCTTATTATAAATAATCATAAGGACAACATAAGAACATTTCATTTACTCGATGAAATTACATTTCTCTGCCTTATTGACTTATTTAACCTCGATGTAATATACAACGGCGTGATAAGAACCGCTTTAGCTTATACCTATTAGAAAAGTTTCAGGTTCAGTGTCTATATTTAGCATTAGTCCATTCATAGCTTGGGTAAGGTCGAACGACATCATTTTTCACCAACCTGCGTCACTACATAATGAATGAAACCACCTTATCCTTCAAATTTAAAAGCTAATGTCAAAAAAGAAATTTATATCTTATTTCCTTACAATAAAGTAACTTTTAATAAAATCTACCCGCAAAACAAAGCTGGCAAAAGCGTATAAGACGTCTAAATTAAGTTGAACCTAATTGTTCTTATAAAAAGACAGGATAAAAGGCGTACGAAAGCTCAACGTAAAATGGCCGCCTCAATTTGACTATTATGGAAATTCTTAAGGTAAGTTGAGAGCGGTCGACGGATAGTTGCAATCTACCACTTTTCAAAGATTTTAATCTTTTTGTATAAATCGTCTTACTAATTTGTGAGATTGTCATTAGAGTCAAGAAGAAAGTTTTGAAACTCTGTCAATTTCTTCAATTCAATTGTAATTGTGTCTAAGATGGAAGATGGAACTAGTGTATTAATCAGCTCTTTATAAATTGTATTATAGTTAGTGAAAATATTGGATGTATGATTAAAAGAGCTTCACACTCTTTCCCGTTTACGCATGGGCGTAGGAATAGGGGGGCTGGGTGTTCCGTGCCCACAGCAGAAGAGGCTTGTACCCACCACAAAAAAAATATTATCAATTTTTTTCCTGAAAAATAATAAAAAAAAAACATTTACATGTACATATCGGTTCAACCCTATAGTCCACACCCCCCATGAAAATATCATATATTAAAAATCATCATATCATACATTAAAAAAGGGAACCCTTAAGGCACTTTTCCCACTTTCCGCAAAATTTTCGAGACAATGTTAGTTGGCGGAGCTCAATATCGCGCCTTATTTTTTATCAGAGCAATGAAAATAATTAATTCCCTCGAATGGGAATCAAATCGACAACTGTCACACCTACATATAGATTCTATGGTACTTCGTAGGTCTTTAGACGTCGCTGATAAGAACACTAAAATTGTAAGAAAAACTTTTTCAATAAGAGCTTCAAAAGTTTTAACGGTAAACTAGATTAATTTGCGATTGTAAATGGCCCTCGATCACTTGACCGTTTTTTTCTTCAAGTATTTCGAACGATTCGGCACCGAAGTCCAGCGAAATGAAGAAACTTTGTTTCTACTTTATTGTTGAGTGGTAATAATACTAAATATTTTTTATTAATAAAATTATTATTAAGGTTCAAGTATATAAATGTCAACGCGACGGTTACTGGTTATATTCCCATTCGGGGATATGAAATACTTAATATTTTCATTTCCTCGCTCTGGTAACGAGGTAAAGCGCAGCGTTGAGTTCCGCCATTAAATACGCAATGCATCGAAAATTCATCGGCGAGTGGGGTACGGAATGTCTTTACTCTAGGTTCCCCTTGCCTACCCTGCTATGAGCTTGGTACAGCAGGAACCTGAAAAAAAGAGACAATATTGGATATTACCTTGTTTTGTAAACGAATAAAATAAATTTAATTGTTATGAACTAATTTTATATTTTTTAATATATTATATTATTTTAAAATTAATTAACCCTAAAATAATAAAAATGATTAATACCAGTATTCATAATCTAAATATACGTGTATTAATTAGGTATATTGCGTAAATATGGTGTCTAAAGTAAATATAGTTTATAGTAAAAACTAAAAACACTTATATTAAAATTCATGTCATAATTTATATATAAATATTCAATTATAACGGTTTGTTCGCAAACCGCGCGACCGAGAGGCGCCGGCGCTGTCACTTGGGACGATCGAATAATATGGACATATTAGTAAAAGCTTAGACGTAGAAACTTATTATCTTATTAATTATCTGTTTCAAACATACTGTAGGATTATAAAGCGTTCGTATGTATTTAAGTTTCGTAAGCATTCTTATATAATTAGTTGCTTTTTATTTTATCTTCACGCTGTATTCCACTACAATGGAAATGAATCTAGGAACCTAGTATTTTAACACTCCGTTCCCGTTATGACACTTTCATTTTCATTTTTATTATCAAATTCTGGAGGCAGTGCGTGTTGAATATTTCATCTCATCGTGTGGGAATCGAATCTACAATCTGTCGCGTTTAGAGTCGCACGCTTGGATATCAGAACCGAGTTATTAAGAACCGATATTTCTAAAAAAAAATTACAATTATAGTAAATAAAAGAAGCAAGCAGAGCACATTGATTTATTAAATCACAAATAAAAAAAAAAAAAATCCTATATTAATATTTAAAAAATCATAATAAAAAAAAATAAACGCCATGTGAACAAAAATACAGTATATCCACAATAAGCTACTTCTGATATGCATTTATCAGAGATCTGCGTAGGAGTCGTCAAATAAGGTCAAGACGCAAGAATTTCGTCAAAGTTTCTAACATGTTTAATGATTTTGATATTGAGTGAAGCAGAGCGTCTGACAGTGAAAACCATGGTTTTGGGTTCAATGCTTATTCGGGGGAATAAATTATTTAATATGCATTGGTAACCAATATAGTTTAGGACATTTTACACAGGTACGCACGAGTGATTTAATATTAAGATTTTGAGTGTTTCCATAAAAAAAAAGAAAAGCTGTGTGTGAGCATACTGTGGATGAACCCAACCATCATATCAGGTTTGTTAAGCCCCACATCTTGGCTAAGGAAAACAGATATATTTTTAGAATGATCCATGAGGTGATTGATGTCCAAAAACTTTCTCATTTCAATACAGATGACAGTTAGATTTCTACCACCTTGTTAACTTTCTACCAACTTTGAGGCCCAAAGTTAAACCCATGGTGGGCCAGAGAGCAAGATACAGTCTGCTCATTCTGCAGGAATCCAGGGCAGTACGCGAGGCAATTAAGAAATCGTTGGAGGTAGTTTGATATAATAATTATGTCAACTGACAGACGACTGCTACCTCCGTTTACCCCCACATGTGACCGTGGACTACTGCAAAGTGTTCGAAAGGTGTTCGTCGGGTTTCCAAAAATATATAATACTAAGCTTACACGATTAATTACACGGTTAAAATAGTTTCATTTAAAATGTGTAATAATCGTACAAATCAAAGAACTTATTAAAATCTATAATCCCCAACACTTAATAATTATATAATAAGCAGATAAACAAATTAATTTTGCATCCACAAATTAAATATTTAAATGAATAATAACAATTACCTATATTTATATGAACGATTGAAACACTTTTAGTAAATGAAAATAGTGTTGTGATAACAGTTCAGCATTTAAAACGGACTTATGCCGGACCGTCATTATGAAGCGGGACTTTAGTTTCCCATATTATTAAGTACATATAACTGTTAGGGTTAGCAAGTGAATTCATTATTTTTTTTAGCTTCACTCTTTTTTATGTTTCGAATAAGCAGGGTTGACGGAGAGAACTTAGTGTTGAGACACTCCATTCCCTGAGGTATAGGGTATTAGGTAATTATGATATGAATATTTTTTATAGTATTTTACGAATATGTCTTGTGGTTTATTTAAGGTGGTGATAGCGTAGTGTTTTCGATCCGATCGAGAGTTCAGAGATCGAGAGTCTGTCCTGCTGTGGTAGACGAAGCAGGGCGTTGAGTTCCGCCACTCACACACGCAATGTCTAGATAGTTTAGAACACAGGATAGGGAGAGAAATCCTGGGAACCTCTGTTAAGAGACTGTTCCTATAATACGACACTTCCGTTCTGTTCCCAACTTGCCACCGAATTCTGGAGGCATTGCGAGTTGAATAGTACATGAATTCTTTTTGATATAATTAAACAGATATAGAAATTAGTGATGTACCTAGCCACTACATATATACGTTATATATTAAATAAGTAAAAGTTATTATTAGTAATAATATTGAATAAATAAATAATAATATATAATATATTATTATACACAACCCTATTTCCAAGCCAATTCGGCTAATTGATGTATGTTTGCAATAATAGGGTTTAATATTTTCCACTGATTTTAGCTACGATTGTTAGTTTCGGTTGTTTTATTCGTATTAGTCAAATTAATTGCCAACACGGCGGTGTTTTGTTGATTACCTTACTATTATTGTTTGGTCGCGGTTATTCCCCTAGTTTTAATATTTGATTTTATTATTATAATATAATAATTTCAATAGTAATTATTATTAATTTATGTGTATTGCTTTTTGTGTTTATTGCAGCGTATTTGTGGAATGTGGTGGAATGGCGGAACTTAACGCCACGCAATGTTGTGATATATTTAAAAAAAAAGGTCTGTCGCTGCACGTTGTGGGTTCGATTCCCGCTCAAGGAAATGAAATATTTAATATATTTTTTGTTCTGGTGTTGAGGCAAAATGCGGCGTTGAGATCCTCAACTAAATTCGCATGCCTCCAGAATTCGTGAGAAAGTAAAAAGGGGCCGTTCAAGTATTACGTAAGCAGTTTTTTTGCAATTATAGAACCCAAAAATAATGCTCTTAAAAATATTTCATTGAACACGTCAAAAATAAGCAAACCCAAGACCACCTCCCCCCCGCCCCCCTACAGAGCTTACGTAATACTTGAACGGCCCCATAACGGCGTGTCTTAAGACCACGTTCACTCTGCCTACCCTGCTGTATTCGGAATGCAGTGTGAAACTAAAAAAAAAAAGCTAATTTCAGAATTATAATAACTAAAATAGACAAGACGTATTCTCTATATGTGTCCGGGCCCAAACTAATATACAAAGTCAAAGTCAAACAATTTTATTCAAAACAAGAACAAGAAGTTAGTGCCTCAGACTTGAGAAGAACCGCCGCAAGAAACTCAGCAATTTTTTTTTAAAATCTATTTTATACAAATACACATCATTATTTCTGACAATGATACCTTTGAAAGGTTTCATTCCCAAGGCGTGTTATCATTTACAAAATCATTAATTTGGTAATAATCTTTAACACAAAAACGTCTATTCACAATTTTTTTAAATCGTAATATAGGAGAACACATAATACAATTATGAAAAACACATAAAAATCACTATATGATTAAAAATGAAGCTCCTCGATACAGCGAGCTACTCGTATATAACAAACTCCATTAATATATTAATTGAATTAATTAACTGTCGATCGTTTTCATAAGTGCTTATCGCGGCTCCTCGGTGATATAACAATTATAAAGTATAGATATCGTGTCGTGCTATATGTATGTATATTTGTTTATAATATTAAATCTGTTTGTGTCGTTTTAGGGTTCCATCGGTACCTCGAAAGAAGGAAACGGAACGCTTATAGAATTATTTTTTATCCTTCCGTTCGTCTGTAAAGTCCCTTATTCTCAGGAACGCGTTGATGTATCAAGCTGAAATTTATATCAAATACTCAGGTCAACTGCGCCTTGGAGCTGTGAAAAAACCAAATTTTAAAGCCATCGCATAATCAAAAAATATGCCGCAAATTTTCGAAACTCGCAAGAGAATCATAGCCTACAGGTTACTTCCCGTGAACTCAGAATCTTGAAATTTGGTATGAAGCAACGTCGTATAGCACAAATAATGGAAAAAGTGAGGAAAGTAAATTAAGTTTGTCAACTTATGTACTTCCTTTTTTCAGTTGACCCATTGACACTGATGACTGTATGTAATATATGAATATTATTTGCTGAAAATAAGTAAAAATAGTTTTTTTTTAATTTATCAACAATACTGTTTCATTTCTTTCTCACTACTCACTCTTGTTTTATAAAACTTTTTAGACATTTTTTTTATGTTTTTTAGCTTCACAATGTATTCTGCATATAGCAGGGTAGGCAAACGGAACTTTCTGTTTTATTAAAATCAAATCAGTTTCACGCTGTATCCCGCACACAGCAGGGTAGGCAGAGGGAACCTAGTGTTAAGAAACTCCGTTCCCCACTTTCTGCCGAATCCGCGCTTAGCCTCGATACCAGAGCGAAGAAATGGAAATATAAATTTAAGTAAATATTTCATCTCCTCGAGGGGGGACCGACTGGACTGGACTCCGCATATACCACAAACGACGAGCCCCTCTAGGTAATAGGAGCATAAGATCAGCGGATAATATCTTTATATATTTTTTTATATCAGTAACGACTCATGATTATCATAAATATTAGGCCTACATTGTTTAACAACTGGTGGCTATATCCAACCTTATAAACTAAACTTATCAAAGACACCATTCCATAGTCCAGTGAGTAATAGTATTTTCATAGCTTAACGCTGTATTTCGCTGACTATAACAGTGTAGATAGAAAGAACTCAGTGTGAAGACATTCCATTTTCCACTTTTTCCACAATTTTCAGACATTGCGTGTTGAGTGATGGGACTTAACGCCGTGAGAAAATGAAAATAATTTATTCCCTTAAGTGAAAACCAAATCTTTTACCGCCACGCCTATAGTCAGACGCTGCCCCTCTGCGCCACGACAGCCGAAGTATTAATAATGCACTTAGAAAACCCTTTTTTTTCCAAGTAAGTCAATAAATTGTCGGTCATATACGTGCCTTATCAAGTTGAAGGCGAACCTAAAATTTGGTTGAATAATTCAAACGTAACAACCGGACGTGTGTAGAAGCCTTCGTTTTTGATGTTTTTGCTCTACTGTTTTTAAACTTAGCCCTATAATTACGTATAAAGTTGTTTGATAATGTGGAAGACGCTTTGGTTTAATTTAATATTGCTTTAGCATAGATTATTATGTTTGTGTTCAATAGAGATTTCTCACTTTCCAGTGTTGTGAAGGCCATGATGGTTAGTGAGAAGAACTGGTCTGCAATGGGTTCCTTCTGTGAACTAGTCATAGCGCTAACGGCGATAGAGCGACCTCGTGAGTCTAGCGCCAGGGCTTACATGCCGCTCTGCCGTCTTGGACCAGGGGAAAGAAAAGAGAAGCTATTGCGGGAGGGTGGGTCATGGTGTTCTTCCTGCAAGTTGTCGAGGCTGCCGGTGCCCTAGGAGAAACCTCTGGGCAACCGGAACACAACGGTGGTTTGTAATTGGCGGTTCCTTCACCGAAGCATCGTAGCAGCTTGCGAGAAAGCTTCTGCCTCATATTGATAGAGACAGTTTTTGTGACGAGTTTCGTGGGCAGTATCAGGTTTTCTTTCGATAAATCTCAAAGTACCATCCTTCCGTAGGGCACATCTATCCTGCGTCTCGAATATCATATGTAAAAGCATATCCCATCAAAAAAAAGTCGTTATTTATATAAATAAATTATATAAATAACATCGAATAAGAAATAAAAAAAAATCCTAGTTTTTCTTTTGAATTAATTGAAAAATAAATAGAAATATTTAAAAGTATATTCCACATGAAGTGATCTCGTGTAACTAACGACTCTAGATTCGGCCCAGCATCCGGTCATTAAATGCATCTGCCGGTAACAAATACGGACCTTTGAGACGCATTGTCTCTAAAATAAGAGTATTATCTAACTAAACTTCGAAATTGTGACGTTTATGATTATGTAATACACTTATATTGTAATGAAATTTAAACGATAACACAGTATTTGGGAAATGTGAAACAGGAAATGTGATGGCTGATAGCTCTAGATTCAATCCAAGCTTGGTTGAATTAATTATTTTCATTTCCCCATTCTAGTAGGCTGTTTCTGTCTACCCTACTATGTGCAAGGTAAAGAGTGAAGCTAAATAATTATGTGATATATTGTTATCATGCGATACATGCCTAAGAAGAAATATAATAGATATTTTTAAACAAACAGAGTGTTATTGAAAAAATAGTTATTTAAAAACATACGTTTACGTTGTACGTTTTTGAGAACGTATAGCCCAGCGGTCAGAGCGCCTGGTCCGATTTCAGAATGCGCGGGTTCGAGTCCCGCCCGTTAAAATTTTTATACGTTTTCTAAATAAGTATTTTATAATAGATATTAAACAATACAGGAAAATATTTCTAAAGTAAATTATGAATTGTTTATCTATAAAGCCTTCATCTTTCGGAATTTTCCAGTAAAAAAAAACAGTTTTTATACATAATTATTATATGAACTGCATCATTTTTAATTTCTTAACTTTTGTGTTCTACAACATTATAATAACAAACACTAAACGTTTAGAAAAATATCTCAAAATACAATAATGAAAACTGCAATTACATCGGTTAAGCTGTTTCTGAGATTAGCGTGCTCAAACGCACAAAGAAACAGACAAACAGACACAAAATGTAAATTTTCTTTATTTTGCATTATATTACATGATAAATGTCCCCAACAATAGTTTCTCTCATATGTCTTCCATGCACAGACAGCGATCAGATACATTTTTATTCTATATATAGATTATACGGAAATATTGATTAAATTCACTCGCTAGTTGTAAAATTTAATTCGTAAGAGCAGTATCGATGGCCACGCTCTTCATTTCAGTATGTACATCAAAATTTACGAGGGCTATTCTGACCGGGTTCCTATTACTACACGTTCAGAGTAAGGGAAGGGAATATTTGAAAGGAAAATTTACAATTCTAGATTTTATATATGTAGAGAAATTGAATAGTTGTAGCTGTGGCTGATTGGTTATGGTTGTAGATTAAATTTTGGTTTGGATGTCTGTTGATATTAGTACTACAATAGTCACGTTTACAGTGTGTAACTGTTAACGTGACTATTGTAGGTTCGACTTCCCCTCTAAAGAATGGATAACTTCCATTTCCTCGTTTTGGTAACAAGAAAAAGCGCAAGTTTGAAATCTGAAATTTAACAAGCAATATGTCGATAATATTAATGCGGGATACAACGTGAAGTTAAAAATAAAAATTATAAATTATTAAGTTTTCTTGATTACAATGAACTCTACATATAAGAATCATTCAACACTATGGCAAACTTGCCAATATTATTTAAAGAAAACTCTGAAACTCTAGTTCAATAAAATATTCCACTATTAAACAGAATTCTTAAACTATATGTTAAACCAAAATTTCATCAAGACAATATATAAAAAGAAAGATATTTATCATTATTGATCGTCAGCCAGTATAAAGCAGAAAAGTGTACCTACCCTGCTATATGCATCAGATGAAAAAAAAGTAAATATAATCACACAAAATACCACGCCAGCAGTAGTTTTTCCATATAATTTAATTTTAATCAAAACTTTTGAACAAAGTGAGTACGTACACAGAGTACCGGTGCTAAAATACGGTCCGCATTTAAAAGTGAAAACAAATATTGTACCACCAGCTCGTATGTTCGCTATTACGTGTTCCATGTTTATACACCTTATTACTTGCACCTGAACGAAGCGTTTTGCGAATTGCTGGCGTAGGTTTCGTATGGAGGTACTAGTTTTTAATTTATTTAAAGTACTAGCGATCCATACGCGGCTTCGCCCGCTTATTTGTTTTGCAGATATTGTAGCCAAATTATACAATTTCTTATTAAATGAAACTATTTAGTATTATTAATTTTTGGAAACACTTTGCAGTAGTCCGTGATCACGAGTAGACTCAGGTAACATTCGTCTGTCAATCACTATTGTATCACACTACTGCCAACGATTCTTAATTACCTTACTACTGTCGTACTACCCTAGATTCTTGTAGAATGAGCTGACTGTATCTTGCCATCTGGTGGACTGCATCAGAATTCAAGACTTCTTCAATTTCAAGACTTCTTGCATCAGGACTCATGATTCATTTTAAGATGATGTTTCAAGCGTGCCAGGTAAACACAAATCACTTTGCCAATGTCACGCACATTGACATATTGAACTAGTTTTTAAAAAAGTACAATTACGTCATTGTTGCACAAAATGTGTGATATAATGAAAACTTACTAAATTCTTAAACCGGTTATTATCCGTTTTAAGAATTTAGTAAGTTTTTATTATTATTTTTTTATTATATTTAAAATAGAGGCCAGTCGTGGCGCAGCGGCACAAAGTGTGACTGTAAAACCGATTGGTTGTGGGTTCGATCCCCACTCGAGGAGATGAAATATTTACTTAAATTTATATTTTCATTTCTTCGCTCTGGGTCGAGGCAAAGCGCGGCAATGAGTTCTGCCACTTGACACGCAATGCCTCCAGAATTCGGCAGAAAGTGGGGAACGGAGTGTCTTACACTAGGTGTCCTCTGCCTACCCTGCTGTGTGGGGGATACAGCGTGAAGCTGATTTTAAGAATTTAAAATATGTAAAATCGCGAAAATCAAGAATGTTATTTATTATAAGTGATATTATGTGAAAATTAAATTATAAACATAAATAAGTACCACCAAACAACAAACCCACAAAACAAATCCCCAGCAAAATACACAGAGAGCATTACGTATCCAGAACAATTATAGTCCAATTGAACGGTCCTCAATAGATTTAAAGAGATTTGCAAAATCATTTGCAAATTGAAACGATGGTACAATAGCGAGTTGGTTTCTTATTTGCCTGTACTCTGCATGCTACCTCGGTTCGAAATTAAACTCAATTTTCCAAATGAGTTTCAATATACAGCATTTTCATTTTCTTAAATAGGAATGGGTTATTATACTGATAATTTTTAAATAGCACCTGGCGAAACTAATATTGCATTCTATTGCCCAGAAAATCTGTAAAATTTAAAATGAATTCCTTTTGCAAATTAAATTCTCCTTTTTACTTTTACAGGATTTTATATATTCTATGGAAAAATCCACTCAAATTTTTTGTAAAAATTCTTAAAAGTAAATGTCACTAAAATATAAGAACACAAAAAACTCAAAATCTCTACCTCTAATGAACATCCGAGCAATTTCTCACGCTTTGTTTGAATCTTGACGTCGTATTGAATAAAATTTGGTGCATGCAGGTAGGTGAAGAATCGGGCTATTGTAATGGAACGCCTATCTGGACGCTATTTTGCTGGCATCAAAATGTAGTTGTAGGGATAGCAAAATAATATATAGTTTAACAATTTTAAAGTTTCATTCCTTACCTAGGAATGAAAAATACCTTAGAATCCGTGCCTCTTGGAATCTGTTCAAGTGCTCTGACTGCTAAGCCATACGTTCTCATCAAGCTACGTAATTCTTATACGCGTGTTACACTTCGATCCCCACTTTTGCCGAATTTTCAATACATTTCATGACAAGTGCACAACTGGAACTTGGAACACAAAAGAAGCCACGATTTATCTTGTTACTGGAAGGATTAAATGAAAATATTTAATACATGCAGCCGAATGGAACTCTCAGCGTAACATTTACATTTATATATTATTAAAAAAATAAAATTAGATATAGTAATGTAAAACAAATAAAATAACTATTGGAAAAACTACTGTTCAGTAACTTTCCACTGTAGATATATGATGACGTATTTGTTTACTTATCACTCAATTGGTAATTAAGAGGATTCTACCTGATAGGTTCCTGTTCATTCATCACCTTGATATCTTTTATCTATTTAAAACAAATAAAAGGAGCCAAGCCTATTGCAATATTATACAAATATATTTTTCTGCCAGCTCTACATCCAGTTATACGGAATAAAAAAGTAGTGCAGGAAGAAAAGTGGGTGCTTTCCTGTATTTTCTACAAGAACTTGCACGAGAGTTTAATCATGCGCCAGATAAGACTGTTAGGGCTGACACAAAATGTGAATGATTCATACAACAATGGCTTGTAAATTGTAAAACTATTTATTTTTTAACTGTGGAAACTTGTGTGCAATATGCAATTGCACGTGTTGGTTATGCATTCAAATTCCATTTGATTAGAAATTAAATTTATGATCTAATAATTACAATTTTTGTTTTGTTTATCTATTTTATTTAGAAACGGAGATAGAAAATATACTGAGTACGAAACATAAAATTTGAGTTCTCTTTCAGTATTTCAGTACATCGTTGAATGTATTCCTTAGTATTAACAGATGTTTTGCATTAAGACTACAAGAAATATATATACGAATACGATAGACCTCTACTAGAGTAGAGTACTATACGATCTTAAAACGCACTTACAAAAATATATTTTTTCTATATATAAAAAACACATTTTCTTATCTTATGATATACATATATATATTATATCTATCCATAGATTTCAATCGAAAACACCCCAAAAAACCTCTATAATAAACTAAAAGGACCCAACCCTACATTTTGGGGTGGTTCCGTCATCCTTTTGTCCTGTACCAATTCAATTTAGTGATAAGGGGTGGAAGGACTTATCCATGGACACAAAACAAATAAAGTAGCCATCGATAGAAATAAGAAGCTACACATGGCTTATGTGAGACGCGGTCAGAACGTGATCTGAATGGATAAACTGAAAGAATGTATTATTCTTATATATTGGGATTTACTTTTGAAGTTATTTTATAAGTTGGTTCCTTTTGTTTTAGGGTAAACTGTGTAAATATTTATGTTTTGAATGTTATTTGTTTTGAAGTTTTTGAAATTTATGTTCTTTAGCTATACACTTTGTCTCGGCTTGTCTATATAGCAGGAAAAACGGAGAGATCCCAGTGTCAAGACACTTCGTCCACTGCTTTCCGCCTGAATTCAAGACATTGTATGTTGATTGGTAGAACCCCACAGCGCTCTTTATAAGCAGGGAAGTGAAAGTAATTCATTTCCCTTTTGTGGGGGTGCTTACCGTCAGACATTGTCCCTGCACAAAGATAGTTTCATTTATACATACCTAAAGAAATTAATCAACCTCAACATTTTAGATGTATGATTTTTTTTAATGATGATTTAACGATGTTTATCCATACCTGTATTTCGTGTGACGCAGTTACGAATAAATACCATCTACTACAAAAATACTACTAAGCGATGCCGATCTGCGGCTTTTCATTCTCAAATAACGTATTAGAACGAGAAAGGGATATCTCACGTTCTATTTTACGTAATTCAACATCGCCGCTATTACCTACCACTCGATTTCGTGAATGAGGCGTGTGCGGCGTTATACTTGATAAATGGCGTTTTATTTTACGACGATAATTTAATTGTTTCAAACAAAATGTTTAAAAAAATCACTTTTTCTTTTTTCGAAAAATATCTTTTTTGTTTTAATTGTATTAGGTTTTTATAGAGTAGTTAAAACTGTGGTTTCATATAAAATGGTGATGAAAAGAACACCCTGTATATTTATTTTAGTACTTTCTTGTTTCATTTGTTCTTATGCGTATTATAATAATTGCGTACCTCATATAAATACTTATGATATAACAATTATATTATTATTATCTCGAGAGAGGCCCAAGGATCTCCAAATTGTAGGTCGTTCCTGCTTCCTGTTACCTGCAACTCTGACAAGATCGTAGGTTTATTTGGTCCTGCTCACTGAGCGTTCATCTGGTTCTATACCGCAACTCGAGAACCTTTTCGCTCAAATGGCTATCGGTTTTCCTTCCTATATGTCTCACACACTACGACTAAAAACAACATAGAAATAATTTATTGTAATATGATTATAGCGTTTATAATTTCTACAACCGAATTGATGAAATATTTATTTAAATGTATATTTCCATTTCTACGCTCCGGTGACAAGGCAAACCACGGTGTTGAGTTCTGCTACTCAACACGCAATGCCTCCAGAACTCGGCGGAAAATGGGAAACGGAGTGTCTTAACACTAGGTTTCCTCTGCCTACCCTGCTGTGTGCGGGATACGGCGTGAAACTGTTTTTTTTTTTGTTTTAAGTACGTTACATACATACTCAGAAAGTAACTATAAATTATATAATTTAAAGGAAATACATCAAAAATATAATTGAGGTGTTGCATAATTTGTATCGACATCCAGCACTACAATCCAGTCTACCATTACGAAGCGCACTGACCACCGACCAGCAACGATTCCAATATATTGGATACAATATTAGACAAAGTAATTGGTTGCCAGCGATACTGGATAGGATTATTACCTATTGATATATCCGGTCAATATGATCAGCGTTTGTTAGATTTGTGTGTGGTCCAAGTTATAAGATTGACCTCTTTATTGTAGACCTCTTTATTGAAAATTATGAGTTTTGACATTCAAGGATGTGTGAAATGCGACTGGGTTTGATTCCCGCTTGAGAAATTCATTATAAATATAATATATTTTTCCCGTCTTAGTAGACAAATTACGGCGTTGTGTTTTGCAATTTAACAAGAAATATCTCGAAGAAATGGACAGTAAGTGCGAAATGAACATTCAATTTCTCAGCTTAATTCGCTAAAAGGAACTTTTCGTGATAATATTTTTTTAAAATCAAGAAGAATAAATCATCGAAAATATCTTAAAAATATTATTACCACATCATCACTCGTGACTTATCACAAATCTATAATAACACTTCACAAACCTACATTTTCAAATGTCAGTAGGTTTTTTTTTTAATGCTAATACAATCTTTAAATAGAAAGGCAATTTATTAGTTTCGTAATTTTTAACGATGTTTTATAATTCATTTGGTATTTGATTTACAATGGTTCTATGGATTAATAAGCTTGTGAAATTGATTTTATTGTTTTATTAATTATAGGAAATTGAGGCCGTCGTGGGATAGTGTATGTAAACACAACGGTTGTGGGTTTAATTCTCTCAAGGGAATTAATTATTATTATTTTTTTTATTTCCTCGTTTTGCCTTTGGTAGATAAAGTGTAGTGATGGGTCCAGTTATTCAACGTTGAAAATTGGACAAAGAACAGAGTGTCGTTACACTAGACTCTTTCTGTATATCCTGTTGGATGCGTAAAAAGCGAGACGATTTTTTTTATATATGAAATTGTATGTTTTTCTATTTTTTTATTATTGTGATTAACCATTCAATCGGATTTATCTCGTCTGCATGTGGTGGCTTTCGAGAAAAGCTCATATTAAAAAAAAACCTGACTATAAAAGCGATAGTTGTGAGTTCGATCTCGCTGAAACTAGTAAATTATGATGTAGAGTGCCGTTGAGTTCCGCCACTTAACACGCACTGCCCGTTTGGGCGGAAAGTAGAACTATTTAGTTACCACTTTCAATATAAAATTAAACCTGTACATCCAGCCACTATCTACACCTATACTATACTAAAATCAAACCTGTACCCACCTCCAGGCACGATCCACACCTACACTATACAAGTAGTTTTCATATGAAGGGATTATACGAATATGTATATAATCCAGTTAGCTATCTGGGCGTCCGCCAACTACTGAGCGCTTATGTTTAACTTAGGTCGTAGGATCAAGTGTATTTGAATATGCATATTGTGTTACGACTAGTGCCTGTTTGTGGGTTTGTTCGTGTATTAACATCTATACTCTATATTGATATTATAAAGCTGTAGTGTGTATGGTTAAATGGGCTAATCTCTGGAACTACTGGTTCTAAGTTTCTAAGTGAAAAATGTATATTGTGTTGCAATATGTTAGTATATGTAACATTTATTTAATTGGTTTCAATTATTTTATTGTATTATCATAAAAACTACTGGCTTTATGTATTTCTTCTTCGTATATATTTTTTATTTATTTTTCTTTTTTTAAATACGGCACGGTAAGCGGAGTGTCAAAACACTGTTCCCCTCTTTCCGCCTAATTTTCGAGACATTGTACGTTGATTGGCTAAACCCAATGGCGCGCTATATCTTGTTTTCGGAGCTGGGAAATGAAAATAATTCATTTACCCGGAGAGGGAATCGAACCCACGCGTTTACAGTGAGATGCTGTGTCAGAATGGTTGTTGTGACGTAATACTCTGTTATTAACTTTAAATCTATGTAGAAATAATGCGCGTTGTGGGCACCAACTTTCCAAAGGACTCGATCTATATATCCTGTTAATGTTACCGCAAAACTTTGAAATTTATGATAATGATACTTCTTTAGCTTTAGACCGGAAAATATCTGTTATTTATATATAAATAGAGGCGATGTCGTCATCGTGGCGGTATGGGGTCGTTATTGACCGTACACGCGATAGTACTGGATTTAATTGAAATCAGTGATGAAATAATATTTATTTAATATATTTTTTAAAGAGAAGGTTGTGGCGCAGGCGCATAAAGTGTCACTGTAAATACGACTGGTTGATTCGACCGCCACTCGATGAAATGAAATATTTATTGCAATTTATATTTTCATTTCTTCCCTCTTGCGTCCAGGCAACGCGCGGCGTTAAGTTCCGCCACTCAACACGAAATACCTCCAAATATTTGGCGATAAGTGGGGGATAGAGTGTCTTAACACTAGATTCCCTCTTCCTACCCTACAGCGAGATGTTGATTTAAGTTATTACATTTTTTAAATACTTTTGGTACCAAGTCTAGCGTTGTTTCTCACAATGAGAAGTATTTTTGATCTTTTAATATTACTCTTGTAACTCTTGATTTTACGCTGGTGTAATTATAACTGTTTTTATATCACAATCTTTTACGTATTAAATGCCAATGTTAAGATTTTTTTTCATTTCCTCAAGCAGGAATCGAACATACAATCACAGCGCTAATATTGCCGTATAAACCACAAAAACGCACAGTTTTTAACGTTTTGAAAATAATGATAGAAAAAAGATATAATATATTTTTTTTTATATAGTTTTTTTACATCCTCGGTGAATGTTTGCGAGTCGAATTGTAAAAATTTCATTTTGCACTGTGACAAGTAAACTATTGACAAAAAAATATCACGTTAAAAGTTCTGCTTGATTTTTGTATTGTATGAAAATAAATATAGTTAGGTTACTATCCACTGAAGGTATTTTTTAGTAAAAATAAAGTTGGAATAAAATAAAAATTGTAAATTTTATTTCAAAAAATTCAAATTTTACTTTATATTTTGAATTGAAAAAGTTGAATTTGTTTTATAACAACCGGTCAAGTGCGAGTCGATTTTACGTACCGATGGTTCTGTACTAATTTCATGATTGGGGGTCAACGGAATGATTCTTTGTATGATTATTATAAATTGCAAATGAGAGGCTGTGTTAGTTTTTTTATGACGTAGAGTGTCTTAACAAGACACTCTGTTTTCCATTTTCTGCCGAATTCTGAAAGCATTCTGTGTTGAGATGGCAGAACTCAACATCGCGCTTGAATGAAATATTTAATATTTACATTTCTTTACTCCAGAGTGAAGAAACGAAAATATTAAATATTTCATTTCCTCTAGTGGGAAACCAACCCAGAACCTGCCACACAGCCACACTTTGTAGCTCAGCGCCACGACTATCCTCTGGACAAAGAGACATATAAATAACAAAATGTTTTGTACCGGTTATTTTTATAATTTTTAGGCCTAAAATAAATTTTACATTTATGTATTTCAAATGTACCTAACTAAATAAGATAGTTTTTATTTATATACATATTGAGTCGTTTTCTCTGACATATTAAGCCAAGTGTATGGTTACATCAGAGGAGTGAGTCAGTGCCCTGTTATGCTTTGCCCACATCCACTCGAAAGTGGAAAACGGAGTGTCTTAACACTTAGATACCACTGCTTCCACTGCTTTATCCGAGATACAGCAAAAAGATAAAAAAAAAACATTCAATAATTTACGAAAAGCCAATTAAATATGGTATTTCAAAACTCAATATTATTTCAGCTTAATATCAAATTCAATCAAAATGAACAATTTAGCTCAAAAAGTACCCAAAAGACATATTAATTTATAAACAACATTGAATTTAACAAACATTTTCACATATACCCACCTAGAGACTAAAAAGTAAGTACTAGGTCTAAACAGTACTATAAAAGTGGCTATCCAGACGAAACCGCAGGCATGTTCATAGAAAATGTATGACTTCATCTGTTGGCAACGTTCATAAGGTAGTATTCTCGAGTATTATAATCGGGATCGTAGGTACCGGCCAGGTCGCTGGGGGCTATAGTCCTTTATGTATACTGCTATAACATTAGCTTTATATGTATGGGCTAGATTATGTGTAAACTTATTTCAATATTCTAGAGGTTTCGGTGTAAAAAAATATATTTCTTACTTATTTTTTTCTTTATTAAAGAGTGTTTGTATGTAATTTGGATGTTGATTTTGAAAATTAATTAAATATTTAAAACGAATTATAAAAGTTTAAAAGTTCCGTGTTTATATCATTTACATTATTTTCAGTAAAATTTCTTTAACATGAAAATAAAGTGAATTTTGACTTTTCAGTAATAATATAGATTTACAATTATAATTTTCTTATTTTATATACATTACAAAACAAGAAACAGTGTAGGTACCTACGTAAAAAAAGCAATCTCAGTATCCAAACACACCTTTCTCTCCTTTCCGGTAGAATTTGAGGCAATGCGTGTTAAGTGGCGTCACTCAACGCAACTCACTTATTCTCTGCTACACCAGCTTGGTGCTTTTAATTTTTTTAGAGATAGCTAGTATTAAGATACTCTCTTTCCCATACACCGCTCTATATGATACTCAATTCCGAGACTTCACGTGCTTAATTTCGGAACACAACTCCGTGTTTTGTCTTGTTACCAGAGCGAGAAAATAAAAATAATGCATTCTTCCGAGTGGGAATCGAATCTAAATCGTTCAGAGTTAAAAACTGTGCCAGATACGGTTTCAAATATTTTTCTTTACATTGTCAAAACTAATTTTCTACATTATCATAACAAAAAAGCAGAAAAGAAAGAAAGTCAACAATCTGACTTAAACATAATCATAATAAATATTTAATATTCAACACCTTATTTCTATTCATTTGCAATCAAAATGTACCGTTTCCGTGTCCGCTAGTGTAATATCTACTGTGAAAACGCCTGTTTATTTCTTCTTATAGGCTATTTGCTTAAGTGTATTAGGTCGTGGTGCGACATCCTGCTGTTGTTACACTCATAGACTTTTCTGTATCTAGAATAGGGGACTTTAAAAAATATTTTCATATACAGTGAGGCCAGTCGTGGCGCAAGGGCAAAAAGTGTGACTGAAACGCCTGTCACGTTTCAGTTGTGGGTTCAATACACACTCGAGGAAATATTTTTTTTATAAAGAGTAAGTATTAAGTATTTTCGCTGTATTGTCGAGGTAAAACGCGACGTTGAGTTTCGCCTCTCAACACACAATGCCTTCAGTGTTCGACGGAAAATGGGAAACGGAGTGTCTCAACACTAGGTTGCCTTTGCCTATACTGCAGTGTGTGGGATACACCGTGATGCAAAAATAAAATATCCAGTTGTAGAGTACAAGTACATTGATCGTAAACGCATTGGTTGTGGATTCGATCCCCAGTATGGGGAATGATTATATTTAAATTATTTCTATGTTTGTTTTTCACAATATCCCGTATATGGCAGGGTAGGCAGAGGGAACCTAGTGTTAAGACACTCAATATGGACACTTTTATTTTTCCGCTTTTCGCCAATAAACACGCAATGTCTTGAGTTGCAAGGTGTGTAGAGAACGGAGAGCCTTACCACTAGATTTTTTATCTACTCTGCCATGCTGGGAAAAATATTAAGCTGTTAAAATGTTTTTACATAATATTGCATTAGATGACACAATTTTTGAGGATTGTAGTTTCACTAGATTCTTTTTGTATGATTTTTTTCTTCGTTTGGTCAGATAATGTAAATGAAGATATAAATAATAAATACAGCCAACATGCATTTTTTCAGCTTTATGTTGCAAAGCGAGGAAGACACAGAGATTTTTGTTTTTCAGAGAACTTAGACCTTCAATTCTTTTCATATTTCCTTCTCCGCTTGGCATCCGAAAATTAAACATTGTAAAAATCAAACCTAGGACCCCTCCCATACCGTAGTTCTAATTGAAAACTGAGCCGTCGAAATATAACCAGTCCACACATAATCCTTTAATTCTTGTACCCCGCACTTCAATACTACAGTAGTTTCAAGAGACCGAATATCCATCTAGCTTTCACAAGAACTTGGTCAATATGAATTTCCTTTATAGTTAATGTAAGTTACTATTAAGTTTGGAGTTGCTAAGTAAAGCGGAATTTATGCAATTCTATATGTGGACTAGAAAACCATATTCATTGACCTCTTGTTAAAACACATATTTTCATATGTAAACATATATTTTCATATTTGTACTCTTCATGATGGCAGAACTCAACGCCGCGCTTTGCCTCGATACCACAGCAAAGAAAAGAAAATATTGATAAATAAAAAATCATTACCCCGAGTGAGAATCGAACCTGAACAGAACCTATTGTCGCGTTTATCATCACACGCTTGTACCCTTGCGCAACTACGGCTTCAGCAGGCTTCGGCAGTTATTTATTATACCGTAATATTTAGACAGCGGTAGATTAAATAAAAATATTAACTTTAAAAAGTTACGTGGCATTTTTTAAAGTAATAAATAGTCATTTGTCGACAAATAGGGTTGGTAATATAGGACAAAGGAATATACAGGCTGGAAGTGTCAGCACCACTTTAAATGAAACTACAGTTTTAACTACTCTATAAAAGCCTTATACAATTAATTTTTTTTTTACCAAAATGAAAAAGTGATCTTTTTAAACAAAATAAAATTGATGTTGTAATATAAAACGCCCTTTGCCAAGAACGACGCACGCACACATAAACCTATCAAAGGGAAACCGCCGAAACGCCTCATTCCGAAATCCTTGATTAACCTTTAGTAGTATTTTTATAGTAGTATGTGTTTACGTTATTGGTAATATGCGTAACTGCGTCAAATACAGGTATAAACATCGTGAAATAAAAAAAAATCCTACGTCTAAACTGTTGAGGTATCATGATTAATTTCTTTAGGTATGGGTTTAAAACATTTTACCCTATATGCTGTTCCCGTAAAAGGAGCGCTGACACTTCCATCCTGTATATATATAAAATGCATCATGCTATACTAGATAGAGGAAACCTAATGTTCATTTTATCACTTATGGACAATTAATGATATATAATTGCAGCAGTCATGACACAGAGACACGTCTGAATATAAGCGAAAGGGTTGTGGGTTTGATTACTACTGGGGGGAACGAGTTATTATTTTTTTTCGATTTGGGAATAGGTGCTTGTTGTTGTTTTCCTCCTAACACGTAACCTGGGTGGAAAATGGACAATTACCTGAGAGGTAAACGAACCCACAACCCTTGCGTTTTACAGTCAGACGTCGTGTCGCTGCGCCACGACAACCTCAGATATAGAAGAAAATAAAAAATAAAAAAATATACAAACAAAAACGTTAGAGAGAACTTGTATATGCTCGTATATACGCTTTATTAACACATTTGTATGAAAACCCGGCTAATTTACAAACAGCCGTCCATTCCATTCCATAAATTAACGAATCCCTTTTAGTTTTAAAAGTATTTCTGTGTAATTTGTTTTAACTTGAATTTCTCAACTGAGTTACTATTGTGAATACAATTAACTTGGCTCGAGTGTGCGCTATAAAATAAATGAAGCGACTCGCTTATAAAACTTTATCATGCTAAAAATATATTGTATGTTTATATGTGTATTTTTGACTAGTTGATATATAGAGAGGAACAAATGTTTGTTTAATACTTATTTAGAAAACGTATAAAAATTTGAACGTAGCGGGATTTGAACCCGCGCCTCCTGGAAACCGACCACATTTTTATACGTTTTCTAAAAAAAGTATTTTTCTTTCCTAAGTGTGGATTAACACTTTAAAAAATGTTTAAAATGTTTGTTTGTTTGTTTTTTTTAATAACAGCGGAGAAATGAAAACAATTTATTCTCCCCAGTGGAAATTGAACCTACAACCATCGTATGTACAGTTGGTCGTTGTGTCACGACGGCGTCAATTTAAAAATTAAATTAAATTAGCTTCACGCTGTATCCCGCATATAGCAGCGTAGGCAGAGGGAACTTAGTGTTAAAACAATTCCTTCCTCACTTTCTGCCGAATTCCGGAGGCATTGCGTGTTGAGTGGCAAAACTCAACACCGCGCTTTGCCTCGACACCAGAGAGAAGAAATGGAAATATAAATTTAAGTAAATATTTCATTTCCTTGAGTGGGGATCGAACCCACAACCAATCGGTTTTACAGTCACACTTTGTGCCACTGCGCCACGACTGGCCTCAATTTATTTATACATATTTTGAATATTTAAATATGTGGTGTTCTGAGTGTTGGAAATTTAAACTAGGGAAAAAAATATTTTATTCTACCTTATAGATTTTGTATCCACGACCATTTCCAGGAATTATATCTATCTCTCTCTATACTTCCTATAAATAGTCACAATAGGGTCATAATTATGACTGCAGTGAGTGAGTAACAAACAATAGTCTATGGAAACTTGATTTGACTTGTATTTTTGTAAGAAATAAAGAAATAAATACAAATTCATTATTATTATCTTCTGTCGCTTCTTTTTTTAAAAAAAGTACACTTAGACTCAGGTAGGCATCGAACCCAAACCGATCGGCCAGTTTACAGTAAAATGGCCGCCGTAACAAAATAGTGGATTACTAAATAAACGTACAACCCACCTAATATAATTATCAAATATAGGGGCTTAATTTGTAAAATACACTACACCATACCAAAAAAACACCTATAAAGCTTATTTTTAAACATATATTTTTAATTAATATTTATTTTTAACAAAAGCTTCAACAGAAAATTGAACTTACAACCATCATACCTTTTAATACACTATCACAAACTGTTCTAAGTCAAAAAATCTCTTAACAAAAAGTAAAACGATCATTACACGAACAAACACTAGTCAAAGCGTAACTGTGAAACCCATTCGAGCTTACTAAGCAAATTGATTAAAGATTATCGCTTAAAGCGTCACGGCGTTTACAAACTTTCAATTATTATTTATTACTATTTATTTAGCTGTAACTACTAAAATTTCTATTTATTTATTGAATCTGAGTTTGGAAAATGGGTGAAGATTTGTTTTCTTTTTCAAGTTGTTTCAAATTATATCAATATTTCTTTCAGAAGACTGTCAAGGTGATGGTTTTAGATTCAATTCCTGCTCAGTTATTACCATTCCCTTGTTATGGTTTAAATAGGATGGAGATAAGACAAATAATTTTAGTGGTTGGAGCGGAAGAGAACTTGTGTCAATTCAATTTCTACATATTTGCAATTCATTATGCCAGGTAGTGGCGAGGCCAGTCGTGGCGCAGGGACACAAAGCGTGACTGTGAAATCGACTGGTTGTGGATTCGATCCCCACTCGAGGAGATGAGATATTTATTTACATTTATATTTTCATTTCTTCGCTCTGGTGTCGAGGAAAAGCGCGACGTTTAGTTCCGCCACTCAACACGCAATGCCTCCAGAACTCGGCAGAAAGTGGGGAACGGAGTGACTTAACACTAGGTACCCTCTACCTACCCTGCTGTGTGCGGGATACAGCGTGGAGCGGATTTATTATTATATACATTTATAAAGTTTATCTAAATTGGCTAAAAAAAATCATAATGAGACGGTTGAAAGTAAAAAAAAGATAAAAAAATAAAAGTTAAGGGATTGGCAATCTAATGACATTTTGTAGTGCAATTTACAATTAAGACTGTACAGTATCTGACATTGACTAGATTTATTTGAATATATTATTCAAAACAGTTCGTTGTAGTTCAATCAACATTTATACATAACGGTACTAAATAATATACTTATGTATATATATATATATATATATATATATATATATATATATATATATATATATATATATATATAACTCTTCCGTTAATGACTAACTGACAAACATCGCATAGTTAACTAATCAGTTAGTTACTGACCTCAAAAATTCAATTTAAATATTTGTTGAAATTGAATAATATAATATTTAAAAATTTGAGGCCGTTGTGGCGCAGGGGCACATATGTGTGATTGTAAAAACAAAGGTTCTGAGTTCGATTCCCATTCGGGGAAACCCATTTAATCTCTCTGGTAACAAGGAAGCGCGACATTGAGTTATGCCACTTAACACGCTATGCCTATGCTATGCTATGGAAACGGAAGTTTCTTAATGGGAAACGGAGTATCTTAACACTACAGAGTAAAGTTAAAAAAGTCTTTGATATTTGAGACTATTGGGTCGCAGTAGGCCAATGTCTTACTGTAAGCACGACGGTTGTGGATTCGATCCCCACTCGGGGGAATGATTTGTTTTTATTTCGCCGCTCTGATATACAAAACTAGTTTGGGGGATCCTCCAATTAACACGTCCAATAATGTCCCGGAAAAATGTAAAGTGTGCCCACTTTGTCATGGAAAGTTTAAACATTAGCTCCTGTCCTCACCCTCCACTGCTACCAACATACGCGAAATACTGACGCTAAAAATGTATTAGATAAAATTTTTAATATTAAGAAAATAGATAAAAATTTAGATAGAATTTTATAAAACTAAATAAGCATAGAGTTCACTCGTTACTTGTAGATTGATAGGTTGAAAAAATTTTGAGAGAATAGAAAAAATCACCTTCACGCTCTATACTATATACAGCAGGGTAGGCAAAGGGAACCCAGTGTTAGGATACTCTATTCCCCAATTCCAGAGTGAAGAAATGAAAATATTAAGAAATAATAATTCATTTCCTCAAGCGGGGATTCAACCCACAACCGTCACATACAGTCTCGCTCTTGAGCCCCTGCGACACGCCGGTCTCGTTGGAAAAAATTGAATTAATTTATTATTAATATTAAATTATTAATAATTTTAGCATTCAATGAAAAATTTCATGAAATAAATTTATTGCACGTGTGGATCATATATAAACATATTTTTATTAATAAAGTACATTTCTTACATAAGAGAGTAGTATAAATAATTTTATCCAAATTTTCCGAAATTGTTGCGAGAGCCAATTTTTTTTGGCACAAACAAAAGAAATATGTTAAGCAAGCAATATGTAAAACATAGTTCAAGTATTACGAATTCAAATAGGAATGATTACGTACCCATTGCCTAGCGCCAGTTTTTCATCACACTCACGTTATGAAAGTACTGGTGGCAAAAAAAATTAAATGCTCAATTTTATAAAATTTCTATAGGTAATGTTGCAAAATACGATACAGAGTTTTTTTTTTTGCTCAATTGCAGGAGCGGGAGGGAGAGATCTACTTCCCGCAAATAGCAGGTTTATGTTAAATGGTGGAACTCAACGCCGCGCTTTGTTTTGTCATTGCGGAAAAGTGAAAATAATTAATTACCTATAGTATTTCCCATTGGGAATCGAAGTAATACCAAAACTATCATTAACTTAAAAAAATACATTTTAGCAAAAAAAAAAATACATACAATAAAATTCGATAAAAGAAGGCTTCTTTAGTTCATAACTGTTCTATACTTATTAACGAACTAGACTTTATTTACCGTTACCCAAGTTGTCCGTTTCTAGCGAAAAATATGTAAAAATTTAAATTATTCTGTCTTTTTTTTCTAACGTTACCTCTACCGTGCTAGTGCCTAGGCATTCAGCATAACAAGTGACGGGCAAATTGCGTTCCTATGTTTATCCACTTACCATCTACCATCTATACTCGGTATTTTAGATGAATTTAAGTTGGCTTTTCCGCGTTTCCTTAAGATTTTCTTTAAGATTTATATAGGTTAAGCTGGGAGCTATAATAGTCAATATATACTTATAGCTTTTAATATAACAGCGTCGTGATACAGTCGCTACATAATGAAATGTACGTATTGTATGTATGTATTCCGATTACAATGTTCGATTCGTTCATTTCATTTTCATTTTTTTGTCTATTTTCAAGATATAACAGACTTGAGACAGAACCCAACGCCGCATTTTGTTTTTTTTAGACTATATGTAGATTATTAATATTTTTAATGGGAATGTCAGGTTAGATATTTTATAATATGGTACCTATTAATGTATGTTAATTTGGTGCTATGGTGATGTGCAAGAGTAGTGTAAGGATTTTGAAATGTCAAATGCTACTGAACAAATACTGATTCGTAGCTATTGTGGCTTTGTTTTTGATTATTTTGTAACATTTTACCAATTATTACGGTAAATAAAAAATAAATGGCAATCTTTAAAAAAATAGTATAGAACGAGGAACGAGGGGAAAACATGGCTTTGAGTTCCGCCACTCAACACGCAATGCCTCTAGAAATTGGCGGAAAGTGGGGTACGGTGTGTCTTAACACTAGGTTCCCTCTGCCTACCCTGCTGTGCGCGGGATATAGCGTAGGATATATATTTTGAGCTAAGGTAATATTATCTATACTAACTGAGTGTCCATATACACTAGGAAACTAGTGTCTTGTTCTTACAACAATTTCAATTTATTAATGTACAGTGAGACATAAAATGAAATTGCTACAACATAATATCATGTGTTATATTTTAATAATAGTGTAAGAGAACCACGTAACAAATATTTAGTAAAACAATAGAAGTTGTTTTTATAAGGCTAATACACTTAGGCAAATGGTCTATAAGCAGGCATAAACAGGCAGTTAACTTCATTACACCATCGGCCACAAAAACGGCGTATTTTTTACTAAAAATATTTATGTTAATTTTGTGTTATTTGAGATCGTCGAAGCGCAACAGGATAGCGTTTGATTGATAGTTGTGGGTTCGATCCTTATTCAGGGGAATGCATTATTTTCATGTCCCCGCTTTGTTAAAATAAAATTGAGTTTCGTCATTCAACAAGCTACCCCAAGGATTTCGGCGACTTTGATATAACCGAGATACGGGCGTGAAGTGAAAAAATATACATTATTTTAATGCAAGAATGACATCTATATTTAAACGATATACTATATCTGTATATAATAATACTAGATATGGCGGCCGAGTCTACAAAATAGCATAGCAATTAGTAGGATTATCATTACTATATAACCATGTAAAATATTATTTGTGTATACTTAATTTGTCCGGGTGTGTACAGTGTTGGTAGTGTTACTGTAATCGCTATTGTACAGGTCACATAAAAGACTATTGCCCCCTAGTGCATGCTGGCTGTCCGATATATCCATAGCTTCCTTAATCCTTGAGAATTGTACAATTTCCTTGGCAAAACAAAGGCTGTTCTAGCTGCCAAGTAAGCTGCTTCCGATGGTAGAAGGTTCAACTTTTCTGTGTTATTGTTTTTTGTTGACTTACATCGATACAAATAATAAAATTATAACAGGTCGCAGTCTGTATATAGAATATATATAAGGAAAACGAGGCTTAAGGGGATTTGTCACTGTAGAGGCCAGTCGTGGCTCAGGGACACAAACGTGGGACTGTAAACGCGACAGGTTGTGTGTTCGATACCCTCCTCATCCTCTCTCTGTCAACGAGGCAAAGCGCGGTGTTTACTTCTGCCACTTACACACACACAATGCCTCCAGAATTTGACGTAAAGTGAGAAACGGAAGTCTCTTTATTGGAACAGAGTGTCTTAACGCTAGGTTCCCTCTGTCTATCCTGCTATGTGCAGGATATAGCGTGAATTTAAAAAAAAAGTAAGAATTGAAGTTTAATGGATAACATTTCCAAGAGCTTTAGCCAATTAACTTACACATACATTTTCATTTCTCAACGTCGTTATTTCTAAACATCATAACTTCTGTTGTTACCTTCTTGAAGAAGAAATTCAGAAAGTTTCGCTTTAAAAATATAATTAATAATAATAATGTTATTTAACAAGATAGAGCCCTTTTCTTTGTTGTGATATTTTGAACTGATATACTGCCTAAATATCATTATATTTTTCAATTGATGGAATTGAATTCTGCCAGTAAACAAAGTAATGTCTCAAATCGAAAAGCAGTGAATAGAGCATATTGACGCTAGATTCTCTCTGCCTTCACTGCTATATATTTCATAATGCAATAAGGTATTTTTTTAATAAGGTAATATTATAATTGGATATTTTAAATAACACTAACATTAACTACAGTTAGAGAACTTAGAGCTACATACATACATACATATATACATACATATAACATACATTTACATATAACATACATATACATAAATTAACTTTGATCAAACTAATATAAACTGAGGCGTGTATACACAGTCGGCCTAATTATTTTCGCAAAGGAACATAATCCTCAAGTCAATAATATAATCCGCAAATCTATTTACAGTATCTATCTATCTTAGCGGATTTGACATCTCATTATGTATGTTACAGTTAGGCAAGAATTAAGATAAATTAGAAAATATTCGGTTTACAGTTAAATATTCTATACGAAATTTTCTTTTTTTAATGAAACTCTTTAGCCGGATTAAGCGTGTATATTTGAGAAGAATACGTTTTTGGAAATCTATCTGTTTAATGCTTTGCAGTAGTTAGTTCATGTTGCGGGTAGACTGACTCGGGTTCACCGTTGACCACGGGTTGTTACAATATGTTAGTAACTTGTGGTTTCGAAAAATGTAGAGATCTTAAGTTCACCCTATTAAACTAGTTCAAAAATGACGCCTAAAATTTGTATAAGTACTGAAAATCAAATATTTAATAATAATAGGCCAATTACGTAATTTCACCAAAGAAGTATTGGGTAGAAAATAATATAAGAAAATTATAATATTTCTTGCTTCTATTTAAAAAAAAAAACTTTTCTCCCCTTCACGATGTATCCTGCACGTAGAACGGTAAGCAGAGGGGGGAGACTCTCCATTAAACGTTTCTGCTTTATTCAAAACATTGCGTGTTGAATAGAGGAACTCAAAGCCGACTTTTGTCTTACCAAAGCGGGGAAAAAATATTTTATTCAACCGCATGGGGGTTGAATCCAGAGTCACAGCGCTTACAATCTGTCTGTCTGTTGATGGTCTGAAAACGGTAGCTAAGTAGATAAATTTATTTTTTAGTTTCACGCTGAATCCCACACATAGCAGTGTAGGCAGGGGGAACTTGGGAACCTGGGAACCTAGTATAAGCACAATTCCGTTCCCCACTATTCCCCGTATTACGTGTTGAGGGGTGAAACTCAACGCCACGCATTTTGCATCGTTACCAGAGCGAGAAAATGGAAATAAATATTTATTTTCCCAAGTGGGAATCGATGTCACGACCATCACGTTTACGACTTCAACTTTTTTTATCAAATTTAATTTTAACTTATATAAAAAATATGTACAATTTTTATAATTAAGCGAAAAATATTCTTATAACGGTAGAACGTTGCATAAATGAAATAAAAATACATCTACTTTTTTCAATAACACGTATTCAGTTTTTGAAATAATATCATTAATTAATGATTTAACAGTAACATGACAAATTTGTGGTTGGATGACATTTTACGTATTCACGGAGCGTATCGATCTCAGTTAATGATGATAATGACTGACACACTGCACTACAGAGACTGACGTAGCGACCAAGGCACTGAGTGCTATTGTTCTATTATACACCGCAGTGCATAAAAAGTGGACACACTTTTATATTTTTTATTTTAATTTATTATTTATATTAGGTTAAAAATTTTATTGCAAATCTGGATTTGTATGTGTTAATAAAAAAAACGTCAAATGTTGATATATTCAATATTTTAATTTTTTTTGCTCGAATGTCGAAGAATCCAGAATTCGGCGAAAAATTGGGGAATGGAGTGTAAAGTTGACAGTATATATTTTTTTGTTCTGATAACATATCTATATAAAATATTTCTATTTAATTATAAAGTTGTAATTACAGATTATAGATTACACTCAAAACATTCAACACAAAAGCTGAAAATCGAAATAGCTGACATTTATAAAGCATAATATTGATTATATAAACGTTGAATTTACTTTGTAGACTGCGGTATGTTAGCAAGCTCTAAACAAACGTAGCAATTAACTCCAGTTCAATAAATTCCGATGTGTTTTGCTAAATGAGAATATATTTTAGTAAAATAATTAAGATGAGGAAAAGTAAATCCCATTTTTACACAATTAACCTATTTTATTATCTAAACGAGGTATAGATTAAGACAATCACTTTTTAGTACAAGTACATATTAATAGCAGTTCGCAAAAGTAACAAAAAGATTAGTTTGTGTGGAAATTTTGATCATAGCTATTTTAGTTCCATCTACTACCAGATTGAGGCCAGTCCTGGCGCAGGGGCACAAAGTGTGACTGTAAAACCGACTGGTTGTAGGTTCGATCCCCATTTGAGGAGATGAAATATTTACTTAAATTTATATGTCCATTTCTTCGCTCTGATGTCAAAGCGCGGCGTTGAGTTCTGCCACTCAACACGCAATGCCTCCAGAATTTGGCATAAAGTGGGGAACGGAATGTTTTAATACTAGGTTCCCTCTGCCTACCCTGCTGTGTGCGGGATACATCGTGAAGCTGATATACTATCACATTTTATTTACAGGTGCGGAGAAGTAAACATAACATAAACTATTACCCAGAGTGAACTGTCCTACTGTGCCACGATGGTTGGTCGGTGGTTATGGCCATTTTCAATGATAATTTTGTATTTGCACAACTAATATTGTATACCACACTATACAACTCTTGCTAAGGCAGTAATTAATTATTTTTTATAGTTTAACTATTCTACTACGATTATAAGCTGTTAATTTCAATGTAAAATGTTCATCACGTTCAATTTTCTTCTATAGTTTAATTACAATAAGATGGTTCTATATCAGGTGTGAGTGACAGTATTACAGCCACAACAAAAGAAGTTTAATTCGTCCAGTAATTTATTAAATGTACATGTTTAAATATACAGTCAGATAGATGAACTGTCAGACAGCCAGACGGTCGCACGGTTGGTTGGTTGGACAAAGAGAGAAACAGACAGACAAAAACATAAAAAAAATAACTATTAATTTTTTTTAACACACGATACCCTTTTTTTCTGCTTTATTATATTTTAGACTATTTTATATCATGTCTATCGTGAAAACCTAAGGATAAAATATATATAAAAAAGATAATGAATTTAAAACTACTTACAATCCTATTTATGTTATTGTCACAACACGTTAAAATTTTATATGCACGTTATAACTAATGTTATATTAACTCTATAGAAAATATTATATTGTGATATTATAAAGGTGATCAATTACTTTGAAAATCAACTCTATACCTATTCATATCTGTAATTACTTACCTATGAGACGATACAGTTACAACTAATAAATTAAAAGGTAATGTCTCTAAAGACCACTCACTAATTAAACATTAGTAGTCTATTTTCGTAAATTATTTAGCTTTCAACGAAACTGAAATTTCTAAAATAAAAACCTCCTTAGGGAATCCTGACTTGGATAAAATATATTCGGTACATGTTCTAATATACGTTATTTCTGTAATAAGTTTTCTAAGAGCTGTCTGTTCAGAAATACTTCCATACAGTCCAATTTGGAGTGAATCACTATGGAACAAGAATTTAATCGCTGCGGGAATTGAACTCGTGCCCCTTGACATTCTTTCAACCATTTTTTTTTAATTAATTTAGCTTTGATTAATTTAGCTATACGTTTTTAAAATCAACAAAATAGAAAGTGAAAAACAAAAACACAGTATCTTGACACTAGATTTTTCCTTTAACTTGTGACAATATTTTTTAAATTTAAATATATTTACATTTAACCTATCAAAATATAGTAGACTAATATTCTAAGAGCTACTTTCAGAATATTGTCAAAATTCATTTTCAAGTTTCTTATAAAGTGAGTACAATGTTTGCTATGAGCCATTGCATATTTCATTTTAACACGACCAATAATAGTCCTTGCTGCTATAGATATTAATAACAATTTTCCGTGGAAGGTGTT
Source organism: Heliconius himera (assembly GCA_021202915.1). Lineage (NCBI taxonomy): Eukaryota > Metazoa > Arthropoda > Insecta > Lepidoptera > Nymphalidae > Heliconius > Heliconius himera. Next base: position 229,177 of record JAJHJA010000974.1, read on the forward strand.
GGTAATAAATTTGTATTCCTCCATTGAGTTGTTCCTAAGGACTGATGCACATTTCAATGCTCGAAATGCATTTCCTTCCAATCCATTACCGCTTTGTCGATTAGAATTTGGTTTATCGTTTTCTTTGGAAATATTGCTTTACAATCTTGCTGTGTTCATTTGTTGGGTGCTTTGTGAAATAGTATTTACATACTAGTGATGTAATATGTTAGTGTAGACTTCTCTATTTATCACTTTGATCTCCACTTTTGTTAACAGAATAGATTTCTAATATTTGTCCAAAAAAAAGTATTTATGCTAAGAATTTTTTTTTGCGGGTAAATTTATAGTCCTTCGTGAGATTCTATGTGTACGGTGTAATTAAACAGGACACCGCCTTTTGTCCGGTTGTACAAACTGGTTGATTTGACTTTAAAACTTCGTTTAACATGACGATTCCATCGAATAGTTTTTTTAGTTTCACTTTTAAAATTTGAAATCCCAACTATAACGTTCAAACAGCAAATTTTTCAATATGCCACATGATATCAATATTTTGATTTAAATAAAAAGTAACAAAAATGTAATAAAATTTAAAACATAATAGGAGCAAAGTAAATTCTCATGTACATACATAAGAACAAAACAGAGTGTTAAGTAAAAAAAAAATCAAATATATTTTGAAATAGGTACTTGACGCCCATTCTCCTTGTCAGCCCTTAGGCGAGGCGTAATTCACGAATGTAAAACCAATATTATAATATTGTTTTACATCCGCCTAATCACCCTTTGTTTATTTGTTAGCAATTTAAATTTGTTTGTTTATTTACTTTTGTATAATATAAACACAATAAAATTTATTAATATAATTTGCATTAATAAATTAAAGAGGCCACTTGTGGCACAGAAGAATAAGTATGTAAACACGACTGACTGGCTGTTGGTTCGATCCCCAGTCGAGGAAATTACATATTTTAATATTTTTACTTCATCGCTTTGGTGGCAAAGCAAAGAGCGGCGTTTAGTTTCGCCACTCAACACGCAATGCCTCTAGTTTTTGGCGGAAAATGGGGAACGGAGTGTCTCAATACTAGGTTCCCTCTGCCTACCCTGCTATGTGCGGGATACAGCGTGTAACTTATATATTGTGTTCACCGTTTCTAGAGAAAAGTATTAGCAAAGTAAAGACATGTAGAAAAAAACCTGAAACAATATAATAAACTGACAGGTATCATTGTAGTAACATTCTAGACCAGTTGAAAGTGTCTTACTGATTGGCTATCAGTGAGCGGATATTATTTAAAAGAAAAATATATATATTTATTTTATTTGAAAGCATGTATTTAACTATAGAGAATCTGGTGTTAAAACACTATGTTCAGAACTTTCTGTTTATTTTGTATTTTTTTTTAAATAAATAATATAAATATTTAATAAAAATGCTTATATTTATATTGGCCTGCACTGTACCAGCTAGTCAATTTGTCGAGATTAGTGGCATATACCTGTCAATACAGTATACACCTGTAACGTATGAACGTCCAGGGATCATATGCGGTTAATTACGACGACACTCTGTAGATCAATGTCTTGATGTCTGTGATGGTTAATATAAATTACTTTTACGTATAATGAGGCCAGTCGTGGTGCAGCGGCATGAAGTGTGACTGTAAAACCGACTGGTTGTGGGTTCAACCCCCACTCGAGGAGATGAAATATTTACTTAAATTTATATTTCCATTTCTTCGCTCTAGTGTCGAGGTTAAGCGCGGCGTTGAGTTCTGTCACTCATAACGCAATGCCTCCAGAATTCGGCAGAAAGTGGGGAACGGAGTATCGTAACACTAGGTTCCCTCTGCCTACCCTGCCGTGTGCGGGATACAACGTGAAGCTGATTTACGTATAATATAAATTACTTTTACGAATAGAGATGTTCTTTGTTTTTTATCGAAAGCTTTAGAAATTTAAAATTAGATGCTATCTTGGTGTTTTTGTGCAGGCGATGCTTGCTAGTTCAAATTCGACTTGAATCTATTTGTCGTATATATAAAAAAATAACAGTCAGGAATCAGGATTTAAGGATATAATCTTATAACCGTCTTCAGTTCGTGATTTTTAACGAATTACTTCAAATTTTTTATTCATTTGTTAAACCACTAAGAATAAAAAATACAAATGAATAGGGTAGTGACTCTGAGTAGTAACGGGTTCGGATCGCGAGATTTTTTTAATAGTTTTCCTTTTTTCAATGAATGTAAAATAAACATAGAAAAATATACTTGTAATAAAATGTTTAATACATATTTAAATATTTATTTTTTCATTAGCAACTCTGAACAACATGCTTTTAAGTTTAAAATGTTATGGAAACTGTAAAAAGAATTATTGTGTCAAAAGGTTTTTTCCATTTACTTTGAATGTTGCGAAATGTGCGTATAAATTTTTTGAATAGATTTTTATTTGTATATTTTTTACATATTACGAGATATTTATTATAAAATCTTTGATTTATTCCTATAAACGATACTAGAAACACAGTAAAAACTTTTTAAGTTGTGCCATGACAGCTTTATTTGTGGAAATGGAAATTATTTTTAAATTTAAAAATACAAAAGTATTATGAAGTAACTATCTTTTTGTATCTGTTAAATAATATATTATGGCTTAGAAAAGTTAGTCATTAACAGATTGCGTCATATAGTAAAAATATTTTTTAATTTATTTAACGATTCGCCGCGATATAGCTGCGTGTAGATCCCTACTCGGGTTATAATATTTTACAATTTTTATTTTCCTGGTACGAGCACGGCGTTGAGTTCCGCCATGGAAGGCGCATAGCTAAGAAAATTCGAAAGAAAGTGGGTTACGGAGGTTTAACACTAGGTTTTCTCTGGCTACACTGCATTGCATTATATCACCACAACCTCTAATTGTCAATGTTAGGTTAGTCGTGGACATTAGCGTCCGACTGTAAATACGAGAGATTGTGGGTACCACTCCTTCTCGAAATAAAATATTTCATCATTTTGTCACTCTAGTAAGCGCGGCGGTGAGTTCTGCTACTCAACACACATTGCCTTCAGAATTCGGCAAAATGTGGAGAACGGAAGTGTCTTAATATGATCAGAGTGCCTTTAAACTAGATCCCCTCTGCCTACTTGGCTGTGAGTGGGCTACAGCGTAAGGCTAAAAAAAAATCTATATGATTTCAAATTAATTAATTATTTCTTTTACGTAAACATCGTGGTTTTCGTACGAATTTTACCATTTATCTCTCATGAAATATTAAACTTAAATTTGCAATACTAGGAAGTAAAACAAAGGGAATATGTAAATAGTCGCAGCGTTCACGGTCGGAGAGAGGACCCGGATCACATCACGCGAGATGAGGGTCGAATGAGGAATTAAAATGGTTCTTGGAAAAATGTAAATTGGGTAGTTTTATAGTAGTAATACAGTAAAATACCAGCCTAGACCATGGTGGTGCAGCGTCTGGTTGTAAACGTGATGGTTGTGGGCTCGATTCCAAGTCCGGGGAATGAATTATTTCCATTTCCTCCCTCTGGTAATATAAAGCACGGATAAATTTTTGCTACTGAGTGTGCGTACTCTCGTAAATTAGGTAGGTGTGGGGAAAAGAGCAACTTAACACTGGTTCCCCCTGCCTACTCGGCTATATGCTGAATACAGCGTGAAGAAAAATTGAGGAAAAGACAATACCAATTAAAATATGTATCTTCATATTTCTTTATAGGCAGAGACAGCCTAGAAGAGAAAGAATTGTGTATTGAGTTGAACAGCGTGATGATAAGTAAATAAATACCTAAAACTATTTTTCTCATATATGTATATGACATATAAACAAATTGTTATTTGGAAGACTTTTTTATTATTAATGTTGTTCTTAGCTTCCCGCTGTATCCCGCGTATGCCGTGCGCACAGCAGTGTAGTCAGACAGAAGTTAGTGTCAAGAAATTCCGTTACCCACGCACCACTCAGTTTTTGACACATTGCATGCTGAGTTCAACGCCGCTTTCTCTGCTTATTAGATATTTATTATTTTATATCCAAAACGGAACAGATCTCTTAAAAGATAAAATCCCTATAAAAATATGCTAAACTACCCTGCAGTCGGACTTAGGTCACTTAAAAACTAGGCTGCAAGTAGATATATGTAAAAAGGGGCCTTTGAAATGACTTATAAAAGAAAGAGGTTATCATTTGCGTGCGTGTTTTTATGTTAAATGTTCTGTGGATGTTACGGTAAAGAGGGAGTGTGTTTAACCTAGTAGGTATAACTCATTCCTTGTAGTAACTAAAATGGGATAGGATAGCGGATTCGAATTCGAACCACAATAATAACTTTGCATGATGTTATTATAGACTGTAAGATTATATACTTACAGTTTAAATGAAAATTGTAAAAAAATCTTAGAGTTTTAAATTTTGTTACTTTCTTACGATTTTTTACAGAAATTATTCTCTCGTTTATTTGTATATGTTAGACTCAGTTATTTTATTGTATCTTTGAACGTATTTTTTGCTGTCTGATGTATGATATCGCACTGAGCCTGATGATCACTCCTCTAACATTTTAAGTAAGTATATTACATTCCTAAATATATTATTAGTATTTTTTGCCGAAAAATCTTCAAGACGCCGTGAAGTAGTAGATATAGTCCAACATTGGCGGAAAGTATGCATTATAAAATATTTAAAGAACTTTCACAGAATCTAAGACAAAAGTTCAATAAAAACATTTTAGCTGATTTAGCATATCTTTTTTATCTTAATAATCAAGCATGATGTTTTTTCCGCCTAGCAGGAAAACCAGCTGAAATTTAGTGTTAATATTCATACAATTTTTAAGACTAAGTTAATGATAAACTCACAACAACTTTACTGTCTGACGATATCGCACTGAGCCATGACGACCACTCCTTTAAAATTTTAAGTAAGCGTAATACTTTCCTCAATATATTATAATTTATAAGTCGAGGCCAGTCATGGCGCAGTGGCACACACTTTGTGCCACTGCACCACGACTGAAACCGACTGGTTGTGGGTTCGATCCCCACTCGAGGAGATGAAATATCTACTCAAATGTATATTTCCATTTCTTGGCTTTGGCGTCGAGGCAAAGAGCGGCGTTGTGTCCTGCCACTTAACACGCAATGTCTCTAGAATTCAGCAGAAAATGGGAAACGGAGTGTCTTAACACTAGGTTTCCTCTGCCTACTCTTCTGTATGCGGAATATAGCGTGAAGCAGATAAAAAAAAATTATAAGTCTATACAAAAATCTATACATTCCGCTGTATTAGTGTAAAATTCTTGCGGTTAAGCGTTTATCGGGATTCCTCAACCTCACCCTAATACTGTAGGTTTTTGCGAAAAACTGGTTGTTTGCAAAATATGTAGTGCCATGTTTTTATTAGGTCGAGCTTTTACTAAATAAGTATATAATTAAATCTAAGAATCTGAATTACACGCATTTCTAATTGTTGTACTTAACAATTATATGTAAATCATATGATAGTACAATATCATGATACCATCGAGCTGGTCTGATGATGGAATTGGAAGATGGCTGATACAACCTTGGACTGTCTACTAATATACATATCAAATTTGTGTTCATTACTTTTGTCTTATTGAAATGATCTGTTCTGGAAAAAGCGAGCGTTTTTTTACGTATTAATTTTTATTTCATTTCTTATTTTTAAAGTTTCTTGGTTCTGTATCTGGCAACTTCATACGATTTTAATTGATTATATATTGTGAATTGAATGTAAAAAAATATTATTTTAAATTTTCATATACCAGAAAAATTCAGTTGAATAGGCAGTTAACACCTAACACACCTAACCAGTTATAGCGCTACGCTGTTTCCCGCATATGTGGTAGGCATAGGAACCTAGTGTTAAGATACTCCGTTCTCCATTTTGCACCGAATTTTCGATTTATTGAGAGTTGAGTAAGGGAACTAAACGCCGCGCTTTGTCTTGTTATCAGAGCGAAGAAATTAGATACGGAACAGCGGGAAAAAGCAGAAAAAAAAACATACCCGCAATCGTTACGATAATTCATATTCATTTAACAAAACAAAGATAGCTTCAATATGTACCAACAGATACCTACATGCTCACGTATAGAAATAAGCGTAGTATTAGCAACGAATGCACGGCGGCGCGGTGGAAACACGTAAATCTTATACAGATGCTAATTATTACCTTGCAAAATAGGTACTCTCTGCTACGGAATCGGGTTGAAATATGCTTTATTTTGTTACTTTAAAGTTATGTAGGATGAGTTGTTTTAGGTGTGTGTTTGTTTTGTTAAGCCAATCGAAAATTCATTAAATTATGCTTTCTTTATTTTTTTTTAATTGAGGCCTAGGCAAAGCGTTATGTTCCGCCACTTTCGACGAAAGTGGGCAACGGAAGTGTCTAATGATGAGTGTCGTAACAGGCATCTGCCCTATTCTACTATGTCCGGAATACAGCGTGAAGCAAAAAAAAAAAGAAATATACTAAAATATTGATGATGATACATCTATTTTATGTATTTAGTGCACGCACATAAAACAACACTGAAACGAAAACGAAGTAGTTTTCCACTTTTTCCAGATTGCATAATGGATTAAATAAAACGCGATACAAAGCGTCTGTATAACTAGAATTAAAAAAACACTATATATATAAATATTAACATTCCCTCAAGTAAGATTTGAATCTACAATTATCACATATCTATATATGTATTTTTTATTAATAATCATTATTTAATAATGAGGCCAGTCGTGGCGCAGCGGCACGAAGTGTGACTGTAAAACCGACTGGTTGTGGGTTCGATCCGAACTCGAGGAGATGAAATATTTACTTAAATTTATATTTATATTTCTTCGCTCTAGTGTCGAGGACAAGCGTTGCCACTCAACACGCAATGCCTTCAGAATTCGACAGAAAGTGGGGAACGGTGTGTCTTAACACTAGGTTCCCTCTGCCTACCCTGCTGTGTGCGGGATACAGCGTGAAGCTGATTTAATCATCTACTTATTATATTATACTTATATTAATTTATTATTACAATCCTCCCTAAATTATTCTTTAGATACTTTATCATTCCCACCTGTGAGAATAAATACCGAAAATCTCGTAAGCGTTTTAATAAAGTAATTTCGAGATAAGGTGTCATCGCAAATAGCAATCGAGCTAAATGGCGGTATCTGTTTGACGAGGGATGCCATGATATGTAATTATCGAGGACTAGAAAGAAAGTGGAACAAACAGCCGTCGTTACAATTTTTCATATTTATATTGTTAATCAATTAATTAGGCCAGTCGTGGCGCAGTGGCACAAAGTGTGACTGTAAAACCGACTGAATTCTGATAACAACACAATAGTTTCACAGCGTGAATTTCTCCTTTCAAAGAGACTAGTGAGAAATAAGTTTTAAATGAGATTTTATTTTTTTAAACTAAAATATCTATCTTTTTTATAATTTTGTAATATAAATATTTTACATTTATGAAGAAGACGATTTCTACTTAGTTATAAAGTTAACTGTAACTGTAACGGTACAGTTAAACAAGAAAGTTTCAGAACAGTTTTGGGATCGATACTCACTCGACAAAAATAAATATTTAATATTTTAATTTTTTCACTCTTGTGCAGTGTGTTGTCTTAACACTTTAAGATATTTACTTTCTCTACTTTCCACCGAATTGATGAGGTATTGCGTGTTGAAACTTAATGTCACGCTTTGCCTCCACTGCGCAAGAGCGAAGAAATGAAACTATTACACATTTCTTTTTCTCGATTGAGTATCGATTCTGAAACTGTTTTAACCTGTGACACGACTTCATCGTGATTTTTTTTTCTTATTCAACAATATAAAAAAAATTAAACAATCCCAATAATACAAAAATCTTAGCCACCCTATGTTTGAGAGATGTTCGGCAAAGATTTCTCAATTTGCCAAAACGCGGATTTAAATTTCAAATGTTCTCTTTAAGGTTTAAGCACGTAGCAATGTGAAGGGCGACATGGAGACAATTTATAAGGTATAGTATTACTACATTTATTTGTATTGAGTTTCTCTACATTTTCAGTTTATTTCGTCGTGACTCAGGGACACAAGCATGCGTTGTGGGTTCGATTTCCACTCGGGGAGATGAAATTTTACATCTTTTTGCAGCAGGGCAAGCTCTTGTAGCAGGGCAAAACTCCGTCGCTCAACACACAATGGGTAATGGAATTGTTTCTTATTAAAAAGAGGGGGTATTAAGTCTCGGTTCCTGTGCCTACCTAGCTAAGTCCCGGCTACAGCTTGGAGCTTAAATAAAAAAATACTTAATAATATTTAATATTGAATAATTAATTAAAATAATAATAATAATATTGAATAGTTAATTTAATTGAAACTATGGGGGTTAGGGGATCGATTTCTACTTGGGAGAATGAATATTTTTTATTTTCAGCCGGCAGTTGTCGAGCTTTACTACTTCACAGGCATTATCTCGAATTCAGGAAGAAAGCAGAGAAGGTAGTGTCTTAAGTCTATATTCTGTTTGTGTTCACGAGTAAAAGGCTGAAATTTAAAAGATAGATAAATAAAAAATATAGATATTATTTATTTTAAAATCAATTATCTTTTAGAAGTACTGTAACTGATTTTTATTTAATACTAATTTCGAAAACTTTCGGCGGAACTCAACGCCACATTTGATATTACCAGAGTGGGTAAATGAATACATTTATTTATTCATTCTTCCCAGTGGGAATATACGCTTGTAGAAAGTTTCACTGCGCCAAGATGGCCTCCAATTTATAATTTATAGAAATTGAAATAAACACAAGAGGCAGGGGCACAAAGTGTGACTGTAAATGCGACTGTTTGTGGGTACGATCCCCACTTGAGGAAATGAAAACCCCCAAACATCATATCATTTATTCAAATTTTACATTTCCATTCCTTCGCTCTGGTGCCCAGACATAGTGCGGCGTTGAATTCCACCACTCAACACGCAATACCTCCTAAATTCGGCGGAAAGTGGGGAACAGACTGCCTTAGCCCTAGGTGCCCTCTGCCTACCCTGTTGTGTGCGAGGTACACCGAGAAGCTGATTTAATTTTTATTTAATTTATTTTTACATTATTTTGTGGATAGTAATAATAATTGAATTCCTAGGTCTTCAAAGTCGTACCTAAGATCTAAATAACTTCATTAAAATTGTATTAGTACTCGTATATACCTATGAATATCTTACATTAATGTTCTAAATCCTTTATAGGATTACGCGATAAAGCTTAAGCTGTTTTGGAAATTGAATTTTAGGTTTAAGAAATTGTGAATATATTACAAGTAAAAAAACTAAATGAAAAAAGCGTGAAGATTACCAATTGTTTTAGTTATCTTAATTATATATGAAAGGCGACGTATTATACGCGGGAGCACAAGAGTGCGACTGTAAACGAGGTTTTGGATCCGATTTCACTCTACTGAGGAACTGAAATATTTAACATTTTTCATTTCTCTCTCTCTGGTAACAATGCAAAGCGCGGCGTTGAGTTCCGCCACTCAACACGTAATCCCTCGAAAATTTGGCAGAAAGTGAAATTTTTCGCAGATTCTTTCTGCCTACACTGCTATGTACGGTATACAGCTTGAAGCTAAAAAAGTGATGGGTACATGCAGCATATGTGTTTTAAAATTTCTATTTCATATATGATTTTAACGAATCGAACTTACGACCATCGCTTTTACAGTCGTACGTTTGTGCCCACGCGCCACGACGGCCCCATCATTAACAAAACTCCTTTAATAACAACTAAAATCTTAATCTGGATAGTGTTTTGAAATCTTATAATAAATAAAAAACAATACAAAAAAGTTGATCTAGATTCTAGACAAAAACGCTTCATTATTACGATATTGCCTTGAAATTATAATTTTTTATAAAGGTGGATTACAATTTATATTGTTTTTGTTAAAATATCTGATGAATAATTATTAGCATTATTTATTTATTCATGAAGTAAATAAATTTCTTTTTGTTATTATTTGAACATCTTTGGTTAATAGACAAAGAAATATTTTATGGATTTGATTTGGTATTTATTAAGAATTTTTAGCTTATAAGTTACAACTTTACAAGTACATGTTTTGTAATTAGTTGTTAATCTACTACAATTATACAAGTTTTACATGTATACGCTTTTATAGCTTCTCTCTATTCTCCGCTCAATTTTCAGATCGGCAGATCACAGCACAAAGTCTTGTAACCAGAGCAATGAAACCAATGTAATTGTTCCTAGAAACCCTTTATCGAATTCAAATATATAACCATATCCTTTTATTTCGAACTAGCACTTCCTGAGAATAGCGTGTTCAACCAGACAAATTGTTCAGTTTTATGAAATTAAAATATATTTCCGGATATTCATACGTGACCACAATATTATAGGATAATATATTACATAAAATACTACATTTAGCGGTTGAGGACAGTCGTGGCGCAGCGGCACGAAGTGTGACTATAAAATCGACTAGTTGTGAGTTCGATCCCCACTCGAAGATATGAAATACTTACACTTCTTCGCTCTGGTGTGGAGGCTAAGCGCGGCGTTGAGTTCTGCCAGTCAACACGCAACGCCTCCAGAATTCGGCAGAAAGTGGGGAACGGAGTGTCCTAAAACTAGGTTCCCTCTGCCTACCCTGCTGTGTGCGGGATACAGCGTGAAGCTGATCCTCTTAAGTATCAAGTTAACACAAACAAAATTACGAGCGATAACTAGTTAACCAGAATTTTGTATGAGCAATACATGCATATTTTTAATTCACCTACAAAATGATAGTTGCAGATGCACTCCACGTTCAAGGCAGCTATGTATGGCTCACAAGGGTCGTTGGGAAATAAAATTTCTTTTGCGCGAGGCCCCAGCTTCCAATACGTCTTGCTTCGCGACGGTTCCGCTTTGCACACTCTAGTGTAATAAGGCCGCTTCAGACATGAGACGTTTGGTTTAACTTGAGAAATTTTTTGAAATAGTTAATATTTTAATATATTTTTGAATATTAAAAGAGGCTATCGTGTCTTAGTATAAAAAGGACTGCGTCTGAGTGTAAATTCGAATTGTGGTTTCGATTATCATTTGAAGTAAAAAATATATATTTTGCTTTACTCGCTTCGCTGGTAGCAAGACAACATGAAAGAAATGTGTAATAAAAATGATAGATGTCCGTGCGTGTAAATTGTGCTTAAATTTAGAAAAATATTTAAATTATAACGGATTTGTACAGGGACCTCATTGCTCTTAGAACGACCTGGCTGAATACAACAGACGCCCATTCTTGTGCTATATTCGCATAGTGTGATATATTGTATTTATTTCCACGGGTGCAACGTGGATCTTTAAAAATATCAATTATGGTAGGAGTTATTTATTAATAATAATAAATCTGAAATATTCAACACACAACGTCCCGAATTGAGGCGAAAAGTGCAGAGACAAAGTGTTTTGACTCCAGATTCTCTCCGCCTACACTGCTATTAGCGAAAAAAAAAGAAACTCTTACAAATTTAAAACATGCTACTAACTGTACATGAAACAATCAACTGCTTCATGCTAGCTACAGAAAAAAACACGAACTCTTTTTACTAGAGTTGGAAAAGAAAAGCAATTCCGTCCTCCGAATTGGAATCGAACCCACAATCACGTCGCGTCTACAATCACATATCTCCGCCGCTACGGCCTCACAAGATATACATATTTATAAAAATATTATATATATAATTAATTTAATACAAGATAAGCATAAATTATAAATTAAACGCTACTAATAGGTGTTAGGTATGGAAAAATCATAAGTTCAAAACGGCATGCAATACGCCGAGCGTAGCAACACTTCCGTTAAGCTCAAGTGGTATTAAGCTATTTTCAGATTTACAGCGTGTTAATTATATTTGTTGTGATGAAACATAATTTATGTTAGGTGGTTTATGTATTATTCTAAATTATTTTTGTTATATTATATTTGGTCCATGTAGTATGTATTAGTTAATATATTTTGTCATCACTTTATATTGGATTTCTGTTGTGTGGTGGAAATGACAATAATTAATTTCCACGAAGAGGAATCAAACTCACAACCTTCGCGTTTACAATTAGAAGCTATGCTGCTGCGCCACAAAGTCCACAGAAAAAATATGTTTTAAGAAAAATCATTCCTAATGTTATCCTATATAAAAGCAATAGAAAGGGTTAAATTGAATTTAATAAAATTCATCCATTTTTATTTAACCAAATATTGAATAATCAGATTGCGACTATAAACGCCACAGGTTGCGAATTCGATCTCCACTTTCAAAAATGAAGTATTTCATATTTTCATTTCCTGGTTACGAGGCAAAACGCTGCATGAGTTCTGCCACTCAACATGGAAAGCCTCGAGGATTAGGTTGAAAGTGGGGAACGGAATGTCTTAACACTAGGTTTCCTGATTGCCTCTGCGTGCCGTGCTATGTACGGGACTGTGTCCCGTGAAGCTAAAAAAAGATTAATAACTTTAAAAGATATACGACTATTCGTACTTCAATTCTCACCGATACAAAAATATATTTTTTAATTTACATTGTTTACACGCTCTGTTCCTATCGTTTCATATATTCTTAAAATATTTTATAGCAATAAAAAAAATAAAAATAAGAACGTCTCTACAAACAGTCCAAACGCCACCCGTGTGTCGACGCCACAACAAAATATATTTAGTGAGAATTTATATTTCAAAAGAATATTTTAAATTGCTCGAATTGAGTCTGCAAGAGCAGTCTAGTGTTTGCCGCTAATGATGTGTTAGTATATATTTTAAATATGCCACACGAAAATGTAATGCTCTGGTTTTTTTTTGCATAAATTTAATAATAATTTAATATGTAAATATATTTTGTATTTAAAATTAAAATAAATTAAATTAATTATATTATTTTTAAAGCCAGTCGTGGCGTGGCACAAGGATGTGACTGTTAACGCGATAGTTGTTGATTCGATTTCCGCTGGAGGAAATGAAATATTTATTTAAATTTATATTTTCATTTCTTTGCTCGGGGTCGAGTAAAGCGCGGCGTTCATTTCCGCCACTCAACACGCAATGCCTTTAGAATTTTGCGGAAAGTGGGAAACGGAAGTAAAAGTTTCCAGTTTACCTCTGCTACCTCGCTAAGTGCGGGATACAAGGTACAACTTAAAAAATAACGAAAAAATAAAAATTTCACCTTGTATCCTTCATAAAGCAGGGTAGGCAGCATTAAGACACTCCGTTCCCCCAATTTTACAGATATTGCACGTTGAGTAGCGCAATTCAATGTCGCATCTTGTATTGCAAGGCTGAGAAATGAAAATAAGTTACCATGATAGATATCGCCAATACATCCAACGCGTTTATACTCAGACCCTGTCGCACTGCATCATGATGGCCTTATATGAATTTAGTCCAAAATTAGGAAACGCTGGTTTCATCGGGTTGTGGAAATATTTTAATATAACTAGGACTTTTGAGACAAGTAGACGCAGGGGCAGAAGCGTATGACTGTAAACGCGACGGTTGTGGGTTCAAATCCCACTCAGGAATATGACTTATTATTTATTAATATTTTCTTTTCTTCGCTCTGGTAATAAGAATGCGGGAACGGAGTGTCTTAACTGTAATCTCTCTGTCTACCCTGCTATACGGGAAGCTGGTAAACAGATAAATAAAAAAATTATGTAAGCACTGCCATATTTCATTTCTCCCTGCACCCAATTTAAAAATCTACTCAAACGAATGCGCAGGCAGAAACTAAATAATATATAACCTGATCTCCAGTATCTGCGTTGTTAATTGCGAGAATATTAAATATTACTCCCAAAAAGCATATAAAAGTGGCAATTTGTGCATTATTAAAAATTTTCGCGTGCTTTAAAAACAAAGCGTGGCGTGCCAACTTGTGTGTTTTAACTTTGTGATAAATTTTAAACTTAAACAGTTTAAATTTATTTATTTTGTATAACAAAACAGTTTGGAATTAACGTTCTGTTTGTTTTTTGATTTGTGCTGCGATAACGTGTAAATATGCAAATAATAAGGCCTCCGTGAAACCACTGTGGCGCAATGGGACAGTGTCTGTCTGCAACGTGACGGTTGTGGGTTCGGTCCCACTAGGCGGAATGTATTATTTTCATCCCTCGACCGACCATAGAGGTAGTTGCTTAGAGGACAGAAAAAAAAATTATAAACGCTCTTATATTGAACTGCATTAACTTAGGAGATAACTTATTCTGTGCTCCAATGGACGGTAAGTTTAGATTGTTGATATTGATTTCCGGTTCCAAGACCTCCACAAGTTCTTGTCAGACGGAGGAGCAAACTACAAAGTGATCCTTTTCTTCTTTTACATTACAAACCTTTAAAGAAAATCAATAACATAACCATTTCATTGGCTTATAGCCATTGGTTAGTTCAGCTTTACGCTGTATCTCATATATAGGGTAGGCCTGCTGCCACCCTACAGCAGAGGAAACCTAGTCTTAAAACACTACGTTTCCCACTTACCACCGAATTTTTAGAGGTGGAAGGTAGAAGTGTTAAGTGGCGGAACTCAACGCCGTAGTTTTTGCTACTTGTGCTAAATATTAATACAAAATAACTCTCGCCCTAGTGGTGATCGAACTCACAACTGTCACACGTCGTATACAGTGACGCTATTAAAATGGTTGAGGATATTGCGTTGAGCGCTTCGCAGAAAATAAATTGCTTTATATTTGTGATGACTTTGTTGCTTTTTGTTTTTTCCAAAAAAATCTAAGGTGTTCTAATATTTTTACAAGTTGTACTTTAGAAATGTATCGTTGCGTGTATAGTAGCTTAACTTAACGCTATTATTTATTGATGCTGTTTTTTCCCGTTTTCGTAGAAATTTAGGGAAATTCTATATAAGAGCTTCCCTACACTCTCCCTAAGAATATATATGCCGAATTTTAAAGCTCTACACGTCATTTGTGCTGAGCGTTGTCTGTCAGTCATTGAGGAACGGAAAAAATTATATTTGTATATAAATTGTACCATAAAAAGATTATAAATGAAAACTTGTAACGTTAAGTACTTATTCTTTTTAGTTTACTCTCTTTTAATGTGTATTTTGTAAATTTACATTTAAAACGTTACCAATTAAAAACTATAAAAAAAAATATGGACATCATTAGAAGAAAAAAAAACGACCGCTCACGTAACGGCAAACCGCACGCTTAAAATAAGATCAACACTTAATTTAGGGGCAAGAGTTTGTACAGTTATCAAAAAAATATTAAATTTATTTTTTAAGTTTTTTGGATTTATACTGTATTTCCATTTATTTATTTGTCATTCAGCAGTGGAACCTAGTTAGTATTTCATGAAATCTCCATGCAGGTTCCGAACCAACTACGTTGCAGGCTCCCTTATAACCCTCATTTTTCCACCACCTACTACTTTAGCAAATTCTAAAGCATCTAGTTGTCACCTTCGAAGTACGTTCTAAAAATGACTTGACAATAATTCTAGACAAATTGAGGGTATTAAGCAAATTATAAAGAAACTTGCTTTTATATATAGTATTTTTTGCTCTCTTCTATTCTCTCCACATAGAAAATAAACTCTAAGCTAATTCCAATTCGTTGATATTTAATTATTTCTTGCTTACTCAGGGATGCAAAACATAATAGTCTTCTCACGCAATTTTGTTTGCATAAGCTAAGCTAGCTTAGCTAAGCCTACGAGGTCGCAAGCACCTGAGTCACTTAAAAGAAAATAATATAATAAAATGACTAAACACTCATTTACTTATAGTCGCACATTAAGCAAATACGTTTTAAAATATTTTTAGTAATATCACTTTTGTCAACAGTACCTACACAAATAAAAAATATAAATGAAAATAAAAAAATAAAGTATCATTTACATGCCAACTGTATACAGGTACAAATACATTTTAATATGCTAATGGAGTAAAATAAATTCTGCATAGGCGCTTTATCGCAAATGAGGAGGAGATTCAATTTACATTTGAATATTGGGAGAGTTTCAGCCTTTTTTCAGGAAATACTGTAGACCCTAATAATTTTAGCTTTTTTGTAGTTTTCGTTGGTTTACTTTCTTTTCTAATATAGTATATTTACTTATATAAAATCAAATCAAATAAGCTTCTCGCTGAATCCCGCACACATCAAGGTAGGCAGAAGGAACTTAGTGTAAGACACTCCGTTCCCCACTCTCTGCCGAATTCTGGAGGCATTGCGTGTGGCAGAACTCAACGCCGCGCTTTGCCTTGACACCAGAGCGAAGAAATAGAAATATAAATTTAAGTAAATATTTCATTTCCTCGAGTGGGGATTGAACCCACAACCAGTCGGTTTTACAGTCACACTTTATACTGCTGCGCCACGACTGGCCTCTTATTATTAGTATTTACTTATATATTTTCATTAATTAGCTTCGTTTGATTGTAAAGATGATAGTTGTGGGTTCGATAACTTGAAGGAATTTAAGCTATTTCCGTTTCACCGCTCAAAGCGCGACGTTTTGCCACGACGTTTCGGGGCTCTTCAGGGTATTCAGTATCTTAGCACCAGTTTTCCTTTGTCTACCCTGTTATACGGGAAAAAGGTTTTTCTATATATTTTTTACAATCACAAGTTTTTAGGATTTTGGTTGGCTTCCCTAACACTTTTTGTTTGTTTTATGTCCGGTTCATAAATAAAAAAATACGATATTTGTTTTCTCATGCAGACGAAGTCGCAGTCATAGCTAGTAATAAATATAGTTATTTAACCAATAGATCAAATCAGCTTCACGGTGTATCCCGCACACAGCAGGGTAGGCAGAGGGAACCTAGTGTTAAGACACTCCGTTCTCCACTTTCTGCCGAATTCTGGAGGAATTGCATGTTGAGTGGCAGAACTCAACGCCGCACTTTGCCTCGACACCAGAGCGAAGAAATATAAATATAAATTTAAGTAAATATTTATTACGAGGAGATCTTCGAGTGGGGATCGAACCCACAACCAGTCGGTTTTACAGTCACACTATGTGCCGCTGCGCCACAACTGGTTTCGACCAATAGATATTTACTGAAATTCACGTGTACACGTACCTACTCTTGTTAAATTTATTTTAAAGAATTTTAAAAGTGTCATTTCCTTATTCTTATGCATATTAATCATATATGTACAAACATATCGTAACTTGTAAGCTACTAAAGTATAACAAAACAGCTTCTATCACCCATAAAGTGATTTTACAAATAAATTGAAGTAACTTTTAGGTGAGTTAGTTAATCTCAGCACTGTGCTCTTCACAGTCGGTTGGAACATGTATTGTTCTAGTAGCACAGTGGGAACTTTGACGTCGCCTAACAGGTTAACGTTCACAAAGTTAGCGCTGTACGCTCATATTCACGACTACGTGTGTACTTACGGGTGTATTTTGTGGGAGGAAAAGTTATGACTTTTTTTAATATGTATGTATGTCCGTGTATATGTAGGGTACGAGTACGATGTACGATGTGTGTATCTGGATGTCTGTGTGTGGTAATATAGCTCCGAAACGGATGAACTGAGAGTGTTCCATCCATAAATCAAAAAAATATTTGCAACCGTTTAGAGATTTTGAGTTGTTCGTTTATTTATATTTTTTTGTGGATCAGGGATATTATACTTTTTTGTTTATTTATATGTTTCTCGAGAAAATGTGTAAGTTTTAATTGAGCACAGATTGAATAACTAAAGTATGTTCTCGTATAACTAAAGTTGGTATCTATTATTAAATCAACAGGACATAAGAATAGTTTATGTATTTTTAGACACTATCCAATTGTGAGTGACGTGAGTAACGTTAAAAATATTTGTATGTAAATATTTTTGAAAAATTTTATGGATTTTTGAGCATGACGCAGTTGTTCGCAACACGCAATGCCACCAGAACTCGGCGGAGAGTGAGCAACAGAGTGTCTTAACACTAGGTTCCCTCTGCTTATCCTGCTATGTGTGAAGCTGATTTTTGATTATTAATTATGCCTAATAATATCAAAACCAAAAGTTGCGTTTCGCCAACAATTAATAATCTGTATGTTTTCATAACTTTTACTTAGGTACTTAGCGCAAGTTAGAGCACTACAGAGCACTCATTTAAGACTATGAACATTTTCATGTTGAAATAATAATTTCCTGTAAGGCCTTAGTACTGTTGCTCTCACACTCCGTGCACATTTAATGCCTTTATGTTTATTATTTTCTATGTTTGTACAAGATTTTTTTGGAGATTTAGTTTGCTTTTTCTACCAATGTTTTTGTTAAATGTAATGTTTATTTATATTTTTATCGTATTTTATTATAAGATAATATTGTTTTGTTAGTGTAAGCTCTTAGTAAGAGGCTCTCGTGTTGAATTTATTATATCTGTTTCTCTCTACACTTTCTGATTTATATTAAATGATGATGACGTAACAATTTAAATAAGCTACAAATATATATATATTTTATAAAATTTAAAAAAAATATTTCTTATATCGAATTTTTGTCGTGTGACTGTTAATGTCAGGTTGTAAATTTCATTCTTACTCGAGTAAATAAATGACTAAGTATATATATTTTTCATTTCTTCAGAAAAGGAAAAGCACGTCGATGACTTCACTCAACACGCAGTATCTCGAAAATTAGGAAATGGAGTGACTTAACATTACGACAGTCACTCTGTCAACCCTGATATGCTAACATAATATGAAGCTATCCCCCTTTATTATTAAGTATTTCGCAATACAAAAAAAAACACCAAATTATTCACTAAAATGAACATGATCGTAATATATATAAAATTTATATATAATATAGTGAATTATACCAATTCTTGTCAAATATGTCTCATTCAGCGTTCCTCTGACTCACGCTGTCGTAATTTCCGGTACACGGAAAACTGAATTCTAGAACATTCTTAAGCCAATTCTACATGCTTTTATTACATAATATATTTTTTTGCTTCCCAAACATAGCAGGAAAGGCAGATGAAACCAGAGAACTTAGTGTTAAGACACTCCATTCTCATTAAAACACTTCCGTTAAAACAATAAGAAACTTATTGACAATCCTCTTCTATGCTAAAGAGAAATCTAACATTAAATTATACTTTTACTAAAACGGAATACACATTTACATTGACAAAATAAATACAACTGTATAAACTAGCCACTAGAACGAACGACGCAACTGCATATGACCATATATTTTGTATGTGCAATGTATGTAGGTACATATCTTTTAATAGTGTAATTTTAATGTTGTAGCTTAAGGCTGCATAAGGCACGATAGTAGGAAGAATGTAGTGTTAAGACACTCCATTCTCCTCTTTCCATTCACTATTGATACATTGGATGGTAAATTTCTATTATTTTCATTGATTTTATTCTGTTTTAGCTTCAAGCGGCAACAGAAATTCATCACCTGTGAAAATTTCAACTGTCTAGATCACGGTTCATAGGATGTGTCTCACAGCCTGGTGACAGACGGACAGACAGACAGACGGACGGACAGCGGAGACATAGTAATATCGTCCCGTTTGACCCTTTCGATAATGAACCTTTTAAACTGTTAAAACGAAGGTAGTCAATTCGATTCTCACGCAGGACTTGTTATGCTAGGTAGTGATATTTGTCTTATTTATTCGTTCTTTTATTTATGATAATTATATTCCACATCTGAGTGTGAATTTATTTATTTATGTATGTATTTATAAATATGTATGTATGCTCATCAGTTGTCTTGTCACTGTAGTACAGGGTTCGCCTGTTTTGGTATCACACATCCATATGGGAAAAAGACAAAGATTTACATTATGTCGATAGAATGTTACTAAATTTTTATAATAAATAAAATATGTTATATAAAAATAACTAAAAAAACACGCTTATCTATACTAACCACTTTAAGTGATAAATAGATTTTCACTCCATACTCACATTTTTAAATATCAAATTAGTAGTCACTTTTCACTTTAACTTAATAATTTTTCATTTTAAATCCGTTTTAAACCTTAAATTCAACTTAACTTAAACTTCAAATGTTTAAAGCTTAAAATGATTATTTAGAATTAAATTGTGAATTTGATAAGTAAAGCTATGAATTTGGAGTGAAAAATATATAGGTAGAATGCTGGAAGTTTATATACTTGCATATAGTAAGTCAAAGAAATTTATATAAATTTTAAGCATTTCTATAGAGGCCAGTCGTGGTGCAGGGAGGGGCACAAAATGTGACTGTAAAATCGCGTAGTTGTGGGTTCGATTCCCACTCCAGGGAATGAAATATTTATTTAAGACTATATTTTTATTTCTTCGCTCTGGTGTCGAGGTAAGGTGTGGCGTTGAGTTCCGCCAATCAACACGCAATGCCTCCAGAAATAGGCGGAAAGTGGGGAACACTAGGTTCCATCTGCCTACCGTGCTGTGTGCGGGATACAGCGTGAAGTTGATATTAAAGCATTATGACCTATATTTATGCAAAAGTTAAAATGATACCAAAATTAAAATATTTCCGGGTAATTTCTCATCTACTCCAATATTCAACCACATTGCTATCCAATACTTTAATTAACTGACCAATTTCATAATTACGTTACATTTTACCGTGAACTTTTAACAATAAACAATTTGAGTGAAAATTTGATATTATTATAAATAGGCGTGGCTCAGTGACGCAGCCTATGACTGAGACGGTTGTGAGTTCGATTCCTATCTCGTGAAAATTTATTATTTTCTATTCCTCGTACTGGTACGAAGTCAAAGCGTATCGTTGAGTTTCTTAGTGGGGAATAAGACTGAAAAAATATAGGACTATATTTTTCTATATTTTTGTTTTTATTGGATTTTTTTATATTGATCCAGAAATCGAGTCACTTATTTGAACGTATGTAGCGTATTTACCAGCAGGTTTTGGCGTGTCGATTTTTTTGCTACGTCATTCTACATAATGTTTTTCTGATGTCTTGAACGTTGAATAATTAAGAAATGTGTTCAATAACGGTTTCTCCTAATTTGTAATAATTATTTTCTAAATCGAGACCAGTCGTGGCGCAGTGGCACAAAGTGTGACTGTAAAACCGACTGATTGTGGGTTTGATCCCCACTCGAGGAGATGAAATATTTACTTAAATTTATATTTCCATTTCTTCGCTCTGGTGTCGAGGTTAAGCGCGGCGTTGAGTTCTGCCACTCAACATGCAATGCCTCCAGAATTCGGCAGAAAGTGGGGAACGGAGTGTCTTGACACTAGGTTCCCTCTGCCTATCCTGCTGTGTGCGGGATACAGCGTGAAGCTGATTTATTTTATTTTTATTTTCTAAATTTAATAACCTTGAGAGGTTGTCGTGGCGCAGTGGGGCAGTGTCTGGGTGTTAGCGCAATGGTTGTTGGTTCAACCGTTACCATTCTGTTAGACATGGCGCGGCGTTGAGATCCGCAACTCAACACACCAATGTCTTACGAAAATTTGCCAAAAAGTGTGGAACGGAGTGTCCTATCATTATATTCCCTCAGTCTACCCCGCTATACGCGGGATAGAGCGTGAAACTGAAAAAAATACACAGTTAATTTACAAATTATATACGAAATGTAAAACATTTGTCAGCGTAAACTGTGGTTTCAGGACACATTAGCGACGGTTATCGAGCGCGGATTGGTATAGCGTCGGTATTTGGTATGCTTTTGTTGACTAGTGATGTGGATATTTTATTG
The DNA here is from genome assembly GCA_021202915.1 of Heliconius himera. Taxonomy (NCBI): domain Eukaryota; kingdom Metazoa; phylum Arthropoda; class Insecta; order Lepidoptera; family Nymphalidae; genus Heliconius; species Heliconius himera. The sequence goes on from JAJHJA010000974.1 coordinate 250,952, forward strand.
TTCAATGAAAATTTTAAACGATTAAATGTCACATCACTATTTACGATTGTATATAATATGTGAAATGCAATCCTTAGAAGAAATGTTTGCGTGTTGTACGAATATTAAAGTAAAAATCTTCATATAGAAATATCTGTATGTTAACAAAATTGTTGTTTCAGCTTTACGCTGTATCCCGCTCTAAACAGGGTAGGCAGAGGGAACCTAGTGTTATGATACTACCTTCCCAAAAAATATCGTAATCAGGTCAGACATCACTTTGAGGCCAGTCGTGGCTCGGGGGCACAAGCGCGTGACTGTAAACGCGACTGGTTGTGGGTTAGACCTCTACTCGAGCCTATATTCTCTACTCTGTCTATCCTGCTTTATGCGGGATACAGCGTGAAGCTGGAAAAAATCAAATACTAGGGACTGGTAATGCGAAAATTGAAAAATGTATTACTAAGTAACGTCCGTAGAATTCTAAGAAAATGTAAGTACTTATATATTTTAAACTTATTAACATTATAAGTAATAAATATTTTAAATAAAAATAAAAAGAACTATTTATTTACAGAATAACCCGTCGTATATGTTGCTCCTCTTACTCTGGTTATCCCGCTAGAGGTAAAGCGAACTTAAAAAAAATAACAAATATATATATATAAAAAGAAAACAACCAGATATCAATGCAGCAACATTCACATAAAAAAATGTTCTATTTATAAAGGAAAGGTACAAAGGCCAACAAAAAGCGCAATTACCATCACGCACTTCCCACGAGGTGCACGCGATTGTGTCCATATGTTTGTTTACACGTACTTGTAATTTACTGTTAAAACGAGACGAGATCAAAATAAGGAACGTTATATCGAAACAATATTTTTTTTTTATTTTAAGTACTTCCTACTTTTGTTTTTTTTTTTAATTTCTTTTTTTTTTTTGGTTCTTTAGCTAATATTTGATATTGGTGATTTACTTAGGCCTCCAAAAATGTGCTAAATTTCATAAGTGTGTGTATGTTTGTCTAAAATTTTCTTGGAAACTAAAAACTGAATCGAGATGATTCTTTTTGATTTATAATAAGTATATCTCAACTTCGGGAGCGCTCCAAGTTTGATAAACATTTGTTTAGTAGTTCTTGCGATATTAGAATCCATGTATCTCTGAAAAGTACATGTAAAGTGCCTATATGTACAATACAAGAACATCCCGCGACGCGCCGCGTGGTACGACGACGGCTTGAAGCAAGGCGCATCCTTTGCTTGGTTTAAACCGATAAATACTGCTTTTTGCCGAGAGGCCTGAGTCGCGTTCCTTATTTGACGTAACTAAACCTCTTGTAGTAGTGGTAACGTCACTTGTCAACACTGACGAAAAGAATATCATAATATCAATTGAAATTGAACCCACGACTACCGCGCCTGCGGTCAGGCGATTTCTAACAGGGCCATGCCGCGTAGGATTTTGATTTCCGCTATTCGACAGCCAATTCTTAATTGCATTGCATTGCATGCAACATTCTTAAAAATCCTAAAACATACCTACAGTGTGAAGGTGATTTATTTTGTTTTGATTTTATAAATATATCAAGATAAAATAAGACAATCTGTTTCTATGGTATTTGTTTTTTATTGGTTTCCTTTTTTTTTTTTAATAACTTTTTTAGCTTATTATTGATTTTCTCTCAGTCTGACTTTATTTAAGCGGGATACATAGTGAAGCAAAATAAAATAAAATTATGTGTTCCTGTTATTTCATAAAAAATAAAAAATGAAATCAAACATCGAAACCGTTCTTACAAGAGTTACTTTTAAATTATCGCTATGCCTATATGTACAATACAAGAACATCCCGCGACGCGCCGCGTGGTACGACGACGGCTTGAAGCAAGGCGCATCCTTTGCTTGGTTTAAACCGATAAATACTGCTTTTTGCCGAGAGGCCTGAGTCGCGTTCCTTATTTGACGTAACTAAACCTCTTGTAGTAGTGGTAACGTCACTTGTCAACACTGACGAAAAGAATATCATAATATCAATTGAAATTGAACCCACGACTACCGCGCCTGCGGTCAGGCGATTTCTAACAGGGCCATGCCGCGTAGGATTTTGATTTCCGCTATTCGACAGCCAATTCTTAATTGCATTGCATTGCATGCAACATTCTTAAAAATCCTAAAACATACCTACAGTGTGAAGGTGATTTATTTTGTTTTGATTTTATAAATATATCAAGATAAAATAAGACAATCTGTTTCTATGGTATTTGTTTTTTATTGGTTTCCTTTTTTTTTTTTAATAACTTTTTTAGCTTATTATTGATTTTCTCTCAGTCTGACTTTATTTAAGCGGGATACATAGTGAAGCAAAATAAAATAAAATTATGTGTTCCTGTTATTTCATAAAAAATAAAAAATGAAATCAAACATCGAAACCGTTCTTACAAGAGTTACTTTTAAATTATCGCTATTATAAACTGTTTCTATAGCGACTCTAATAACTGAGGTCTGTCGTGGCACAGACATGCGACTGAAAACGTGACAGGTTGTGGGTTCGATTCCTATTCGAGGAAATGAAAAATTTAATATTTTCACTTCTTCGTTCTGGTAACGAGGTAAAACGCGGCGTTAAGTTCCGCCACGTAACAAGCAATGCCTACAGAATTCGGCGGAAAGTGGCGAACGTAAATGTCTCTTAACACTAGGTTCCCAGCTTCCCTCTGCCTATCTTGCTATGTGACAAAAAATAACAAAAACGGAATAAAAATAGAATACAAACTATCAATATGTGAATGCAAAACTTATTTAAAATAATGACGGAGCATTGCAATAATGAAAATATCATTAAACGAAATAATTCCGAGACTTGAATCAGATTGTATAAGTTGATGTATCATTAAATGAAACTGATTCGCTAAAATTTAAAAAGCAGACGTTTATTTTGTATGTACATATTTTTTTTGTTCGGCGAAGATTCCCATTGAACTGTGTTGTCTTGCATACTAAGTGCAGGATACATTAAAAAACATGTAACATGTTGAGGCCAGTCGTTGTCGACAGTAAACACGACAGGTTGTAGGTTCGATTCCCACTTACCAATGGCCCAATTTGTTGAAAACTTGTGAATGGAAGTGTCTTTATGGGAACGGAGAGTGTTAATACTAGGTTCCCAGGTTTCTTCCGCCTTGCGTGCTATTGGCATGCAGCTTTAAATTCTGATATTCATACGTAGTGTTAAAGTATGGACCTTGGGTATTATGTATTAAAGAAATGCATGGCAATATACATAAATGACTTAATTATTTATGAATAATACATTCTATATATTGTTAATATCATATTAATTTAGATTAGTTCATGTATTGTCGTCCCGAGTGTCGTAACCGTGGTTTCATATATATGTGGTATTGGTGTGGTGTAGTAGTGGGTAGCAGACCACATGGGTTAACAATAATATGTATTATATGTGTCTAATATATGTAGGTGTGTGGTGCTATTTTATGTCCTAGAACTCCGGTGTATGTAGTAGTGTCCGCCTATGGGTCTAACAACTTATTTTAATATAGAAAATAGTGCGCTCGGTCCAACGATTTATATTGATCTCACAAATCAATGAACATCACGAATCACTATTCTAATACAATCTTAATATAAACAAACGTAACAAGTAACCTCAGAAAGATCACACACAAACGTTCCGGAGAGTTCAATAAAGACTGTAGCAGCCGCGTTCTGGTAGAAACTGAGTAGGGGCGGGGCGGTGTCCTTGCGCTTTCTTTCTTTTATTATAACTAACAATATTGGACAGTTATAATGTAGAGGAAGATAGGACGCGCTGTTTATTCGAGTTTTAGTTATTTAAATAAACTTCTGACAGCAAATATCTTCTTAGAACGATACCTTCTGATGGCATTGTGTAAAACTCATGTGTTGTAAATATAACTTTCTTAATACTGTTATGTTTGGATCTCGAAAATATTTTGGGTTATTCACGATCATAACGATAAACAGTTTTTAACAACTAGACACATTACAAATCAAAGTATTATTTATTAATCAATATTTTTAAAGATTTTCGGGAATCGGTTACAGTATGGTCTTTTTCCAAGATCCAAGATCAGTGATCCCTGTATCACTTAATTCTATAAGTGATTTATCACTGTACCATCACTGTATTCTCTCTGCATATCACTGTGATGCGAGAAATCAACAAACAAAATAAAATGTTGTAAATCAATAACATAAAACCATAAAGCTTCAAGTATAAGCTTGGAAACTGGATATATACAGACAGACAAAAACCGTATCTCACACATTGGTCGAGACGAGCAGGTGTGCCTTGATACGTAATAGTCTTTATATTGAATAGTTTTGTTACATACCATATATTTAATATTAAATAGAAATCAATTGTACATTTCTTTTAAGTGTATTTCTGCTGCTTGTATAAATTATAGGATTTTATGGATTATGCTGTTTGTTTGTGTTTTTCTTTTGATCGTGAGAATGTGTTTAGGTATAATTTTTTTCACGCTATATCTCTTATACCCCGTTCGACGTGACATTGCGTGTTGAATGGAGTACTTGGCACCTAGCTTTGTCTTGTCACCAGAGCGAGGAAATGAAAATAATTCAGTTGCTCGAAAAGCTATCGAACCCACAATCGTCGCGTTTACAGCGAGACCCTGTGACCCTGCGCCACTACGACCTCTAGCCATTATATATTTCATATACAGACTAAATGAGGAATTCAATTATGGAGATTTTTCTATACTCCCACAATTTTTCATTTTAATTAAATTGAGGCCAGTCGTGGCTCAACAGCACAAAGTGGGACTGTAAACGTGACTGAGTGTGGGTTCGATCCCAACTTGAGGAAATGAAATATTTATTTAAATTCATATTTCCATGTCTTCGACCTAGTGTCGAGGCAAACCGCGGCGTTAAGTTCCGCCACCGTGAAACCGATTTAATTTTTAATTTCTTAGGTATACAACTATATATGGTAATTAATAGATATCCAGTAGTTAACGCGGCATATTATACGCGGCGGCGAACCGAGCGGAGCAAGTGTAATCCTTCATAAGCCCAGATCAGGCGTTGGCTGCGTGTTGAGAATAATTTCCATATATTTGTGAAACCGGTATTGTATTTAGTCGTGTAAGCCTGTAGCGCTATGGGTCAGAGTGGAAAGATTGAAATACAGCTAGCTCATATATATTATTGTTTTATTATGTTTTTTTTTTCAGGTTCACTCTGTATCCCGTATATAGCAGAGTATATAGAGGTGACATTGTGACACTCCGCTTCTAATTTTTCTTTCAATTTTCGAAACTCAACGTCGCGCTTTGTCTTGTTACTATAGCGAAGAAATTAAAATAATGTATTCTCGCGATTGGAAATCAAACTCACAACCGTCGTGCTTACGGGCGCTTTGCCCCCACGCCACGACTGCTACATCTCTTATTTTCGCTTATTTCTTTAATTTTTTAAGTATCTGCGTATCTTCACTCATCTAAGTAAGTTAGTAAGTAAGGTAGCATTATGGTTTGAATTTTTTCCTATTGAGAATTGGTTTTTTTTCTAGCGGAAATCTGGCGCCACATCTAGTAACTGAGGAAACGGAAACGTTATTAAATATAACCATTCCTATAGTGGGGTTCAATTCCTTAAATAATCCATTAATAAATTAAGATTTTTTAGGTTAAATATTTTCAACTAATAAAACATTTCCATGTTATCAAACGTGAATTTGATCATATCAGTATTGAATATTCTAATTTAAAAAATAAATATGGTTTTTAATTTATTTTTTTGTTTATCCTACTCATTTAATAAAGATAAGATTTTCGCCTATTCAAATAACTAAAATCACATATACATAAGTAATGTTTCTGTCGTACTAAACAGCTATTATAACAGAATAAAATAAAATCATAATAAAATTTAAACAATTACACTAAAAATATTGCTCCCGGTGTGCCCCGGACGTGCCACTAATTTCAGTTTTAAGCCTTTCATGGAGCAGCTTAACCATATTTACAATAAAGTTTCGATGCCTCTAGATCGCGTTAGATAGTTTGCTGGGTATCTTGCTGACTTAAGGAACTGTCGTCTAATACCAGTAAAGTTAGCCAAATTCGCATTCCATGGTCGTTGAGTGTAATAGAAATGGAAAATTGGAGGGTAGTTTGATATTTAAATCTTTATTTTGATATGATTTGTAGACCGAAATTTTGTTTTCGTGGAATGTAGAACGGAATAATATTTTTTTTTCCTAGTAATTTAGAGAATTGTAATTTTACTGCTTATTCAGAATGAATTATTTTCTTTTGTAACAAAATGAAGCGCAGCAATGGGTTCTCTTTCCACCATTCCACACGTTATGTCTAATGTCTCGCTGCTTCATTATCACTACATTAAACGAAGTAAGCAGGGGACGAAACTCCCTAGTATATTAATATTGAAACTCCCTAGTATATTAATATAATAAGATTCGCCACTTACCGCTGAATTCTGGAGGCATTGCGTATTGAGTGGCGCAACTCAACGTCGCCCTTTGCCTCGTCACCAGAGCGAAGAAACAGAAATATAAATTTAAATAATGCTCCTGCGCCACGACTGGCCTCAATTATTAATATTATTTTACATAATAAAAGAAAAAAATATTATTTAAAAAAAATCGGTGCACGCTATTCTCAACACTAGGATAATTTTACTTGCCCGTATAACATAGAAAGATGGGTAAAGTGAACCTAGCCTTGAATCCAGTACCTACTTTCTGCTAAATTTTCGACACATTACGTGTTGAATAGCGGAACTCAACGCTGCGCTTCGTTTACCAGAGCGATGTAATTAAAACAATCAAAAATAATAATTTCTAGGAAAGGGAATCGAACCTATATAATAAAAATAAACGTCTTAAAGTAAACATAAGAAAATATTTAAAACACATAGTAGTAATAAATTAAGAAAGCATCCCTGTACTTATTGTGTTACGTGCTACTAGTGCACCTGGGACTTGTACACTTCCGGGCGATGCGTTACTATGAAACTACTTTAAACAACAAATACACTTTTTATTTCTTTATATCTATTTATATTATTATAGAGGCCAGTCGTAGCGCAGGGGCACAAAGTGTGACTGTAAAACCGACTGGTTGTGGGTTCGATCCCCACTCGAGGAGATGAAATATTTACTTAAATTTATATTTCCATTTCGTCGCTCTGGTCTCGAGGCAAAGTGCGGCGTTGAGTTCTGCCACTCAACACGCAATGCCTCTAGAATTAGGCAGAAAGTGGGGAACGGAGTATGTTAACACTAGGTTCCCTCTGCCTACCCTGCTGTGTGCGGGATACAGCGTGAAGCTGCTTTATTTATTTATTTATATTATTTTATTTTTTTCTTGTTTTTAGCTTCACGCTTTATCCAGCAGGATGGGCAGAGGGAAACTAGTGTCAAGACACTTCGTTTTCTGCTTTCCACCTGAGTGCAAGATAGAACAATAATAATGATATATAATAATAGTTTAAACGAAATATTCATGGTAAAATGTTTTGTGAAAAAATAACCTTTTTTCCTAAAAGTAATTGTTTAACATTAGTGTTCTCCGTTCTCTAATTTTCGTTTCTTTAGAGATATTGCGTTATGGTTGGCGCAACTTAACGCAGTGTGTAACAGTATATACCTTGAGTATAAGTAAAAAATAAATAAATAAATAAAATAAAATATGCATGGCAATATACATAAATAACATAGTTAATTATGATTAATACAAACTATATATTTTGAATAAAATATTAATCGAGACGAGTTCGTGTATTCTCGTCCCGAGTGTCGCGACCGTCGTTCCGTATATATAGGAGGTGGTGATGCTCGGAAGGCAGCGGTCGAGTCGAACTATTAAGTACTACGGTACAAATGAATATGATGCACATAAAGACTCGTACCAAATGTATAATAAATATAATGTGATAATTTGAAGTCTATCATGGCACGATCTTTTAGGATCGAATTTCTTATAAAGGCAATATATGTGTAGGAGCGACACATATTGTGGATCTTTGATCCATATTATAATATTGAATGTTGCTTGACGTCGCGAAGGCTGACGTGATGGGCTTATGCGAACTGTTATAGCGACATTAACTATGTCGTGGCTGATGCCGTCTCGCAGTATGCTCGCGATACGTAAGCTATGCTTGTATGGCGTTGGTCATTGATATATTATATACCACGTCTATGACTTGGTATACGAGTAGTAGGTGTGTGGTGCTATTTTATGTCCCAGCTCTGGTGTATGTAGTAGTGTCCGCCTGTCTCGTACGGGTGTGTGGTGCTATTTTATGTCCTGGAACTCTGGTGTATGTAGTAGTGTCCGCCTACGGTTCGAGACACGACTGTGGGGTGTGTGCCGTGCGTTTATTTAACATATCGGCCGCCTAGCGGTAGTGCGTTCGTTCCAACGACTTATATTGATCTCACAAATCAATCAACATCACGAATCACCATTCTAATATAATCTTAATATAAACAAGCGTAACAAGTACCTTCGGAAAGATCACACACAAACGTCCCGGAGGGTTCAACGAAGACTGTAAAGCCACGGTCTGGTCGGAACTCACGGTGTAGGGCGGGGAGGGGCCCGTACTCTTTCTTCCTCTTATTATAACTAGTTCGCAGTTATAGTGGAGAGGAAGATAGGACGCGCTCTTGGCTTATCTTCGGACGGGCTTCGAGTTATGACAGTGTTGTATTGTCGAGTCTACAGTTATCTAAATAACTGACACAAGAACGACTTCTGATGGCAAATATCTTATTAAAGCGATACCTTCTAATGGCATAATATGAAATTCTTAACACTGTTTCCTCTGAATCTCTAAAAGATTTTGGGTTCTTCACGATCGCAACTATAAGGGGTTCTAACCACTAGACACATCACGAGCCAAGGCATTAAATATTAAATAATATTTTAAAAGGTGTTTGGGATATCAGTTACAATTTGGTGCAGTGACCAGGATGATCAAAACGGCTTTACATTAAATATTTTATCGTAGGCTTTTGCTTACAATTTGGTGCCGTGACCAGGATGGTCAAACGGCTTTGTAATAAAATACAAATATATACAAATAGGCATACGCCTACAATTTGTTGTCCGTGAAATGGAATGAGATAGAGGAGGTTTACAGTGTAAGGAATATTCATGTTTGGGGATTGTGAAAACAAAGTATAGTGAGGTTGGGGGGTTGCCCAATCTGGGGGTTGATAATAAATAAATAAATAAATGTAAATTCTATTTCGATGAACTCCATAGAATTTAGGGGGTTGAATGTAACAGTATATACCTTGAGTATAAGTAAAAAATAAATAAATAAATAAAATAAAATATGCATGGCAATATACATAAATAACATAGTTAATTATGATTAATACAAACTATATATTTTGAATAAAATATTAATCGAGACGAGTTCGTGTATTCTCGTCCCGAGTGTCGCGACCGTCGTTCCGTATATATAGGAGGTGGTGATGCTCGGAAGGCAGCGGTCGAGTCGAACTATTAAGTACTACGGTACAAATGAATATGATGCACATAAAGACTCGTACCAAATGTATAATAAATATAATGTGATAATTTGAAGTCTATCATGGCACGATCTTTTAGGATCGAATTTCTTATAAAGGCAATATATGTGTAGGAGCGACACATATTGTGGATCTTTGATCCATATTATAATATTGAATGTTGCTTGACGTCGCGAAGGCTGACGTGATGGGCTTATGCGAACTGTTATAGCGACATTAACTATGTCGTGGCTGATGCCGTCTCGCAGTATGCTCGCGATACGTAAGCTATGCTTGTATGGCGTTGGTCATTGATATATTATATACCACGTCTATGACTTGGTATACGAGTAGTAGGTGTGTGGTGCTATTTTATGTCCCAGCTCTGGTGTATGTAGTAGTGTCCGCCTGTCTCGTACGGGTGTGTGGTGCTATTTTATGTCCTGGAACTCTGGTGTATGTAGTAGTGTCCGCCTACGGTTCGAGACACGACTGTGGGGTGTGTGCCGTGCGTTTATTTAACATATCGGCCGCCTAGCGGTAGTGCGTTCGTTCCAACGACTTATATTGATCTCACAAATCAATCAACATCACGAATCACCATTCTAATATAATCTTAATATAAACAAGCGTAACAAGTACCTTCGGAAAGATCACACACAAACGTCCCGGAGGGTTCAACGAAGACTGTAAAGCCACGGTCTGGTCGGAACTCACGGTGTAGGGCGGGGAGGGGCCCGTACTCTTTCTTCCTCTTATTATAACTAGTTCGCAGTTATAGTGGAGAGGAAGATAGGACGCGCTCTTGGCTTATCTTCGGACGGGCTTCGAGTTATGACAGTGTTGTATTGTCGAGTCTACAGTTATCTAAATAACTGACACAAGAACGACTTCTGATGGCAAATATCTTATTAAAGCGATACCTTCTAATGGCATAATATGAAATTCTTAACACTGTTTCCTCTGAATCTCTAAAAGATTTTGGGTTCTTCACGATCGCAACTATAAGGGGTTCTAACCACTAGACACATCACGAGCCAAGGCATTAAATATTAAATAATATTTTAAAAGGTGTTTGGGATATCAGTTACAAGTGCTTTATCTTATTAGAGCTAGAAATATATATAATAATTCCGAATAGGAAATGTTATAATTATTCATAAAAAATATTCTAGTCTTTTACCTGATTCTTTTTTCTATACTTACTTTTTAATAGTAAAGACTCCACGAGGTACATTAAAAAAAAGGTATAAATTTTTCCATTTTCTCCCACATCTTTATTTTCCACTTCTCTTTGTCTTCAGTCATTGCGTGTTGAGTGGTGGAACAAAACGTCCCCTTTGTCTAAGACCTGGGATATATAAGCGTTCCCTCGAGTGGAGTATAAACCTATAAATATAAGCCATATAAGCATCGTAGTCAGTAAATATACTGAAATACCGTTTATATTTTTTTTCTTATTTTAGTTAAGAACAGGATTAGAAAAGAAATGAAGATATGTAAAAAGTAAATAATTAACTTTATTTATACAGTTGCGAGTTAGAACTTAACAAAAAGGATTTGCTTTCGTATTACAAAAAAACTTTTTGTATTTGTCTTTTTCTCCTTTTTCTACTTTCTATTTTGTAATTTAATACCACACACATATTAACAATAAAGGCTTTATTATTATTATTACATATGAACAGTACATTATTTCCAAAATATCTGAACATAGCGGGATTTGAACCCGCGCCTCTTGAAAACTACCACTAAGCCATATGTTATCATTAAGTAACTATGCTGGTTGAAAACTAATTTCAATGAAAATATATTAATACGCTAGTAATTCGCTCTTGGCTGGTTTTATTAAGAAACTATTCACCAAGAGCGACTTTGCAAATCAGTGTCGCTTGATAAATGTCACAGTTTACAATCTAAACAATATTTGATACATACATATATTACACCGGTCGAGGCCGGTCGTGGCGCAGCGGCACGAGGTGTGACTGCAAAACCGACTGGTTCTGGGTTCGATTCCCACTCGAGGAGATGAAATATTTACTTAAATTTATATTTCCATTTCTTCGCTCTGGTATCGAGGTTAAGCGCGGCGTTGAGTTCTGCCACTCAACACGCAATGCCTCCAAAATTCGGCAGAAAGTGGGGAACGGAGTGTCTTAACACTAGGTTCCCTCTGACTACCCTGCTGTGTGCGGGATACAGCGTGAAGCTAATTTTTTTTTTTTTTTTCATATATTACACCGCGACTATGTTCTTTTATTTATATTAAAATAGTCTTTAAATTTAATATTATTATAGTTTTGATAAGTAAATGTCTAAGACAGGCAGTGAGTTTGTTTTATTCAGGTCGAATACAGTATACCACTAAGACTTTTTTCAACCAAAATCAACGTTAAATTTTGTGCGTTGCGTATTTAGTGGCGGTACTAAAACCTGCGATTTGCCCCGAAATGAAAACAGTTACACTTCCCCAAATTTAGGATCGAATCCACAACCATTAACTACAGCCAGACACTGTCCACATTGGCTTTTACATAAACTTGATTGCTTAATTATAAATTTCTACCATAACAACATTAGAAAACTATAAAAATTTGTATGTACATCTATAAAATATTAATCTTAAATTATAATTCTATATCATCTGTACCGATGAGATTGGAGACCAATTCGCAATGTTCCAAAAGCCATCTGGATGTTAAAAACAGGTTAAAGAATGTATTCCTTTGCACCTGTCTTGGGCCGACTCGTTCTTAGCGGATGTTCCGTGCGTTCACCCAGTGCGAAAGAGATGGGTAATAAGCGTGCCGTTGAAGTGAGACAGGAATATAAATTGTGTGTAAGTGAGAAAGAGATGGGTATACAGTCGCGTGGCGCGAGAGAAGGATGGTAGATTGGTTTATACAAGAAAGTTTTCAAGAGTTGATCTTTACGTGTAGAAGTAAACAATGCAGTGATGGCCTTATATGGTATTGCACAGTAAGATCTTGAGATCACGACAAGTAGAGCTTAATTTTTTAAAGATTTAAGAAAAAAAAGATGGCGCAGTTTCCGGTTCTGATTAAAATCTCAATTATTGAACTTTATCATTTTATTAAAAGTTTTTTCGCAAATTATTTATTGTAAGAATTTTTCTCAAAATAAAAAAAAATTAAAGCAGAGAAATCGCTAATTGCAAAACAGACTGGCTTTTTTATTTTTTGTTGAAAACAAAAAAGTGAGGCAAGAGGTTGCACATACGAGGTGTTAAATTTCATTACAGCCTTTTTTATATTTATATTTATATATATATTTAGATTTAAGTTACATAGCTAAAATATGCGATGTATATACGGTGGTTGTGGGTTCGATTTGTACTCTATAGTAATTGTATTAAACTAAAATAAAAAAATCGTCTTAAAAAGTTTTTTAAAAACATTTTTTTAGTAATTCTATGGTGTATATATTGTATTTTACAATCCTTTCATTTGATACTCATATGGGGTGTGTGTACAAAAATTTGCAATTCGCCATTTTGTTGCGGCGGCCATTTTGAGTGTAATAATTGATTATATGTAATTTATCGTCAACAGAACTGGAGTAGTTATCCAGAATTCAGCTGATTAGGAGACTGGGATATGGGTCAAATTGAGCAGCAAACGAAACCAGTCACACATACTAAATAAAAAATGAAATAAAATATTGGAAAAAAATCCAGCAACTGCGAGTCGATCTTGCTATTCTGTCTTTCAAAATAAGAAGAATGGAGTTTTAAGTTCACTTTATTTACCTTTGCTATATAAAAAAAAAATTTGAACCTAAAAATATAAAAAAAATAGAGAATCGAACTTGCTACAATAAGAAGTAGACGGTATCCAAATACTAACTCAAGATGGTACTGATTAAAATAAATATATACGTTTCAATCTTTCTCTTATAGAGCGACTACCTGCTTCGAACAAAAAATACAATGGTTTTTTCAACTGAGTACCACTATATGGGTGTTAGAAAAAGACTACACATTTTTTTATAGATATTGTTCATGATGTTATTTTCTTTAAGAATTGATTAAAAGTAATATATAGAAATAGGAATTTTAGCTTTCTTGTCTTTTCTTATTAAATGTATAGGAAATGAGGAGTAAAGCAAGAAACGAAATGTTCGTACTGACACTAGGTTCCTTCAGTCTATTCACTTATATGCAGTGAAGATATTAAAAAAGAAACAATGTTTCTAGGGGTATTGAAATAATTATTACAAAATAAATCAATAATTTCTTTAATTTCGTCAATTATTCCATAATAACAACAGAATATATTACTTTATATAATAGATAAAAATTATCCAAATAAGCCGAATATCGAATAGTATTGAAGGAGCCTTTTTTTGTCAAAATAAAAAAGGAAATAGTTTTACGGGTACGCCATCTAACTGGAGGCTCGAGTGTGACGCATGGACCATGGATGGTGCCCCTCATCGACCGCCACAGGCCGGGGTTTCGGGAGCCAAGGGATTCTTCCATAAACCCCGCGGACTGAATAGCAGCCTAATATTTTGTTGCAAGTAAAATTAGAGGACAGTCGTGGCGCATTGGAATGTGAAGAAGTGTCTTAATGAGAACGGAGAGTCTTGTAGTCTCGAACACTATGGAACCCGGAAACATCGGGTTCCCTCCGCCTACACAATTATGTAGAGGATATAGCTTGAAGGTAAAAAAAAGCCTTATTATATTAACATACTTAAATTTTTGATGTAGGTCAAATTTTGACTAAAACATATTAATCTCCATTGTTTTATTAATAAGAGTTAGGTTAAGGCTTCTAAAAATATTTTATTATCTAAACTAATATTCATTCAACAGCGTTGAACATATTCTGAAAAAGGAAAGTAGGATGCGAAAATATAATCAAAGATAACAAGCTTGAGTTCTGGTTTATTACAATTATATTAAATTTATTTATAAATGTTGTTTAAATTCACAAAGAAACCTAGTGTTAAGGCATTCTTTTTCCACCTTCCGCCTTATTCCATGATTGAGTATTGTAATTTTTATCCCGCATATAATAGAGTGGGCCCAATTTGAGAAATGTGCTAAGTGGCGGATATCAACGCCTCGCTTTATCTATTTACTAAAGCAAAGAAACAAATATATTTAATTGCCCCGAAAAGGAAACCAACCCACACCCGTCGCGTTTATCTAGATGTAGGTATTAAAGGTTTAAAATTAAAAATATATTGTATTCTGAAAACAAAAATTAATGAAATATTATTTACTTTTAATAATTAAGAAATGAAATATTTAGAACAAAAAAAAACAATTATATCTCAGTTACTTCCACCAATAAACTTTACGTTATGTTTTTTTATACTCTACCGTAGTTCACGGTCACGTCAATCAATACCGTACTCTTCTTAACCAGGCCATGGAAACAGCTATTCTTTAGATTCATATAATTTTCTTGTCTACAACCTCTATGTTATAACTATGTATGTTTTTTTTCACTTTATCAGAAAGTGTCTAGTGTCAAAATTCTCTTTTCTATTCGTTTTGTCTAACGCTGTATTCCGTACATGGCAAGGTGGGCAGGACCTGGAAATCTAGTATTAATACACTTTGTTTCTATTAAGAAACGTCCATTTCCCACTTTTCGCCGAATTCTGGAATTCTTCTTTGCCTCGCTACCAAAGAACGGAAACGACAATATTAAATATTTCATTTCTTTAGGTAGGAATCGAACCCCCAATTACAATCGCACGATTGTGCCCGTGGCTGGAAAAGTATATTAATTTAAGAAATTCTGAAAAAAATTGTGTATTTAATTCCCATTAAAAATATTACTTGGTATTTTTATTGTTTTCTGATTAGAGATATATTTTACAGCAAAGAATATAATACTTATCTGAGATAAAAATAAAAGATCGTGTGAAATAAAACATTTAATTAACACTCTTTGTACTAGACTGAAATCCCAGGGCCCCCAAACTTACGTCATTTTAGCAAAGCTGAAATTTTGAGAATTAATAGACTAATGTGTACTTACTAACTTGAAAGTTTCCTTCTAGAAAAGGATCCTTTCAGAGGTAGCGCTAACTAAAGTCACAGGCTCACTTACGTTAAAGCAGAATTGCTCGTATTAAAATATGTTTTTATGAATAATATAAAAAAGTATATATTTGTTATTACCAGACCCTTTACGAGGGTCTTTACTCCCGCCAGACGTAATAACTTCTGAAAGGGCCCCAATTTCAAGTTATTGAGTACGCATACTGTCTTAACTACACATAAAATTAATAGTCGTCAAAATTCCAGCTTTGCTAAAATGACATAAGTCTTGGAGCCCTGGGATCTTGGGCTATACCTATTTTATTTGAAGTGTTATTTTGGGTAAATACTTATAATAGATAAATAAAACTTTACATGTGAAAGAGATTTAGCACTAAGATCACTGTGTTTTCCGACAAAAAAGAAAATATAACTTCCACTAATTAGAAAAAAATATTCTGTTGTAATGTAGATTATCAATACAATTGCGTTACTTCAAATGTCAACCGCTACAACTACAGTTCTGTTATAACGCTGATGTATCGTGAGAATATACTCTTAAATAATGTATGGTTAGTTCGTCTCGAGACGCTATCTATGTGAGCAATTATTGATTGTGAACGTTTGCTACTGTAGTTGCGTACTGTAGACGCTGTCGAAAGCTTCATTTGACAGTATAGTTATATAACATTATTAAATTTATCTGTACTTAATTAGATACAGGTCGTAATATTTAAAAGTTTAATATAATTTATTTATTTTAGTATTTTATTATTAGTTTCGATTTCCTTAAAAGTGAGTTCAAATATCAAAATTTTTCAAAGAAATTCGTATTAATAAGTACAAAGCTTTGACTATTAAAAGGCTAATAACTACTAATACTTAATACTAAAATAGAGTCCTAGACTAACGCCATACACAACATATCAGTCATCAATACTTAACTACAGTAGTTAATAACTAACTAATCGATTACAAATAGTAGTTACATATTCTAGTTTAGTTTTTTAACCACTCGACACACCGGTTAAAGTTAACCAGTTGACGGAAGACGAGCAATTCTTCCAACGCGTAAAACGTATTTTTAATTTCTATTTCAATCTAATGGCAGGTTTAATGAGTGGGAAATGAAAGAAATTATTGGTATTTTACTCAATTATTAGATGCGGCTTTTTTATTTCTATGCTCCATGGCTTTACTATCAGCTTCACGCTGTATCCCGCACTCAGTCTCAGGTTAGGCAGAGGGAACCTAGTGTTAAGACACTCCGTGTCAATCTCTTAGTTTATTTATTTGACACTAAAAAATTTGAAGTTAAATCCCTTTTGAGAGAGAAATTTTGGAAAATCAGAAAAGAAGTAAAATAGAAAGCTAGAAAGAATCTATATTTACTACGTCAAAAATAATTTAAAAATTTATTTACCTATTATTTGTCACTAAAAAGCCTAACATTTGTTTGAAATCGTTTTTAATTTAAAATCATGCATTTTTAATCTTTTATAGTCTATTTATTGAACAAGATTATAGGCTAACATAACTTGGCCCCTATAAAATGCGGACGGAATGGCGGTTGGCAGTCGCTACTGGTTTTACTTTATGGTGATATTGAGATGTATATATATATGTAAAACGACATAATTATTTTACCTAGTGGTCGTAGGTTAATAAATATCAAAATCAAAATATCTGTTGTGGCTTCGACTCCGAGTTGGGGAATGCTGGAAAAGTGGATGAAAAGGTGGAAAGAGAGACAGAGGATCTTGAAACTACAATCGCTTTATATCGCATAGAAGGCCTATGCTATATGCGAGTTATTTAATGAAGCTAAAAATGTATTAAGCAACACATGGTAAACTATTTAGAACATAGAATATCAATATATTCAATAAATTTCATGTTTGAACGTAGAGACAGATTTATATATTCGAAAATAAAATAAAATCAATGATAATGACGATGACGAAGAATCAATATTTAGAACGAATGTTATATTTTTTTGTTACACTTTATCTCGCATGGGTAAATATAGGCAGAGGGAACCTAGTGTTAAATGGCAGTTTTGTCTTATTTTGAAAAAGCGCCGAGTTGCGCGAGACTTTGATCGTCCACGTCTTATTCCTGTTATTTTCTCAATCAATTTATGGTTTTTGTGAAGTGAAAGGTTGATTAGTGTATCTTGAAAGTTAAAAAGTCAATTAGTTTTAAATTATTACCAGAATGAAAAAATGAAAAGATTTCATCACACTCATTTTCCCAAATAGAAACTCACAACCGTCGTGCTTACACTTAACCACTACGCCGCTACGCTACAACGGCCTCATACAATACACTCAAAACTTCGCCATTTCGAACGCGAAACATACACCAATGACAGTTTTTAATACAACGGCCTCAACTAAAAACAACGAATATATTTTCTGTTTTCACTTAACACACTGGGAATGGACAAAAGGCATTTTTTTGCTGCCATTATTCCCAAACGTATTGAAGTTCACGTCGACTTCTTGGTACTTCATGAATAAAATAAATGAATGGAAAGGTTCCAAACTTCAATTGAGACCGACAAAGGTCGATCTGTTTGCGGGACATGTCGCTGGCGTGTGGTTGTGTCCACTTGTTTTATAGCGCTATGTTTTTTTTAGCTCTATATATCTTATAGGGTAGGTAGAGAGAATCTAGCGTCAAAATGTTCTGTTTTTTGCTTGCATTCGATATATGCGTGATGAATGGCGGTACTCAACGCTGCATTTTATCTTGTAAAAGCAATATTTTCAAATAAACATACCCACGAGTGAGATTTCAATTGTTGTTGGACAGAGTGATGCGCCAAACTTACTAAAAACATGTAATAGTACATTTAATATCTATGTATATATGATTTAATTATGATTTGAAATCGGTGAACAGAGTGTTTTGCTTTACCCTGCACATAGTAGGGAGACTGACGGAACCTGAGAACTTTGTGTTAAGATGATGAGATAAAAAAATGTATAAAGTAAGGAAAGTGGGGAATGGAAGTGTCTAAACAATTCCATTTCTCACTTTCCACCAAATTCTTGAGGCATTATTTATTGAGTTGCGGAAAATGAATATAGTAGTCATTCCCACAAGTGGGAATCAAACCTAAAACCAAAACCAACGCGTTTACAGTCACACATCTTTGCTTCACCGGGTTAAGACGAGTTCGAGCCTCAATGTCTATTTTTTTTAAATAGCAAAAAACGCATGAACCAAAAAGAGTACAGAATTCAGTGGAGGCTCGAGCTAGTTAACTCTTAGAACTGCTTGACTTGCTTTCCCATTGAGAGCAAATTTGCGATAATAATATATTTATACTTAAAGTGATGCCTCCTCGTACTTTTCAGTATGTACGGAGCAACGCGACTGTGGTCATGGATTGCATGTTTGTATGTCATTCCCATCAAGTATATATATATATACATATTTAGGAAATTATCAAGAAAGTTCTACCTTACCTTTTATATCTTTATGCATTTCTGTGAGTACTTAGTGTAAAAACACTACATTATCTTCTTCTGTTAATTTAGAAACATTGAATGTCGGAGCAGCGAAGCAGAAGAAATCGAACCCACACTCATTTTAAGTGATGGGTGTATAAGTGATGGGTAGACCTTAAGAGAATGCTTCTCAAATGAGTAGATAGTCTTAGTACTCTGTGAAACTCCAATCTTAATTAGGTATTATTTTTGTGCAAACTAATATTTTGGGATATTGACAAGAACATACATAAAAAATATTCGGGCGAATTGGGAACCTCTCCCTTTTTTGCAGTCGGTTGAAAATGAATCCTTTTTCTTGAAATTGGTTGATAAGAAATGCAACGGTGAGGAATCTCACTTTAAACCAATTTTAACAATGTTTTTCTTTATAACTATTACAGTACAATTATATTTTATACCAAAAAAAAAACTCGTTCAATTTCAACTGGATCCCATAATCAGAACGTAACCAAACTTTCACCAAACTATCCTTGTATCCTTTCATAAAAAAAATAATCATCGAAATCGGTTGGCGTGATATTGAGTTATTCGTCCATTTGTCGCGCACATACCTAATGCAAATTTAAGACTTATGTGATTTTCATTGTCAGAAATGGATAAAAAAAATTGAGACCACACAAGAAGCACTAACTTTCAAATAAAAATAGATCATCAAAATCAAAAATTCACCCAGTCAAAAGTTCTGAAGTAACAAACCAGTTAACCAATACAGTCGAATTCATAACCTCCTTTTCTTACAGAAGTCGGTTAAAAAATAACGTCCACCTCGTAGTATCGTAAATATCTTCCTCATACTACGTACAAACGGAGTCCGTTTCGTAATGTATAAGGTTCTAATAAATTCTTTACTTCTGCCGGCGACCACAGATTAATGAATAAATTATTTGCAAGGAGGAGTGTAAAAAATTAATTTGTGAAATAATTTAGCAGCGCTATTCGTTTTCATTTTTTTTAATATTACTAGAAGTTGTCTTTTTTTAGCTAGGGTAGGCAAGGGTAACCTGGGAGTCTAGTGTCTCCTACACTAAATAACGTTCTCATTAAGATACGTCCCTTCCCCACTTTTCACCGATTTCTAGATGTTCAAGGCCGCGATTTGCCTCATTACCAGAACGAAAAAATTAATATATTAAATATTTAATTTCTTCTGGCGGAGTCAAACCCACAACCTGTCGCGTTTAAAGTCGCACTCTTATGTCCCTGCGCCACGACTGGCCTGGAGAAGTTGTTTATTCTGAAAATAAAATGAATACTACCATTGACAATATATAAAGTGAAAAGTAAAATTAAATAGTTAATATAAATTATTTAGATAATTCTACTGGCTTCGTTGGTATATAATCATAATCAATATACCTTCTTAATAAGCTTTCACTTAATTCAATAAGAAAGTAGTAGTACAAAATTAAATAAATATTAGATAAATAAGAGGCCTATCGTGGCGCCGGAGTACAGGTGTGCCACTGTGAACGCGACAGGTTGTGGGTTTGACTCCGCCGCATTCCCACTCTAGAAAATGTAATAATTAATATTTAAATTTCGCTTCTCATGGAAATGAGGCAAAGTACGGCGTTGAGTTCCGACGTTCAACAATTCCTCTAGAATTCTAGAATTCGGTGGTAACTTGGGGACGTAAGTGTTTTAACATTGAGAAACGCGGGAAAGGTTTCTTCTTACTACCCAGCTATGTACGGGATACAGCGTTAAGCTAAAAAATAAAATAAAAATTAATAACAAAATATGTGAAATTACATAGAATTATTACATTAAATCATATAATTTAACTGAAAAATGGAAAAAGAGCTTATTTTCCAGCATCCAAATCTTATCAAAGACATAGTGCAAGTTGCATGTCAGTACGGTGTCAAGCCGCCGCGACGACGGTCGCGTTAGTGTTGTGTATGTACGTACGTGTAACGTGAAAACAATATTTATATGTACAATTGTTTTGTTTTATATGGATTTGTTTGGATTTTATTGTTTTAACGGTAAGTTTGTTGTTTTGTTTTGTTCATGATTAGGGATTGTGTTGTTTTGTTTTTGATATATTGTTTTAGCGCGCTTTTTTTGGTAAAAAAAAAAGTTTTATGGAATCTTTTTTTTGTACATTTTTGCTATATTTTAATATGCTATGTTTAATTGTTATATATTATATTAAATATAAATAGAATAAATGAAATTAACCAGTTCTATTGGATTAAATAAACAAATAAACATAAACAACAAAAAAGTTATATTTTTTTTAAAAATCATAATTTTTGGCTTATGATTTTTGCATTATTAAAAAATCAATTATTTAAGAAAATATATATTATATTCTCTAATTACTTTTGAGTTTCGATGTATTTGAAAGATGGCGTTACGTGTATAGAACTAAGAACTTCCATATAAAAGCTCTAAGGTCTAAGCTTATTTAACAAACTCTTTTTTTTTGTTTCACGCTTTATCCCGCGCATAGTATTGTTATTAAAATACAACTTCAAATTTATATGTAAATGAAATTTAAACAATATTTTTATATTATATGTACATATCGCTAATATTTGTGTTTATTTTTATTTTGTTTTGATTTTACGTATAAACACAGTTATATAATTGAGTGACCATAATATTTTCTGGTTCCAGAACTATATTTTTTTATTGTACCTGAATCATTTTTATCTTTAATTATTTTACGCATTTTTAAGAGGTGCGAGTGCGAATCCTGTTTAATTTCATTAAGGCTTAGTTTGTAATTTCATCATAAATTTATATATTTTATTTCTTTTTTGAGACCAACAGAGTAAATACGATGGTTGGCTACGTAAATACAAAGCGTGGCGTTAAGTTCCGCCAAACAACACGTAATGTCTCGATTTCAGGCGGAAAGCGGAGTACTGAGTATTTTAACACCAGGTCGTATCTACCTACTGTGAAGCTTGAACTTTTTCTTATTTTGTAAGAGATAATAACTAATTTAATTTCAAATTGAATAGAAAATACCGATTTGATATTAAAAATAAATTTCAACGTGAAAATATTTGATTCGTGCGCGAAAGCTTCCAATAGCTATTTATAACCTGAAAGCTCTATTAACATGTTATTATTAAATTAATTTAAGCATATGTATGATCGAATAACTTTCCAAAAATGGTCAAACATTAATATTATAAATAAAGTAACTTAGTAACTATTTCTTTTTAGTTTCACGCTAGATCCCGCACATGTTAGGGAAGGCAGAAGAAATCTGAGAAGCTAGTGTTAAGACACTCTGTTTCAACTGAAACACTTCTGTTTCTTATCTTTCGGCTGATTTCTGGAGATTGCTTGTTGAAAAGCGTAACTCAGGGGCTTTTTTTTATTTTTTCGAGTGGGAGCCGAACCCATAACCTGTAGCGATTACAGCCGCAGGTTTATACCCCCGCGACTGGTTTCAACAATTACTGATATTTCAAATAATTGATCTACATGATTGCTCAAAGAAATTACAAATATTCGAGTAACTTTCCAAATATGGTAAAACGTCCTAATAAAGGAGTTACTAACTAACTAACTGACTTAAAAAAAGGGGTATATCAGAAGCCTTATAAAATCACATAACTTCAAGTCCCCGTCCAACTTAAAACAAACCTATAAAAAATATATTAACAAGTAGTTGCAACAAAAAGTAGATTTACTTTGAGATGAGTACAATATTTTAATATGTATATGGATTAACAAAATCATTGGAAAATCTAACGTATTGCGTTGTAGTAAGAGCTATATGTATTTTACAGAGTGTCGTGTAAAAATGTGTTTTGACAACAAGTTTTGCTATCTAACCGTCGTAGTTTAAACAGAAATAGTCTATATATCTATTGTAATAAGGTTCTGATTAGTTTTTTGTATATGCATATTAATTTTGCTACGGTTTTTGTATAACAGGTTAAGTTTCCCTACGTAATTAGGGCAGGTGTTCATATCGGGTCCTCTTATTTTTTTTTTTTTTTAAATTTTATCTCGTTTATTTTTGATACGAGTTCATCTTGGCTTGATTTTAGATGTGGATTCTGATGTATTGGCATCGCGTGACAGCTTTTAGCACTTACCGTTTTTAAAGCTCGTGGCACACTTAGGTATACCTAAGTTACCTAAGTTACCTAAGTTACCCAAGTTACCTAAGTTAGGTAAAGGTAAAATAACTTTTTTAAGAATATAATAAACTTTTATAAGTTACCTAACTTATATAGTATACAAGCATATAAAAAGATGTAGGTTTTGAGAAGAATTTAGCTTTTGGTTGTAAGTGATAGCGAAAGATGAAACTTATTAATAAATCAGTATGTCCACTTTTTAAATATAAAGCTCTATCATCACTGAGCACTTGACAGACAACACACAGACGACATGTATTAATAACATTATATACTAAAATTTAAAAAAAAAACATAGCTAATATTTGTGACTGTAAACGCGATAGGTTGTGGATTCGATTCCCACTCGTTGAAATTAAACATTCAATATTTTCATTTATTCGTTCTTTTATCGAGGCTAATGGCGGCGTTGACTTTCGGTATGCGGTATAACAGCGAAGCTGAAATAAAGAAGCTAAAATGTAGCAGATCATTTGTTTAGGGAGTGTAGGGAACATTGGGGTCTCCTAGTGTCCCCTACATTCCCTCTCTGTAAGTTCCTATAGAAAAGGCAAAAAACACGTTTCTATTTTACATCTTAGTCCACGTAAGCACAGTTGCGGGCGATGACTAGTTCTTTATAAAACGAGAGACGCGTACGCACAAAAAAGATGTCATCGTAATAGTAGTATGGGACAGGTTTCTGATACTTGACAAAACTTACAGAGTATTATAGAATAGCTAATAAAGAAGTGTCCAAACCATGTTTTTTTTTCTTATTGTATATACATGTAGGATTATTTAATATATTTTATTAAACACAAAACAAATTACGGCGTTGATCTCCGAGCGGTGGGGAACGGAGTGCTTTGATTTTAGGACCTGTATCCTGCTATATGTGAGATAAGGAGTGAAGCAAAGAAAGAAAGTTTTAGTACATGATATTAGAATGGTGTGTTGAATTAGGGAAAGTTTGAAAAATATATTTTTGTTTTTCTAGTATGGCTTATTAAGCCATACACACGAGGTTTTGGACCTTTAACATAGAATATTTATAGTAACTTATTACTTTTTCCTGTTTTCTAATTACATAAAATAGGCGCCTATTTTATGTAATTAGAAAATTTAAAAAAAAAAACAGTGAAGGAGTGAGGAACAGAGGAACTTAATGGGAACAGAGTATTTAAACACCCAGTTCCCATTCCCATAGGTTCCCAGGTTCCACTTGCCTACCCATCAGGGGATTTTTGCTTAACACAATTTCCTGTACATAGCAATATGCAGGATACAATGTGAAACTATTATAAAAACAACAATAGTCTTATTTCAATCGGAACATAGATAAATAAAAATAATAACCTATTAGTTTCTTCTTATTTCGTTTACATTTCAATATTCTAAACTGATACCTTAGTCTAGTGACTTCCAGTCCATAGGTCGCGAGTTCAATTCCCACTCAAGTCATATATTTGTTTAAAACGCATTACTATTAACTCTGTATCTATTTACATACATTTATAACCATTTATGTATATTTATTGGTTGTCTAATCACCATAATGGAGGCAGTGTCTAGTTTGGGATCAAATAACCAAATACAGTTAAATGGTTATTAATGATATTATAGATATTATTAAATTAAGAACTAACGTTCCAAAACAACCGTTTAATCCATTTTCGTATATAAATCCGGATCTACATTCTTAACGATTTATGAATAAATCGTGATTTTTTTAACTAAAATAAATAAATAAAATAAATCAGCTTCACGCTGTATCCTGCACACAGCAGGGTAGGCAGAGGGAACCTAGTGCTAAAACACTCCGTTCCCCATTTTCTGCCGAATTCTGGGGGTATTGCGTGTTGAGTGGCAGATCTCACTCACCGCGCTTCGTGCCGCTGCGCCACGACTGGCCTTTTTTTAAACTATGATAGAAAATATAGATATGACATAAAAACTATCTTTATTATATACATAGATTTAAATCCATTATTTTTTGATAAATCAATAGTGAATTTTTAAGTAATAATCGCCTACGCATGTTAGTAGAATTCGCCATATAAAGGATGTTATTAGCTGATATCGAATATTGGCTAGACGTTTAGTGATTCATTGTTTAATTGTGGACGTCATGGTAGTGGGTTCGATGCGAATTAGGAGAATTAAGAAAATAAGAAATAAGTTCCGTTCAATATTTCATTTTCCTAGAATTTAGCGGATGCCGTTCTGAATTGCCTATGTTACATAGGATATTTTTTTAGTTTAAAGCTGTGTATATTACGGGGTAGGCAGAAGGAACCTAGTGTTAAGACACTCCATTCTCCACTTGCCACTAAGTTCTGGAGGAATTGATTGTTGAGTAGCGAACTCAACGCAGCATTTTGCCTGGACACCAGAGATAAGAAATGCAAATATAAATTTAAATAAATATTTCATTTCCCTGAGTGGGGATCGAACCCACGATCAGACACTTTTACAATCACCTTTATGCTCTGCACCCCGACTGGCCTCAACTGGTTAGCTATTATAAATAGTTAAAAAAAAGACATCGTCTTTGGGACTTAAGGCGATGGTCCAAATAGTATTTAAATTTTCAATTAGATCATTATACAAAGTAATAGATTTCTGTCACTCATATTTCAATGACTAGAAAGTGTTCTCTTTTTACCTGTTATTAGTAGTTCTATTGCCAATTTTTATATATCAGTTAAGCTTAAGCTTAAACTTGAGGCCAGTCGTGGCGCAGGCATATGACTGTAAACGTGACAAGTTGTGGGTTCGATTTTCACTCGAAGAAAATTAAATATTTAATAATTTAATTTCTTCGCTCTGGTGTCGATACAAAGCGTAGAGCAAAGAGTTCCGCCACTCAACACGCAATGCTTCCAGAATTCGGGGGAAAATGGAGAACAGAGTGTCTTAACATTGAATTCTCTCTGCTTACGATGTTCTGAGTAAAATATAGCGTGAACCTAAAAAAAAGCTTAAAATATAAATGAATTTCCAATATAACTTACGATTCCACATAAAAAAATATAAATATATAGAGTTCGAAAGTCCACAGCGAGCCTTCGAAACGACACGGACAGACCAACCAATTATAATGCATGATTAAAATGCAGACGAATGAATTGATGTCGCATACCCGTACGTACGGATAATCTTTTATTGCAAATATTCCATTTGGGTTCCGCATATATACTTTGGCTTTGTGTATGGTGGATCGGGGGGCATCATCTAGGGGAACTAGTTGTGGGTTCCGTTTCAACTCGGGGGAATGTAATATGCTAGAATCTGAGGTTCTCTCTGCTTATTTTGCTATGTGCGGGATAGGCAGAAAGAAGTGTAAAGTTGAAAAATATATATTGTTATAGTGTAATACAGTGTGTGCCAGAGGACAGCGGTTACCAGTAAACTCAGTAGCTGTGGTTTTTGTCCTCATTTGGAGCCGATCTCACTTAACTAAAAATATTATTTACTTAGTATAATAAAAATAACCGGAACCCAAAACAAAATAACCACTCTCACTTACCAACTGTCCTATGAAGCATAGCAAGCCGGATGGACGGACATACAAATTTATAATTCAACAATAATTATGTCGATAATTTTTTTTTATTTTTCATCTAAAAAACGGGAAATCCTATATTATTTTTGCATATTTTATTCAAAAGTACGTTGACTTGGTGTAAATTTAAATTCAACAAGAAACAGGTTTCATTTCTAGGATACGGAGGAATGTGCTTGGAATATTCAAATTTGTATATGCTATTTAAGACTGTATATATTATTGTGTTTATCATTAAGATGTAAAAGCAGCGTTTTTTTTTTAATTTCATTAATTAATGTATTCGTAACTTAAAATGGCGTCTTGTCGCTGTTCTACGATGCCTATCTATATAATTATATAGACGATGATTCTAAGAGGCCAGTCGTGGCGCAGGGCCACAAAATGTGATTGTAAAACCGACTGGTTGTGGGTTCGATGAAAAAAAAAACAAAAATTTACAAATCAAAATTTTCGTAAAATTACAATTATCTTTTAAAATATATATTTTATTCCATTCCTTCAATATTACTGTACTCTACTATAACTATCGACCAATTAAACTATGACAGTTGTGCCGTCGCTATGTCAAAATAAACATTTTAATAAGGGTTCATTAATGGGATCCTGTTCTCTGTACAGGATGAAGGCTGAAGTGAGTCAGCTTATGATTATATTCTGTGATGAATGCATTAAAAAACTATATACGAAATATATAGTTTATATTTTTGATCGTTGTTTCTTGTTTTTCCGATTTTTACGCTTTTCTATTCATTATTAAAAGTCGGCGTAGGACCCTATTAACATATAATTATATTCTTTAGAAAATAATTTAATAATCTATATTTGATAAATAGCATTCTCTCTTGCAAACCGATCATAATTAGAAGAAGATGTGAGGAACGTGTGTTAAAAATATAAATAAATTGTAACTAGAAAATTGTTTAAGAATTTCGATGTACCTTAATAAGAACTATTGCTTAATGGAAGAACATTACAAATATTATACACGTGGCTGTACCCCGCAGCAGGGTAGGCAGAAGAAACCACGGAACTTAGTGTTAAGACACTCAGTACCCATCCTTCCGTTCCCCACTTTCCGACGAATTCTGATAGCGTTGCGTATTAAATGGAATTTAATGCCGCGCTTTGCCTCGTCACCAGAGTGAAGAAATAAAAATATTAAACATATCATTCCTCTTTGTGGGAATCGTAGCCACAACCGGCCCCTGCGCCACGACGGCCTCACAAACGGCTTAATTCAAATTGAGACTTTGCGAGTTGAGTGCCAAGAAACCGAGAGCCAAGAAATATTATATAATAAAATATTTAATAATTACTCCGAGTAGACATCGAACTTATGACCATCGCGTGCAGACGGAACATTTTCAATATTCCATCGAGCTATCTGTTACAATTGATTTTAGAGTAAGCTTTAACAGATTTTTAATTACCGATGGGTCGCGAATAAAAAACAAAGGTTCTTGACCGTGACTAAGCTCCGAATAAACATTGTGAATTTGTTATGGTTTGTGCTTGAAAATTCTTTTACCGGTTTCCTTTATATAAATAATCAGCTTCACAGGGTAGGCTGAGGCAACCTAGAGATGCCGTTCCCTACTTTCCTCCGAATTTTGAAGACATTGAGTAGCGGAACTCAACGCCGCGCTTTGCCTTGACTCCAGAGCGCAGACATGACAATATAAATTTAAATTAATTATTTCATTTCCTCGAATGAGGATCGAACCCACAACCAGTCGATTTTACAGTCACACCTTGTGTTCTGCGTGACTACTGGCCTCATCCTTTATATACAATTTATAAATAGAAATTAAGTAGTAAAGATTAATATTTTCTTGTGATTTTATATATAGACACAAATAGGGAAATATTACATATTTTGAACGTTGCGTGGGGAACCGAGTGTCTGTACACTAGGTTCCCTCTGCTTACTCCATTTTTAGATTCTACTATTTAGTATTTTTATTTGGCACATTTTTTAAGACTAAATTCTTTTTAACTACATAAATTGAAAAAAAAAGTGAATTAATGTATTTTTTATAGTCTATCAAGCCTTTAGAACACTTAAGCACAGGTTAAACGTCATCAAAATGTCATATCCGATCAAATAAAATGTCGATACCAGTTTATTACTGGTCACAGTAGGATACCCTTATAATAAAATTATCTTATTGCCACACGGGTGTCATAAAAAATATATGAGGCGGGCATCGAACCCGCACTTACTTTAATTATATTGCCAATGGTTACGATATACCTATATAACTTGAATGATTGAAATAAATATATCGGAATATTTTTAGTTTTTTCTTAAGCTACAAAAATATAACATGACATAGTTTTAGTCAATACTATTAGTAAATGAGGTAATTGTAGGCTTATTTCATTACTTTCCACTTCCCAAATAAAGTCGAGAAAACAGGGTGAATTTAGTGTCATTATACACTGTTCCGTTCGGGAATTTTCGAGGCGTTACATTTTTTGACTGGCGGAACTCAGCGCCGTTTGTCTTCTAGAACAAGCAAAAGCAAATATTTTTTACAATATTTTTTTTAAATTAAAAGAAAATTCTATACAATAATTTTCTATACACATATATATATATGTATTACATATACTTGAAGCAACCGCAAAGAAACTTACTAAGCCTGTTTTAAATAAAAGTCCATCGAATCGCATATTAATATTATTATATAACTGCCATATAAGATTGTGATTGAAATATAATAAATGGATTTTGACACATTGTAAATTAAAATAAAAAAAATATGCCGATCGTAGCGGGATTGGAACCCACGCCCTGTTTTGTAAATCATCCAAGCGTTTTACTTATTTAAGTGTCGTATATTTTAAGTCCACATAAGGCTTAGTGATAAAAAATTTGGTATGTCTTAAGGAAAGGGGGAAACGGAGTGTCTTGACACTAATTTCCCTCTGCCTACTCTGCTATGTATATGAAAGCTTAATATAAGAAAGCTAAATATATGAATAATAATTGCCTTTCTTCAGAGAAAGTTGAATTCATTCATAACAGCATTAGTGTCAAGCTGTATTCCTCATTCAGCAAGGCAAGCATAGGGAACCTAGTGTTAAGACATTCCGCTCCCCACTTTCAGGCAAATTGCGTTCTACAAGCATTGCGTTTTGAGTGGCGCAACTTAACGCAGCGCTCTACCTTGATATCAGAGCGAAGAAATGAAAGTATTAAATAATTTACTTCCTCGAGTGAGAATCGAACCCACAACCTGTTGCGTTTACAGTCACACTTTGTGTCCCTGCGCCACGGGCCACGACTGGTCTCTATAACAGTGGAAGCTTTTATCATTTATCTCTTTCCCGTAGGTATATCAAGGTAGACAGAGAGAGAGAATCTCACGTTAAGACACTCTATATAATTATTTAATTTGTCTTATAGTCAATTTGTAAATTAAAGAAATAAATAATTAGTAAATACTTTTTTAAGGATTCCTGATCTGGTCTATTTCCAAAAAAGGGAAAAAGTGGGAAACAGGGTCTCTACTATCGTTATGCAGAAAATGTGTAAATATAAGAAATATAATTACGTATTGATATATTCAACATGTAAGCAAGAACACTGCATCCTATGCGGTCACCTTATACGGTTTCCCGCATCCCTTACAACGTAAAATTTATGTGTTTTTTACATATAAAGTTCATACTGGGATTTTTATTATTGATATTTTTTACGATTTTGTACGTGAGTTTATTTTAAATTAACACTTTATTACTTTATTTTAAATTAACATTTTTTACAAGGATGTTTTGCCTTTGAGTTCGATTCTCATTAAAATGAGGAGAATAGGAGAGGGAGGAAAAATAGGTTACACTATTAGCTAACAATATTTAGAGATACAGATCTGATTGATAATATTTTATTTAATATGGTAACTTTCTGCCAAAATTCGAGATCACTTGGGTAGCCACTATTATGCCCTGCCTACCCCGATCTATGAAGGGTGAACAAAAAATATTCTACCTACAGTACGTCACTATCCACGGCGGATATATTTGATTCCTTTTTAAGATTAAAAATGGAGATATATCGAGTTTTGCTAATACTATTTTTATAGGTATACAAAAACTTTAAAATTATACAGTTAATTTTTGTTTTCAATGATCTAAATATATAAGAGGAAATAGGGGAATAAAGAGCAAATTTATATTTAAAATATCTGAGTTTATTTTATCTAATCACTAACGTGATTCAAGATATTATACATTTTCTCCTGAAACAAGCGGAAGTAAAAATAGATTGTTATATGCAGAGAAATTGTTCACTAGGTTCTACCTATATGTATCTATATATGCAATTATGTTAAAATAACTTACTGTATGTACTTACTGTAAATTAATGACACAATGTGGCACGAGACCCATCCAGTAATGGTTCCCACGGACGTGTACAAATCGATTTGTTGTTTAACTGTTTTCTTAACGCTTCACGCTTTTTAATTCTGCAATAGCAAGAATTCCAATAAAATTATCAAAAATATTCAATTTTTGTATGTTTCTGCCTTTTTTAATGGTTGAAGACTTTTTGTCATTTAATGAAACTTATATTTATTAGGCTTATTTTAGTTCAAAATGCTTTGAAATAGTCAAAAATGAAAAGCGAAATGACTGGATTCTCTCTGTTCACCTTACAATATGCAAGTGCTGCATGCTTACAAAAAAAGGAAATTATAAAAGTATATAATTTTATAATTTTCTTTATAGCATCGTAGCAAGGGCACATTACTAGTATCTAATAAGCTAAACTTTACAATGTCACATAATGTAGACACTTTATATTAATTGGATATATCGCACAATTAATTTTACATGTAAGCAACAAAACAAGGCAGTCAGCAAAGAAAGCTTGTGGGGCTTCTTTCTTTTATATTTAATAAGATTTTAGTAGAAAGGCTTCTTAGCTACCGTTGCTGTTGAGAACAGGGCAATTTATTTTTATTATATGTGTACTTATATATTATTTAATGACCTCATTTCATTTGTCCGGCTTATTCTTATTGTGTTTTCTTGTAAGTATTCTCCGGAACTCATAGTGCCTTAACACTATGTCTTAATACTGTCGGCCAGTGTCGGCAAACAAAGTGTAAAAACACTCCTTACTTCACTTTTTCCCTCTTTTACAAATGTTGCAAGTGGTGAAAAAAAAGTATTTTAAAAATTGACAATGAGATAATTATTTTGTGTAAAAGTGGTTTGACTCAGTACAAAAGATACATTTATTCTCAGAGTGATATATGTTGTTGTGTCAGTACACATATGTAAAATGTCGTGTTAAGACACTACGTTCTTCACATTCCCTCCATTATAAACATATAACGTAAATGTCGTTACCTAACCCCCTCCCCTCTCTCCCCCCAAAAAAAACCTTAAAAATGACACTCATTAGTGACAGATTGTCGTACAAAACGTCTAAGAATAACAATAAAAATAAAACACCAAAGAGAATAGCTTAATTTTTTTCCCTTGCTTGTTAACAGTCGGTGTGTTTCGCCATAGCAAAAACGAAATGGTACGTACGCTCTTAGTAATACAATTTGCATAGATACGTAGGTACGGAGCGGCTTTAAGAAAAACGTAAGGTGGAAAACATGGTGGGATATATCGTAGATGCTATCTTAATTTAACCTAATAATGTAATGAACAGGGTGTTTTTTTTATGTTAATTTTAAAACAAAAATGTATTTATATTTTTTTTTATTTACAAATGTTTAACCAAATAAATTGTTTTAACAAACGAGACACTGGTTTATATAGTTTTCTATATCTATATCTTATAGAGTTTTCTATAATTATAAATTATTAAAAAAAATATTCTATTTATGTATGTAGATAAGATTGATAATGTTATCCAGTTACATAGTGACAAAGTTTTCTGTAATAATTCTTGTGTTTAGGATTGCCTTCAAAATCTTTTTTTTTATTATTATTTTCATTTATCTCCCACTTCTCCTCTCATTAATGCAGTATAGACAGCGAGGATCTATTAAGCATTCTATTCTCTTTTTTGCGTTCGTTAAAAATATTTTGTATTATATTCAAAAATGCTAACTAAAAACTAAACGTGAAAAAATAATTTTCAATATAATACATTCTCTTATTTAGATATTATACTCAGTACTTATCGCATGATAAACATGTATATTCTTTTTCAATCTGTTTATTAAAGCGGTGAACCACATATAGGATAGACAAAGGAAATCTAGTGGTAAGACAATTATTTCATCTTATTACCAGAGTAAGAAAATTAAAATAATTAATATATCCAAGTGGAAATCGAATCCACAACCGTCAGTCGGTCAGCCGCTGTGCTTTGCGCCACAACATTCTGAAACCGTTTACACAAGGAAAGGAAAACCTGGCCTTATATCGTGACTTAATTTAATTTTATCATTTATTTACACGTGAAATGAGCCCGTATGCTCCCCATCACGACCTGCTATTTGCCTTTCACATTCTCATACAACGTGTAAGGTGCTACACACGTACACAATTTACGTTTTCGTAATACGTTTTATATGTTCGAGCAATATTGAGGGGGGTTGATGTTTAGTGAGATATTATTTAATTAAAAATTTAAAAAATCAGCTTCACGCTGTATCCCGCACACAGCAATGTAGACAGAGGGAACCTAGTGTTGAGACACTCCGTTTCCCACTTTCCGCCGAGTTCTGGAGGCAATGCGTGTTGAATGGCGGAATTCAACGCCGCGTTTTAAATGGACACCAGAGCGAAGAAATGAAAATATAAATGTAAATGAATATTTCATCTCCTCGAGTTGGGATCGAACCCACAACCAGTCTATTTTACAGTCAAACTTTGTGCCCCTGCGCCACGACCGGCCTCATATTATTTAATTAAATGTGTTTTTTCATTATTTATATATTATTTAATCAAATGTGTTTCTTTAATTATTTATATATAACCTAGTGTTAGGACACTCCGTTCCTTATTTTATACAAATTTTTGAGATATAATTGCGTTCGAACGTAATTGTGTTGATTGGCGATTCTTAACGCAGTACTTTATCATCCATGGTGGGGAAATGACAACTATTTTAGTACAGTCATTCTCCTAGGAAATTAGGAAAGAATCTAGTGATATATTACTCCGT
Source organism: Heliconius himera (assembly GCA_021202915.1). Taxonomy (NCBI): domain Eukaryota; kingdom Metazoa; phylum Arthropoda; class Insecta; order Lepidoptera; family Nymphalidae; genus Heliconius; species Heliconius himera. Next base: position 284,844 of record JAJHJA010000974.1, read on the forward strand.
CTTACTCTTTCTGATCACGTAGAGTATAGACACTGAAGTTCCAAGAACAATTTTATCAGAAACCGAGAGAGAGCTAAGTTCAATATTACGTATATATTTGTGTGGGTGGCTGTTGATTGTTTGACAAATGTTTTGAGATCTGAAATTATTTTTATTATTTATTATTATAAATACAGAAATTGAACTTTTAGTTACAGATTTTACATCCAAATAAAAGAAATCCAAAAGAAAATCCGATAAAATTAATAAAAATCATAATTACAAACTATTACTAACATTGTTGTGACTATTTGTTAAATATTTTCTCTACAAGGTGTAGGAAAAGTTAGACTTTTTTAAATAGTGCATTTTTATGATTGCTCACTTCTGAGTGCAGTTCACCCACGTTGTGTAATTTTATAACTTAGAAAAAAAATTGTTTAGTGGTTTTTTACGAATTTTTTCAGCTTCACGCTTTATCCCGCATATAACATGGTAGATAGCAGGATAAAAGTGTCAAGCACTAAGTATTCCACTTTCTGAGCGAATTCAATGTATTAGTTATTGAGTGGCGGAGTTTAATGTCGCGTATTGTGCTACCGGGACAACAGGGAAATGAAAATAACTTATTTCTCTAGTGGAGGTCAAACCCACGACCGTTGTGTTTACAGTGGGGCGTGACTGCGGTTCGATGGCCTCGATATAATTTTTTTTATTAAATAATTAAAAAACTTGAATATACGTTTCTTAAGTAATATAACATAAAGTTCTAGCTAAATAAGCTAATTATTAATTAGAAGCCGCTTTTAAAAAAAAACTTTTATGATTGTCACATGTCTTCTTATTAACATATCTGTAAGAAGAATTTACAAAGCATTGCCGCCCATAGGTCAGTCAAAGAATGACGTTTGAAATAAGAGAATATTATTTAAATAATTTATTAAAAAACGACGAGTTGCACGCATTTTCCCGTGTTGCGGGTTAGGTACGCAGTATACGTATAGTAATGTACGGGACATTACGGGTAGGCAGAGGGAACCTAGAGTTAGCACAATCCAATCCTCACTTTCTGTCTAATTTTTTAGACATTTTCTCGTGTTGGGTGACGGAAATCAACGCCGCGCTTTGTCTTTATAAATATAATTAGTCCCCAAAATGGAGATCGAACTCACAACCGTCGTGTTTACATTCAAACACTGTCCAATTGCACCAAGACGGCCATAAATATTTTAGTTAAGCCGTTAAGTTACTTAATATTCTGAAATAAAGGCTATTATGCTTAAAGTCTTACAGAATTATGCATGTTAGTAACTCAAGTTGCTTAAGCTTAAGACTTAACATGCAGATTTAACTAAATTTTTGACATATGTTTGTTAAAAACTGTAAACGCGACAGATGATGGTTGCGGTTCAATTTCCACTCGAGGAAGAGAAATACAATTTAATACTTTAATTTCTTCGCTCTGGTGCCGATGGATGTGGAGGGCGGAGTGCTTTAACAATAGGCTCTCTCTCTCTGCTTAGAGATAAATCTTTAATCTAAAATGTCAGCTTCACGCTGTATCTTGGACACAGCAGGGTAGGCAGAGGGAACCTAGTATTAAGACACTCCGTTCCCCACTTTTTGCTGAATTCTGGAGGTATTGTGTGTTGAGTGGCACACTTTGTGCTCCTGCGCCACGACTGGCCTCTTGAATCTAAAATATACTAGAGATAAATCATTAATCTTTAAATAATTAGAAGTCGTGTGTCGCAAAATGTTTACATTTGGATCGTGAGAACAAATCATTAAAATATACTAAAATTAGTCCTAATTCACTAAAAATATTCAAAACTTGTATAATAAATTGCAATCATATTATAGTAAATTGGCAAAATTACTTATAAGATCTTTCGATTGGAAAATCTTTAAATATTTTATATCTCATTTCGAGCTTGGTCAGGCGTTCGCGATCTCCTTATATGGTACATTCACATCCGGTAGCGAACCTAAGTTATCATTAGAGAGTATATTATATTTATAACAGTATATTATAGGCCGTGGTGGTGTGGTTCTGATGGTGGTGTGGTTATGGGTTCAGTTCTCACTCAAGGGATAGAATTTTTCTAATTTTCCCGCTTTGGTAGACAAAGTGCGGTATTGAGATCCGCCAATCAACATGCAGTGTCTCTAATTGAAACATAACTTCTTAATACTTGTTTCTGTTTGCCTACTAATGGCATTGAAGTTAAATATATATCCCACGAAATATAATACAAATAATAATATAAAAGTATTAAGCATAGATAATAAATAAACGAATTAATTAAAAGTGTCTTTTTTATTTTTGACAACCAATGACCACACTGGCCAGAGGGAACCGAACCCACAACCATGGCGTTTATAATCAATCAGACTTAGAGATTCTTACTAATTTGTTCTATTTGCCTACTTTGCGAAACAAAAAAATACGTATCAGAAAAAAAAATTAATATTCAAAGTGTTACCACTGGGTTATTACCAATTTAATATATACCACATATACATACATGATGTATGTATGTATGTATACATACATGTTACCGCTATACGCTAAACCAGTTTGGTAGTAATAAAAAGTCGATCAGATTCCTTAAACACGTTTTATAATTAGTAAATCTAATATATTGATAAACAGGCTATTGCGGTTTGGAATTGATATTTAAAAACTAAGTACTTTATCAGGTTTAGTTATAACGTGTTAATTATTTTGTTTAATGGTTATGGGTTCGATTCCTGAAATAATTTAATGAAATAATCGACGGATTAAGTGTTGAGTGACTGAATTTAAAGCCGCGTTTTACCTTTCTATAGTAATGAATTTAATTAATTCCCTGAGTCGAAATTGAACTCACAATCACTGCGCGCTTACGCTGTCTCACAATCACAATAGCTTTAAAATTAGAGATAAAAAATTATAAATAAAGTTACTATAAGATTTCCTTTTTGTAAGTATCCATTTTTGTCTCCGCGGGTTCGAGTCCCGCTACGTTCAAAAAAATGTTTATACGTTTTCTAAATAAGTATTTTAATAAATAATTTCTTTTTTTTGTCATTTTTATAGATAATAGAACAGAATCTTTCGTGCGTGAGTCCGACTCGCACTTGGCCAATTTTTTACTCCTTGTTCCATTTATCATTGTATTTAGTCAATATAATATGATGAGTGGGTTGAACTTACTCATAAAGTTATTATGGCGGAACTTAATACCGCGTCTTGGTTTATAAAAGCAGACAAATTAAAATTAATTGAGTCACATATAATAATCAATGCCAAGATAAGATTGGAAATTGAACCCACAACCATTGCCGCGTCGGGGATCGAACCCACAACCAGTCGATTTTACAGTCACACTGTGCCGCTGCGCCACGACCGACCTGATACTAGTTGTATCTAGAAAACAAAAAAACAAACTTGAACTAATTTACTCATATCTTGAATTTGCGTTATTCATTATAGATAGTACCTATTAAAGTATACTTCGTCCAAGAAACAACAACAGCTTAATTTTTTATATTCTTACTTTAAGTTTAAGTAACTAAACTTAAACTTAAACTTAACTTAAGTTACCTACACTATTCTATAATAAATATATTATGTCATATAGTAGAGCACCCGGTAAAAGCTAATTTATGTTTTTTTTTCTTAACACTGTACTCCGCACATAGCAAAGTAGGCAGAGGGAACCTGAGAACCTAAACCTCCCACGAATGGGAATCGAACCTATAACGGTCGCACGCTTGTGTTTCTGCGCCATGACGGTCTCTAACTTGTAGTTGTATTAAAATTATCATATTTTGTAATACAGTATAAGAAACCTAGTGAAGTGGTTATGAAGTTGATTTCCTTCATTATTTCTGAAGACGCTCGTGGTGAGTTGGTTTCGCATCTTTGTATTCAGATCTCACTTTACATAGGGCGGTTGCTTTGATGTAATTTTATTAAATTAATAGAAGAAATTTTGTTCCTTATTATTAGGAAAGAAGATCTGACTGATTTTTTAAAATGATTATTTGTGTATTATATGTATTAATAATATTAATAATAGTAGTAGTGTACTTTTTATTGCGCGGAAATTTAAGACGGAAAATGGAAAACTCCTTTGTTTCCGGTTCCTTTGCAATTTTATGAAATATCTCCCTAAAATATCGACTAGCTTAATTTCAATTTTTTAAGCTCAGTTGTGTGATCTGTGTAGTTTTGTCAGTCACTCAGTAACGAAAGCTAAATTTTAAAATATTAATTATACTAGACACTTATGCGGGGTTTCGCCTGTGTATATTATTTAAATATATATATTTTATAAAATATTTTCTATAGCCTTTCTAATACTTATAAGTATATATGTACAAAATTTAATGATAATCGTTTGTTTTGGCGTAAAAACGTAACAAACAAACTTACATTCAAATATATCATATTACTAGAATAAGATGTAGGTATATTGTGTTACATACAATATTATATACCATAATATAATATGCTCACTGTATTCAATACATAGTATTGAATACAATCGATTCTCAGGTCTTATATACATAGTACATGCATAATATATTAGAATAGTCTAAGCTGTATTGGTAATGTCTAAGTCAAATTATCTTATTATAGGTTTCCCCGAATATGCATTGAAATAAAAACTTCGTCTTTGTATATAAAAACGTCTCTATGGCGCCTTAATTTTTATCGTATAGAACAAAAAGCAATAAAAGTAAAGGGAACCTACTATCGCACTCCGTTCCCCACGTTTCGTTTAGTTTTCGAGACAATCGTGTTGAGTGGCGGAACTCAAAACCGAGTTTTGCATTTTGTCACCAGAGCGAGGAAATAAAAATAATTCAATCTTCCAAATGAGAATCGAACCCACAACCATCGCGTATACAGTCAGATATGCCGCTACGTTACGACGGCTTCTCGATACTGTTTAAAAAATTAAAACAAATCTTGAAAAACAAATAGTTACTGCTTTAAGAATTAAAAAAATAATTGTAACTATACAATCTCGTACAATAAATTATATGAATATGTCAACAGTTATGGCACAGCTTAATTGAATAGAAGTGGCATCAGTTTTTGAAACGGTTTTTGTTGCCTAAAAGCTAATTATTAAAGTAGAAAGAAAGATACAAAGAACAAATAGAAATATTTGATTTTCCAACTTCTGCATATTTAAGCGATTTGGATTTGAGAATTTAGTATATAAGAAATATTATAAAAGGCTAATGAAATATCGCGTACTCGCTGCTAATCGCGTTTCTCTCATAATCTAATTCTTTTTTTTAGGTTCTAGTGTAAAGGCATTTTCATTTTCTCACTATCCGTTCATTATGTGTTGAGTGGTGTAACTCAACGCCACGCTTTGCCTCGTTAACAGAGCGAGGAAATGAAAATATTTAATATTTGATTATCACAACCGTCATGTTTATAGATTTTTTTGAGTTCCCCCATTAATACGGAATACCACGAACATTCAGAATAGAAGTGTCCTAATGGGAACGAGTGTCTTAATAAAAGATTCCAAGAGTTCTTTTACCTACAACGCTATATGCGGAAAAGGTGTGAAGAAAAAAATCTTATTTATTTTGTTACGATTATCCAATTTATATTTCCATTTCATCGCCCTGGTGTCGAGGCAAAGAGCGGCGTTTTTAGTTCTGCCACTCAACACGCAATGCCTCCAGAATTCGGCGAAACTGGGGAAACGGAGTGTCTTAACACTAGGTTCCCACTGCCTACCCTGCTGTGTGAAGCTAATTATTATAATTTTTTTTTACAATATACCATATGATCCCACATCTAAATAATTACTATTCTAAGTTCAAAAAAACAATAAACACCTGCTACGAGTCGCATAAGAGTCGTAATTGCTTACATATATATGATAATAAATATTTTTTATAACAGCAATATATTTTGTCACGTCGTTTTTACCGGCGTTATATTTGTTTAGATGCTATCACATTGTTTCTAAATTGTGTTTTAATTTTAATGAATATTAATATGGCTTTCTTAACATTTTTGTATATGTTTGAATAATGTTTGTATGAATTATGGATCAAGGCTCTCGTGGCGCAGTGGTACAGCGTGTGACTAATTGTGATGGTTGCGGGTTCGGAGCTATGAACAATTTAATATTAACAATTGCTAGCTCCGGTTATAAGACAAAGCGTGGCGTTGAATTTTGCCTCTCACCAGGCAATATTTTGAAAATTTGGCAAAGTGACTAAACACTAGATTATCTCTGCCTACTCTGCTCTATGTGAGCATGAAAAAATCCTATCTCCGAGTGGAAATCAAACCTTAATCGAAATCGCCAAACCTGCTATATATGAGAGAGCTATAAAAAGCATTATTTGGAGTAAAAGCAAAACGGAGAGATTTATCACTAACATAAGCCAATATAACTTCTTATTTTAAAAGAAAGTTAATGCTAACCCAAGTTTGTTCGAATGCATTCTAAACAACATAACTGTCTGGGCTATTCCTGGCACCACAAGTCTTACAGCTGTTCAAATATATATCTTAGTTTAATTAGTGCTTTCTCAAGTATTTCGAACCATATTCTCGATGTTATTTTATTTAGATTTTTTTTCTGCGAATAACTAAAGCCTTATTCAGATTAATTTAAAACTATTTGAATATACATATGTATGTATTAAGTAAATAAGTATCTACTAGAATTAAGTAAAAAAGTTGATGTGGAAGAATATTTATTTTTATATATTATAAAAAAATAAATTAAATTAAAAGTATTATTTTAATATTTACATAGTATTTTAATTCAATTTACCACAAAATATTTAGTATTCTTATTCTATTTAATATTTACATTACCTCCATCTGGTGACGAGGCAAAGCACGGCGTTGTGTTCCGCCATTCAATACGCAATGCCTCTAGAATTCGCCGGCAAGTGGGGAAAGGAAGTGTCCCAATGGGAGTGGAATTTCTTAAAACTTTGTTCTCTGTATATAGAAATATATGTGGTATACAGAGTGACGCTTAACAAAAAAATAATATTCTGAGAAGTGCAAAGGAACATCGTCTGACTGTCAACGCGATCGGTGTGGGTTCAATCCACACTCCATTTCCGATTTTACATCTTAAACTCCAACAAAGTTGCGAGCGACGACTCGTATAACATAAACGCATATAAAGCAAATATAATTTCATTTATTTTCCATCCGCACATCCCCTAAAATATAAGCTAAAAAGATAGACGCGACTTTTCAATCCAGATGTTATATTAAATGGTTTAAAATGAACAAACTATGGTTTATCTAAACTTATGCTAACTAGTCCTTATTGTACTTTAGATAAAGTTCAAATTCCTTTGAAAAATAAAACGGAAATTAAATTTATACCATGTCGTCGCTTTGTAGATATACATTTTGCAAAACGACGGTAGGGAATAAAAAAAATGTGTGTGTAAATTTAGTAAGACGAGAGCGAAAAGGGACTTTTGAATTTTGTTGTTTTTCAATATTAGTTTAGGTTATATCAAAATTTTAAATAGAAAAACTTATTTTAACTTCACGCTGTATCTCGCGAATTGTACGGTAGGTAGAGGGAATCTGGGAAGCTAGTGTTAAGACACTCCGTTCCCTATAACTTACTACATTTATAATTAATATAAAAGAAAAACTTCTATTAGATTAAGTTATTAAGTATAAAACAAAGTCAACTTACTTTACTTTGAAATATTACGTTAATAGATTTGAAATGGATACATCGTATAGAGTTTAAATATTAAAAGACAAAAATGTAAAATATTCAAATGAAATATTATTGTATTTTTTTATTAGACCAGTCGTGGTGCTGGGGCATAAAGTGTGACTGTAAAATCGTTTGTTTGTGGTTTCGATTCCCACTCGAGGAAATGAAATATTTATTTAAATCCATATTTCCATTTCTTCGCTCGCTATAAAAATAATTAAATCTCCCAATCGGGAATCAGACCCAAGAACCCGCAATAAGCTTAAAGTCCGACGCTATCCTACTACGCCACGATGGCCTGAATAAAATTACTTTACCTCAAATCGCTAAAAGCTATTGAAATAATTATTACAAATAATTTGGAATGGAATTTAATACAAGTATATAACAGCTTCCGTTTAGAATGGACTCGGTCGTTGACTTAAGTTTTTTTGGCTGAAGTATTTTTATTGATATCATTATGCCATATAGGAAAGGTATGTAAGTATTTAGATTTAAAGGCACCTTTTTCACATTACTTTCGTTATATATATAAAAAAGATATGGAATATTTGAATCTAGATACATATTGCCAGTCGTTGCGCAGGGTCACAAAGTGTGACTGTAAAACCGACTGGTTGTGGGTTCGATCCCCACTCGAGGAGATGAAATGTTTATTTAAATTTATATTTCCATTTCTTCGCTCTGGTGTCGAGGCAAAACGCGGCGCTGAGTTCTGCCACTCAACACGCAATGCCTCCAGAATTCGGCAGAAAGTGGGGAACGGAGTGTCTTAGCACTAGGTTCCCTCTGCCTACCCTGCTGTGAGCGGGATACAGCGTGAAGTTGAATTTAAAAACAAAACAAAAATATACATATACAAATAAGCTCATTTCATTCATAAAAACTTGATAATATCACAAAACTTTTATGAAAGCTAACTAAGGCTTTTTGTGTATGTTTGTTTCGTAATTAATACTATTTCACAAGTTTCCAAGCGCGCGAGGACATGTTCTGAATGAATCATTCTCTGAATTTTTTTACAATGACTCAATTACTATGGGAACATATATATGTACGTATGTATGTATGGTATGTATGTATGTAAATTAACGAGTGTATCCCGTTTACATTTTGTCTGGTGTGGTTTTTGATCGTCTGAGGCTAAATTGGATGTGTTGATCTTTATTCATGACTTTGTATGTTGCTAGTTTGCATGCTTTACAGTGAGTAAATGATTATGTATATTGTTTTTTTGGACTTCATTTTGTTATTTTTTCTTTTTAATGTATCAAACGATAAACCGAGGCCGTCGTGGCGTGGATTGTAAACACGAATTTATGAATTTTTCAATGGAATTTGATATACTCAATGTATTAAATATAAATTATACTAAAACAACATTATATTAATAAACATACAACAATAAAAAAAATCAGTTTACATGTTTAAAATTAAATTTAAAATTTATATAATATCACTATATTACCATATCGTTGGTATAACATGGAAACGTACTCCACAAGCGGTTAACAACATTATTTAGTAGTTAATTATTCTAGCCGCAAAAGTTAAATAAACGTAACGCAGTTCCTATTATAGAGGTAGAGTGCGATATAGTAGTAATTTTATAGTTTGACATTTAGAAAATTTTTGGTGACTATCGTAAACTACATACATACAAATTATGTATATACTAGAGGGCGCGCGCGGCTTCGCCCGCTTATTAGGAGTGAATTCTAAAAAAACCACGAAACACGTGTTCAATGAAATATTTTTAAGAGTCTGGATTTAAAATTTTATAAGAATCGGTGAAAATTTAAAAAAAAATCCATACAAACTTTCAATCCCTATTTCATCCCTTTAGGGTTAAAATTTTTCAAATTCCCTTCTTAGTGGATGTCCAGAATATGAAAATAAACATCTGCCCAAATTTCACGTTTCTACCATCAGCGGTTACGGCTCTGCGTGCGTCTTACCTCAGTCAGTCAGCACAAGTCCTTTTATATATATAGATTAGTTTTGTTAATCAGAATAAATAAAAATCAAATAAATCAGCTTCACGCTGTATCCCGCACACAGCAGGGTAGGCGGAGTGTTAAGACACTCCGTTCCCCACTTTCCGCCGAGTTCTGGAGGCATTGCATGTTGAGTGGCGGAACTCAACGCCGCGATTAGCCTCGACACCAGAACGAAGAAATGAAAATATAAATGTAAATAAATATTTAATTTCCTCAAGTCAATCCACAATCAGAGTTGAGTTTTACAGTGACAATTTGTGCCCCTGCGCCACGACCGGCCTTTAATGTAATAGATGAATTCAATTTTGTTAAGGTTATTGAGTTGAGTTGAGTTGAGTCGTGGCACAGGGGCACAGGTGAGTGACTTAGATGCCGCAGGTTTTCTTAGGTGGAGGTCTGCCACTCAACTTGTAATTTCTTTGAATTTCTCCGGAAAATGGGGAGCTGAGTGTTTTAACACCAGGTTCCCTCTGTCTACCCTCTGCGTAGTGTGAAGTTAAAGAAAATGTTTTAGTAGAAGGTGTTAAAATTACCTCTATCTTTTTCTCTACCCAATTCACTAAAGATCACGATGATGTATATGTTTACATTTTAGATCTAAACTTAGAAACCACGTTATGTTTATACGTATACTGAGAATGTGATTCATATTTATAGCACTTTTATTTTTAAATTATTAATAGTTTAAGATTTAAGTGACTTTTTATCTTCACCCAACATTTCGTTTCGAAGGGCGAAACTCAACGCTGCAATTAGTCAAAATAATGCTAGAGGGTGGGATATTTTAAATATAGAAAGAGAATCGAACCCAAAATCATGTCCGAACATGTTCAGAATTCACCAGTCACATCAATTCTAATGACAGCAATAGTAAATTGACATTTTCCTTAATAAAAACTATTAAAACAAGATGATTCCTTTGAAATAACACTTCCGTTTGACGACATCTAAGACGCCGATGTTATTTATAAATATACGAATACGAATTTTTCACCCTCAAAAACCACGTGTTAACCCTCAATTCAGTACTGGGGGCGTATTCTAAAAATATAATCACCAGTGTTCATCTGTACGTGCGTCCAGTTGAGTCAGTTTCGTCGCGACGCCGGCCCGTGCCTAAATACGCTATGGTACACTATTGAGTTCATTGTGTGATATTTTTACGTACGATTTGAGAATTGGGTAAGTTTTTTTATTTAGATTCTATTTTAGTTTATATTCTAGATAATATTTTATAGTAATTTTTGAGATTTCTTTGGTGGTATGAGGCGTTTTATGAGACATGAGTCAAAAATTCTAAATAACAATCGTAACGTGTCCGTAAATAAAATTAAAAGAGTGTAATAACCTAGATTTTTTCGGTTCCTACGTAACGCTGAGCATTTCATAACACAATAAAAATGGTAATGTATAGAAAAAAGTAATATATTTAATACTAAATTAGTTTATATAAATCCCCCCTCCCCTTTTTTTCATAACTTGAAAGACGTATTCTTTCATAAATAATAGCGATTTGAACCGGCGACCATTTAAAAGTAACGAGGTGAGGCATTCCAAGCGTCAGAGTTGTTTTATTTGCATGTTGTAGAGTAACAAAACTCAAGTGTATTCCTTTAAAGAATCTTAGAAGCTGGTTTCTAAAAGTAAATCGTGTAGAACAAACTATGTATAGAACAAATGCTGTAAATTTAATATTATGTGTGTTCTTTACTGTGGAGAAATGGTTTAAAAAATGTTCATAAAGTGAACATAATTTATGTATATAGATATAGTGAGGGTAATTGCTGAATTTAACGCCGTATTTCGTCTTATCAGATTGGAGATCTGCTCTCTTCTAAGTCCGGTATCCACCGTGAAAGAGATATGAGCGGGTAATGTAAAATATTTATATTTTAACTAATGAAGCGTTTTGTACTTTTCAATTACTTCGTTCCGTATCATAAAACTGAGCGAGTTCACTTTAACTCTTTCTCCTCTCACAAGCTCTCACAAGCCTAACGTAGTCCTTAATGGGCCCGCTCCTCCCGTTGGTTGACCGGGCATAAGAATCGAACCCACAATCGTCGAGTTTTAACTCAAAAATTTTTTTTTTGGGCCTAATATATTTAGTTACTTTTTTATTACATTTATCGATGTCTATTACTAATAAATTAAGACAATCGGTGAAAAAATCACTGTATCATGAGAATACAATAATTGTTCAGTTATTAAGAGTAATTGAGATGTAATTTTTTTATTTAAATGGTTAACATTGATTTACCTTAAAACAAAGCTTTATTTTTACTTACTGACTTACTTAGCTTCACGCTATATTCCTTGTCGGGTAGTCAGAGAGAACGGAGCTCCATACTCTACGGTCTCTGCTTTCGTCCACTGTCATCAACATCTACATACATGTCCTACGGGGGTCTTCATGCTTTTTACATGACCTTCCTCCAGTACTTTTAATACTGTGTTTTTAAAGGTCAACCGAACCTCTCTTGCCGCTCACTGTTCCGTCGTAAATCTTTTTTGACATTTTTTCATCACTCATTCGTTCGACGTGCCCAAACCAGCTGAGCACGTTCTTCTTCATTCTCACCGTGACATCCTCGCTAGTACCTGCCATTCTGTGTATCTCTTCATTGCGAATTCGTTCAGCTAAGCTGATTTCTCATATTCTACGAAGAGATCGCATCTCCACAGTATTCATATTTCTTTCATTCTTCTTCTGTAATACCCACGTTTCGCTGCCGTATAATAGCGTACCAACACTGCACGGCGAAACGTGCAGCTGTGCTGATGTTTCGTCGTCTCAATGCAGCTAAGGTTCCGCTAACCCTGTTACCGGCAGCAATAAGTCCTTCCACATCCATCTCGTATCTTCCATCTCTACTGAACATATTTCCCAAATATACCACTTCAATCACATATTCTAATATTTTACCATTTACACTAAGTTTACATTTAGCCCTTTATTCATTTCTTTCATTACTTTAATTTTAAATAAAATAAAAATATCACGATGTTTACAAAAAATATTTAAGAAAATTAAAAAAAAGTACGTATACTTAAACACAGTTCTTCGAAAATAAACATTTCTATCTTAACCTAAGTTTATTTCACTTAGCTTTTATGAAAACAGCGAGTTAAGTGAACCAATCTGTTATATTGTTTAATTTAACCAACCGCATGTACCTGCATTTGTTAGGTCAATGATACTGTTTTTAATGATAGTCAATTTTGGTTGAATAAAATTAATATTTGATAAGATTATTTTTTTGTATACTATATTATAACTTTTGTTTACTTAATATATCTAATATATCTTATAAATCTTTTTTTACTTTGTTAAGGAATTTAGTTAAAATGAAAATAAACTTAAATATAATAAAATAAAATATTAACGGCGGTATATTTTCAGTTATTGGTGAGATATATGAATGATGAAAGTGGGATCCCACTTTCATCAACCTTTTCATATATGCCCTTCGAAGATAATATCTGATTATAAAGCCTCATGCCTTGATTATGCCAATAATTCTTCTATGGATACAACGTGAAACCAAAAAAAAAAAAATTACCTCTCGTAAATATTACTAATTTTATTATTTCTTATACATATATCCTTATCATATTATCTAGAAACTATCAGCCACGTGATTTTTAGTTTTCATTCTATTTATCACACATGTATGGTGTTCTATAGATCTCTTCACTGTGCATTAAGAGGTTGAGGTTGAGCGAAGTGCAGTATTTTTAGATTGCCTCTTCTTCCGTCGTAAAATGCCTAGCAAAAAAAAAATTTGGGGAGCTTGCCTCTTTTTCTGTCATAAAATGCCTGGAAAAAAAAATTGGAGACAATTAATTGCTATTTGAAGTGTATATAACTTAGAGGTCATCGAGGCGCAGTGAGCCAGCGTATAGGCGACGCGACAATAGACGCGGTTGCTGCCAGTTCGAGTCTTTTCTCAACACGCAATGTCTCGAGAGTCTTCTCAGTACATTTTCTTCCTACTCTATTATATGCGGGATAAAGCGTGAATTCAAAAAAAATAATAATCAAAAAATCCTAACAATCCATCCCTAATTCCGTTTCACAAAAAAATCACACAGAAAATTATTAAAAAAAAGTAAATAGAATTTAAAGAACGCATGTGGTCGACTTTAAATTAGTGAGAGTTCAACGTTCTTACAAATATAGATGAGAATGGGAAACAAAAGTAAAACGAAGCGACGCCGCCGTCTCCGCGTCCATCCCTATACCCTAACGCTTAAAGCGATCAGAAGAAGAAAGGCAATTAACAGGAGGAATTTCCTGAACAAATCCCTTTGGACTTATATTTTCGTATAACATGCTATTATTATTATTTTTTGTGGCTAATTTGTCATAAGAAAAACTTGTGAAAAATATTGAAAATGGTCTGTTTTTGGGTCAATTTTATGGTCTATATTCTTTTTAATTCAGATTAGATCAAGTTTCTCTTTGTATTCCGCATTTAGCAGGACATGCAGATGGAACTTATTATTGTGACTCTCCGTATCTCATGCACCGTCTACTATTCGTGATAATGCGTGTTGAATGAAAATTAACGAAATAATTCCTCCGGTGTGGAAATCGAAACTACATTTGTTGCATTCAGGTTTTATATTCAGACTCAATATTAAAGGTATTAAATCAAATCAAATCAGCTACACGCTGTATCCCGCACCCAGCAAGGCAGGCAGAGGGTACTTAGTGCTAAGACACTCCGTTCCCCATTCTCCGCCGAGCTCTAGAGGCATTGAGTGTTGAGTGGCGGAACCAGAGTAAAGAAATAAAAATATAAATGTAAATAAATATTTCATTTCCTCGAGTGGGGATCGAACCCACAACCAATCAATTTTACAGTCACACTTTGTGTCCCTGCGCCACGACTGGCCTCAAAGGTATTAGTAATGTTAAAAATTCAATAAGCCTTATTTCTTTAAAGATCCTTTAATTTCAGTGATTAATACTAGAAATTATGATGAAATGAAATTTCACATGAAATGAAATTTCAATTTCAATGAAATTTCACAAATGATTTAAGTTTGGCACTTGAACAATTAAAAAATAGAGTAAAAGATATCTAGATAGATATCGTATATGACCTACTAAGAAAGCTTACTATTTAATCTAATACTAATATAATAATAATAGTGCGTAGAATTAAGTGCTAGTCGTGACGCAGGGGTCCAAGTGTGTGAAAGTTAACACGACAAGTTGTTGGTTCGATTTCCACTCGAGGTAATGGAATATTGAATATTTACATTTCTTCGCGCTGATGTCGAGGCAAAGAGGGGCGTTGAGCTCCGCCACTCAACACGTAGTGACTCCAGAATTCGGCGTTTCCGTTTATTTTATAAACGTCACGATCGGTGGTGGAACTCAATACTGCATTTCCTTTAACCAAATTAGGAGTACGAAAATAAATAAAATATTTTTTTTTCTTATTAGCTATGAAACTAATAGCTATTGTGCCTACAATGAGACACTTTCCAACTTTGGTATAAAGTAAAAAATGGTATGAAGTGGTTATACACGCATACATTTTTTTCAGCTTAACGCTATATTTCGCATATAGCAGAGCAGATTCTGGAGGCATTGTGTGTTGAGTGGCGAAACTCAACTACACTTTGCTTGCCAGAACTAAGAAAAGAAAATATATTATATATTTCAATTCCTCGAAAGGGAATCGAACCCACTTCCCTTGCGTTTACTGATCCGACCTCAACAGAAGAATTTTATAACATATAGAACAAACAGCACATTTACCACACACAGTGCTCTATACGATACTGATATTCGATACTTTTTGCGATAGACCGCAGCCAGAATTGCCATTACAATATACGAGGGGCGTTGAACAAATGACAATAATTAATTTGTGATGATAGAGTGCTATTCGGACGTGAAATGTTGATATTTAATTAATACGGTATCGTACGGTACTCGGTTTGAATCGGGACTGCTTTATTTGTGGAGCAGTTGGTGGTGGAAGTTTGTTGGGGTTGTTTAATTGAGGTTTTTTCTTCTTTTTATGTAGTGTTTTTGGTGTTAATATTACTGTTTTTTTTTTGCCTTATATTAGAGATTTTTGGGGTAGGATTTTTAAGTTTTGTCCTGATTAATCAGATCGGAAGAGTTTTTTTTTTAATTTTGGGTAAGCAGTATGTTTTACACTATATTAAGGTATATAAAAAAATTAATGAAGCAATACTTGTTATTTACTTACTCTTTTTTTGTTGTTTTATTTTAATTTCTCGCATACATCGGAGTAGGCAGAGGCAATCTTCAGACGTAGTATTTTAACACCATCGTTCCCCACTTTTCACCTGATTTGGCAGATATAGCATTTTAAGTGGCGGAAATCAACGCCATAATCTATCTTCTTACATAATTAGCAATAAAAAAAAATCCCCCTATCGGGATCGAACCCACAAAAGCAAAAATTTAAATAAGTACACATTTTCATCAATATTTCAACATAGACACAGTAGTTCATAGAATAGATGTAAACCAACTCACTTCATGGGAAGCGACACCATGCTGTCCGCAGCCGATAATTAACTAAAGTACCAACAAACTTACAAAAAAACTATAAAAAGTTAGTGTTAAAATAATATTTGTTAGCCACATGTGCGGTAAAGTCACTAGAAGTGACTTGAGCGTAGTAGGTCTATAATGTAAGCAATTTTTTTCGAATTTTTTTTTAATATGTATGGGTTCTTTGTTTATTTATTGTTTTTTTTTAAATATTAGCAAGTAATATTGTTTAGATTAGATATTTGGGGTTTCTGTGAATTCGTACGACTAAAAAGGGAAGTCAATTTATTCTTAACAGTTCTATTGTATACATATAATATGATGAAAATCTATATTAAATGTTCACTAGCAGTAATCTATTGAATTGGAACCTTAAATGTGATATACGTAGCTATAGCCCTCGATAAATGATATGACAAAACAGACTTTGTCATATCTATTTGGAGCAACATGAATATGCCTAATTGCGAAATACGTGTAGTGTAATATTAGTAATTAAAGTAGCGATAACATAGCGATGGTTGTGGATTCGATGTCCAATCGGGAGAACCTTAACATAAGTTTATCTCAATAATTTATAAAAAAAAGATTTTAAACCATATGTCTGGAGTGTCTTAAGAGTTCAAGAGAATCGTGATCCATGAAGATGTTCTTGAGATAAAACGCAAAAAACTTGAGGATAACTTACATATGTCCTATTAGGTGAAGAGGTGTCAAATATTCACAAAAAGATTTCGAGTGTTTCAAAGTACTGCGAAATACTTAAATATATCAAGCTGAGCTTCACAGAAAAAGATATAAATTATTGGTTTTTCTATCGTGGCGTTAAGTTCCGCCACTCAATACGCAATGCCTCCAGAATTCGATGGGAAATGGGGAACGGAGTGTCTTAACGCTAGGTTCCATCTGCCTAACCTGCTCTGTGCAAGACAGCGTGAAGCTGATTTGAAGCTTTTTCTGTTTTATTTTACGCTTTCTGCTCACTTTTAGAGACTACGTATTTAGCTGTGGAACTCAACGTCGTGCTTTATCTTGTAATCAGGAAAATAAAGTTTTTTTATAGCTTCACGCTGTATCCAGTAGAAAGTAGGTGGAGAGAAAGAAGACACTCCGTTCCCCTTTTTCCGCTGAATCCTTTAGGCAATATGAATATTATTACAGTCAATAACAGTGCCGCTGCACCACGACGGCTTCTTTAATATTTATTTCATTTATTTAATCTTATACTAATTTTGTACCTGTTAACAAGGCAATTTAAAAAAAAAACGCAAGACATACTTTTGATTTTTAATTTCATTTTATACTTCATATAAAAAAAAACACACAAACAAAATAATAATACATTAACGCATCCATTAATAACGACTTCCTTTGTAACCACATGGCTATGACAGATGCGGGACATATTACTGCGGTCTATCTATTTGTGAAATATGGCGATAGTGTCGATATACTATACTATACTATTAATAAAAATAAAATAATAAATATCCTAGTTGAATAACTGGTGAAAATGATTATTTATTATAATTTATATTCTTTTACTAACATTATTGTTTGATTGAACACACTAATCTAGGAATCTACTGGGTGGGATTCAAAAGGATTGATGGACGGATTTTGAAAAAAAAAATATTTGTAAAAACAAAAATCCCGACTGCATAAAACTACAAAGAAAATACACAAGCCCAATAGTTTATTAGGATTAACAGTCGGGACCTCCTTAACTTATGCGGGGTTCCTGGTAAAGATTTTATTGATTAAAGAATCACTTATAGGTCCCGACTGTTAATCCTAATAAACTATTGGGCTTGTGTATTTTCTTTGTAGTTTTATGCAGTCGGGATTTTTGTTTTTACAAATATTTTTTTATTTTTCACTTTTTTGTTAGGATTTATTAAAGTAATGATAATCATGATATACCTTTTTGAAATTCTCGTATTAAACTCTTGAATTTGATACCCATATTGTGGTATTCGAAACGAAAATATTTTTTTTCACTAAGTCCAATGGGATCCCACAGCTGCCATGATTGTTTTTTTTAACGTCACCTATTTAAGAACACTTGGACTGCTAATACGAATCTAACGATACCTCAATTGTGTAAATCCGTTCAGAGGTTGTGGAGATATGAGGTAATAAAGAATATTACATACATACAAGAGACGCGCGAAAAACATAACCCTTCCTTAGCAGTCGGGAAAAAGTGTTAAATTGTTATTTTGTAGAGGCTTTAAGTTACATTATATTAATATATTATTAATCATGATCATCCAAATAAATATAATACTACGATTGACGTCATGATTATTAGAATCATGACGTCAATCGTAGTGCAGTGGCACAAGCGTAAGACTGTAAACGCGACGGTTGTGGATTCTATACTCGAAGAATCTCGAAAACGAAAAGCTTCGTCAAAAAATAGTTCCATCACTCCACATGCATTTCCTCCAGAAATCGGCGGGGGACGGAAGTGTCTTAATAGGGAAAGGAGTGTCTTAACACTCTGTTTATTCTGCGGGATTATAGCGTGTAACAAAAAAATATACGTTTCATACGAAATTTAAATACTTTTTTTATATAAACACATGTAACGCCCACACTAAAAGTTAAAAGTTTGGTTGTTAAAAGAAACGTTGTTCTAGGTAATCAACGTTTAAGGTTTATTGTAAAAAAATATATAGTTTTTTTTAATCTTCATATAAAGTAAGGTCGAAACTGTAGATTTAAAGGTTTATTATAAAAAATATATATTTTTTTCCTTTTAATCTTCATACGAACTAAGGTCGAAACTATAGATTTAATGAATTCATTTATTAGACACGATCGTTAGTAGATTATTGTTTATGCGCATAACGAATTAATGGATGTAAACAAATAAGTTAAATTGATACTTACGTTTTATAGCTATTTTGTTTTATTGTTAGTTAAAAAAATGTTTGTTTTATTTTTGTTATTTTTGTACCTTCATATCTCATTTTGAATTGGAGGAAATCTATTTATATATATTAAACTAGTAGCATCTTAGACGCGGTTTCGCCCGCACATGTGATATTCTTTTGCGTTAGCTGTATTACTGTAAAATTTTAACTCAGTCTGTTCACTAGTTTTTGCGTGAAAGAGGAATAAACTTCACATTTATAATATTTTCGTGGCACAGCGATACAGTGTCTGACTGTAAACGTGATGGCTGCAAGTTCGACTTCCAGTCAGGGAATAAATTATTTAGCTGCTCTTCCTCTTCTTAGAAGACGAGCGGCGATGAGTTCTGCCACTTAAGATGCAATGTTCCAAATTTGGACGGTGCGTGGGAAACAGACTGTCTTATCACTTGATTCCTTCTGCCTTACCTAAAAATCGTGAAACTAAAAATCTATCTATCTATATAATACTATATAATATGTCTCTTTCTTTCCAGATAATGCCATCAAAAAGATAGCATAGTAATGTCCAAAACTGACAATGCAACTCACATATAAGCCATGGCATTCAAAACTATAGAGGGTCGTGTACCAAATGATAGGAAACTTCGAAATAGATTGCACCGGAAGTACCGCGGGCCGGACGCGTGCATTTGGATTCTGTTGACTTTTAGTTTCCATCTCGGATGCCATGGTTACCAGGAGCAAAGATTCGCCATGGAGCCACAGGATCAAGTAAGTTTTTAAAGTTTTTTTCAAAAGTTTTTGATAAAAATTTTGTAAATTTAGTGTTGTATTCAGAAGTATGTATAGATAAATTTTTGGATATTTGTTTTTTCAACTTTATAGCCCATAGAACTTGCTCTTAAGGCACTTCTCATGGTTTCGGGATATTATTTTATTTTTTTAGCTCAAATATTTCGACTATTTATCTTTATAATACCATATAAGGAAATAAAAAAATATTTAAATTTACACGTGCCAAAATCGCATCTAACTGTTTATGAGGCTATTAGTAAATCATCTATTATATGAATTTTTCTACTGTGGTAATATAAAAACGCAACTTTGAGTTACGTCACTCAATATTTATTATTATAATAAAATAAGAAAGCTGAGGCTAGTGGAGGGGCAAGGGCAAAAGCGCGGTAAAAAATAAGAAGTGATTTTTAAAAAAGTGGTAATAATAAAAAAAGTAATATATACATTAAAATAGCTATAAAAAATATCAGCTTCACGCTGTATCCTGCACACAGCAGAATAGGCAGAGGGAACCTAGTGTTATGACACTCCGTTCCCCACTTTCCGCCGAGTTCTAGAGGCTTTGCGTGTTGAGTGACGGAGCTCAACGCCACGCTTTGCCTCGACACCGAACACATGCATATCATATAGAAATGTTAAACAATATTAGAAAAAAAAAACATATCTCTTGCATCGAACAGAATAAATGAATAATTTTAATTAAACCTATGTATAAAATGCACCGTTATTAAATATTTTACGACTGTTGTAACGACAATGGTTATCAATTCGGGTCGATGCTCTCATAATTTTTTTTAAAGTATAAACAAAAATATTTTTATTGTGATTCTTATAAGAGTGTATTTAGATTTATGTATGTATATAGAAGTTGTTAAAACAAGTGGGGATTTAAGGAGCTAATACCAGTTAGTTGACGTTTTGTTGAAAAACAAAAACATAATATCGTAATGTGTAGCCATTAATAAACGCGGCGTTTAGTTCCGCCACTCAGAGAGCGAAGTGAGATCTCTATTATGTACCTAAGCATCTATTACTTAGACACTATATACGAGTATGGAGGCTAGATAGAAAAAAACACAATGCTTCACAATGGATCCTCTACCACAGTAAGGGAACCAAAAGGAACCTAGAGTTTACTTAATTCTCTTTCGTAGTGGAAATCGACGCCGCGCGATATATATATATATATATATATATATATATATATATATATATATATATATATATATATATATATATATATATATATATATATATATATATATATATATATATATATATACATATATAAGAAACACATCAATTTAATTAATTTTCAGACATAGTTAGTTATAAACACTGTTACTTATAATGCAACAGATGCCAATTTTGAATAAGTAATATAATATTAATAGCAAAACTTGAAATATTTAAGTCGAACTAAATTAAAACTTTGTTTTACCACCTACTGTTTACGATATTAATACAAATCGCAGATTGGTATATTATTTTTGATATTAATATTAATTTTATTCATTATTTACTTTTTGATTCAAATATTTGCAACGTGTAACAGAATATGTAGAGCTGAGCTTTTGCTTTAAATTTTTGTAAAAATATACAAGTTTATACAAATATGTAGATAAGTTAGTATAAAAATGTTTTTTGGTTTCATTATGATTAAGTGTTATTTATTTTCTTAGCTTCACGCTGTATCCCGCATATACGTAGGCAGAGTCAATCTAAGAGTGCTAAGAAATTCCATTCCCCACTTTTCGCCTAATTTTCGATTTTTCGAATTTTCGGTACTACGACAGAAAAAATATATGGAAAAATGTTTTTTTTAAATAATATATTATATTTAAATTGATATTTTTTATACATTACATTAGATTATTGTACGTAACAACAATTTATAATTTCTCGCTCTGGTTAAGCGTGGAAAAGCGTGGCGTTGAGTTTCGCCATTCAACAAGCAAATCCTTAAAATTTAGTGGAAAATGACGAACAGTAGTGTCTTAATGGGAACGGAGTGTCTTAAGAATAGCTTCCCTCTGCCTATACTATTATGTGCGGAATACAGAGTGAAGCGAAAAAAAAATTGTATCAAAATCTATATTTTCAAAAGCGTGTATTCTTAAAGCACACGACACGACAGGAAAGTTTCATCATAAATTATCATACATCTCGAATAATTACATCCAATGAATATGGAATAGGATCCGAATGTAAGTTAGCTACTTATAGTTTATTAATAAAACCGTCGGCCTTGCTGTTTTACTTTGTAAACATTGATATTTTGCGTGTGGTGTTTGCTATAGGCGCTGTAAATAATATTTTTTTATCTTCGCTGTTGAATGGCGGAACACAACGCCGCATTTTGTCTTATATACCAAATAATTTATTCCCACCAGTGAAAATGGCATCTACGATCGTCAATTGTCAAAAGCTGTCGATGTCAGCGCGTCAAAAGCACGGCTCTTACCGTCCGAAAATAAGATATGGAAACGGAGTGTCTTAACACTATATCCCCTCTGCCTAACCTGCTATATGCGGGATAAAGCGCGAACCTTAATAAAGTATTTTAGTAGTCCACATTCTCTAAAATGATTCTATAGCATACATTAGAAGATGGTCATATTAGATTAAGGCAAAGCTATTAGTTAAAAGTTTAGCATATATTAATATATAATTTTAAATATAGAATAAATATCTGTATATCTAAATATAAACAGACATTCTTAGCGGTGGAATTCGAACCAACGACTGTCGTTTACAGTTAGAATTGTATTTATTGCACAACGCTAATTAACACCAAAAATACTTCCCATTTAATAGGTCAGTAAAGCTTTGGTAAAATTTAGATAAAAATATTTTTCGGATATCATTTTACTTTGATATTGTCAGATTCACTCATATAAAAAGAATGCCCGATATTAACAATATAAGATATATCGGGGCCAGTCGTGGCGCAGGGGCGCAAAGTGTGACCGTAAAACCGACTGGTTGTGGATTCGATCCCCACTCGTCGAGATGAAATATTTACTTAAATTTGTATTTCCATTTCTTCGCTCTGGTGTCGAGGTTAAGTGCGGTGTTGAGTTTTGCCACTCAACACGCAATGCGCCCAGAATTCGGTAGAAAGTGGGGTACGGAGTGTCTTAACACTAGGTTCCCTCTGCCTAACCTTCTGTGTACGAGATACAGCGTGAAGCTGGTTTTTTAATTTCAACATAAACTATCTATTCTCTTTTTTATGTGATTTGAATCTGTAACTCTCCAGCCTTAATTCATCAATTCTTAAATATGAGTAGTATATGGCAAAAATCTTGTATATATTTCGTGCATTTTTAAGAATAGACAAACATAGTGATAGAAAAATAGTCTCTATTCTCTCCATTTAATAACCACTACTACCTTAGTTACGGAATCCAATGACGTATTTTTGAAAATATTAAAACTCAAACAAGAATTGAACCTACAACAAACTCGTATACAACTACTTAATTAATTCAAATATTCTTCTATTTAAAGAAACATATCAAAACATCTTCTTAGCACGTGTCCTATATCAGTTCGGAACTTTCGCCAGAAGTCTATAAATTATACGATAGAAATTCTATAATTTGACTTGATAATTATTTTGTTCATTTACATAGATATCTGTTTAAATATGGTATTTATTTAGCAGTGCTTACGTTTCAGGTTTATCTATGGAGTGTTTAGTATATTAATATAGTTGCGGTGTTGATTTCTGCCACTCAACACGCAATGCCTCCAGAATTCGGCAGAAAGTGAGGAACGGAGTGTTTTAACACTAGGTTCCCTCTGCCTACCCTGATGGGTGCGGGATACAGCGTGAAGCTTATAAAAAAAATATAGTTTAGCCTTAGTATATTGTATACTGACTACCGACGCCAGCAGTGGCGCAGGGGAACAAGCGTGCGTAAAGGCGATAGGTATTGTGTTCGATTCCCATTTGAGAAAATTATATATTTAATATTTTCATTTCCTTGCTCTGGCTAATCATATTTTTCTTCTTCAGAAGAATTTTTTTTTTGTTTTTGTTAAAATTATAGAATAAGTAATATAGTAATGTATTGTTTCATACTCCTTCAGATTGAGCAAAGCTTTGTATGATTGGCGGAACTCAACGCCGTACTATGCCCAAGTAGACTTTTATCAAATATGAAACAATATGAGTCATCCAAACAAAATAAAAAAATTCTACGGATCCTAAAATAAAGACAAAAAATATTCACACCGACAACTTTTTTATGATCGATAATTATTTTAAATGTCGAGTAACACAAAAAAAAATGTCAAAACTCTTCCAAGAAAACCTTAAATTTAAAATATGCGTAATTACACTAAAAATATATATTTAAAAATGTAATAAGAACAGAAGTTAATTCTCAAAGTAAAAAGGACTTTAGGAACCAGTCCCTTCCGTCGGTCTGTACGTTCTTTGTACAATAAAAACACGTATATTAACACATTGCCCAACTTCCTGTCTCTTAACGGTATGCTAAATGGAAACTGGTATAAGTCGTCAAGGATGGAAATAAGATGAAAAGAATATGTTACTTGACTTGTGAATTATAATTATTGTTTTTTTTTTAAATTTTATTTTGACATGTTTTTTTTAAGTTGAGATTGGGAACCAAATATTTTTTTTTAAATCCGTATTTCCTATCGCAGCAGGTTAATAACAGTGAACTTGGTGTTAAGTACACTGTTATTGATCTTTCGGGACAGCTTTATGTTTTTCCCAGTAGGCAGAGGGTATCTAGTGTTAAGACACTCCGTTCCACACTTAGTATTCTCTCTTGCCCAAGACGATAATTCTTAGTAATTATCTTTGGGTAGCGGGAATTTGTAAAAATCTCCCTACAGAGATGCTAACAACACAAGTAAATTGTAACAAGCGTATAAAAATTTCGACGTACCTTGATGAGAACGTATGGCTTAGTGGTCAGTGCGCCTGATCGGTTTCCAGGAGGCGGGGGTCGAGTACCGCTACGTTCAAATTTTTATACGTTTTCTAAATAAATATTTTTCTAAATAAATATAAAATAAATAGTATTATTCAATTTCCTTTCCCCACAGAGTGCAATCGTGGGTTCCCGGGTCACTTTGCCGTGTCGTGTCGAGAACAAAGCGGGCAGCTTGCAGTGGACGAAGGATGACTTCGGTCTTGGCACGCACCGCAACTTGAGCGGCTACGAACGATACGCTATGATCGGTAGCGATGAAGAGGGTGAGTTGGATTTTGTCATACATTTTTTTTACTTTAGCCCTTGAATCTTCCTTTTTTTTTTGAAAATTTCCATGTTTTTGGGAAATTGAGCTACACCTTATTATAAGCCAAATATCATGTTTTTCGTATTTTTGTTGTGAAGATGTTAAAAGATTTCACACGGAGCGGGTACAAATTCTACAATGTCATAGTTTTCATAACGCCTTAATATTTTTTTTTTATAATTTTTTTTTCAGCATTATGCTGTATCTCGCATACAGCAAAGTAGGGAGGAACCCAGTGTTAAGTCACTTCGTTTCCTATTTTCCGTCGAATTCTGGAGGTATTGAGTGTTGATACAACGTGAAGCTAAAAAAATAAATAATCATTTCTTATATAAATAAATAAAACTAACAGAAATCCAATCTACATCATAATATTAAGAATGTAATACACAAATCGATGACAACTACAAATTTCGATATTCATTAAATCAAACCAAATTTCAAATACTAATTTAATATCTATCTTTGGTAAGAATTCAAATGGTTTTGTCCGAGTCGAAAGTCCGATCTATTTTGATCGGGTAAGAGTGCTCAGACATTTTAGAGAGCTTTCGGGTTAGGAATACCTCACTGTCTAGTTATTTGGTATTTATGTCGATAGAATTATAGAAAAATTATTTATTATCGGGATTAAGAAGAAATAAATAAATCAGCTTTACGCTGTATCACGCACACAGCAGGGAAGGCAGAGAAAACCTTGTGTTAAGACACTCCGTTTCCCACTTTCCGAGGTATTATCCGAACTCAATGCCAGACTTTTGCCTTAGTGTCAAAGCGAATAAATGAAAATATTTATAAATAATAATTCATTTTCTCGAATGGGAATGAAAGTCACAACCATCCCGTAACAGTAACACCTTTGTGCCCATGCGCCATGGCGGCCTCGGGATTAAGACTTATTTTTAAATTTATTATTTAATATTTTTTTATGAGAAAGCATTTGTGGGGCTAGTAGTGGTGCAGAGGCACAAGCGTGTGACTGCCAACGCGATATGTTGTGGATTCAATTCTCACTTGTTGAAAAGAAATATTGAATATTTTCATTTCTTCACTTTGACATCACACACAGACAGATAGGTCAAATTTAAAACGCCATTTTCGCGTCAAGGGGTCGGGGGTTAGACAGTGTACAAAACTATAGACACAAGGCTATATATGTATATGCATTCATTATAAGTTGGTTTTGGGCCAAAATGAGGCTCACGTTTCGTACTCCACAGTACGTGCCAAGTAAAAATCTAAATTTTCATTTGATTTTTGATGTTTTTATAGTAAAAACTTTTCTACTATAGAAAAGCAATTTAGTAGCACAAATGTGACAAAAGACGCGCGTGACCATTGAATTTCTGTTGTAAAAATTACTTTTTAAATATGATTGTTATTTGTTTACTTTTGGATTGGAAATTGAATATTTTTTTCCAGAATTGAACTTTGGTTGAACAATAAATAGTATTTTTTATTTTTATTGTTAGTCGTACAAAATTATGAGGCCAGTCGTGGCGCAGCGGCACGAAGTGTGACTGTAAAATCGACTGGTTGTGGGTTTGATCCCCACTCGAGGAGATGAAATATTTACTTAAATTTATATTTCCATTTCTTCGCTCTGGTGTCGAGGGAGACGTAAATGTCTTTATAGGAACGGATAGTCTTAATACTAAGTTCCCAGGTTCCCTCTATTTTCCCTGCTATGTGCAGGTTACACCGTGAAGCTAAAATAAATAAATATAAAACAAAAACTCTTTTGTTATTGAGTGACAGACAAATAACTTACAACGAAACTACCGTAAGTAGAAAGTCAAAATTTGACATGAAGGAAGTTTAGGAAATATAGGGGAGTATTAGCAGAAGATTTCTCGAAAACCCTACAAAAATCCACTACAAAATATAAGTCACGGGCGACGACTACTTATATCTAAAGAATAATATATGTATTTAAATCTACTAATAATTAGTAGCTCTTTAAAATAGTAAAGTGTTACAATATTTAATGTTATTTGAGTTTTACTATAAGCGTTTTTGTGGCCATGACTCGGTTGCAAGAAACCGGTCAGCATTCTAGTTTCGTGTTATTCTAATTTTCGTTTTTATATATAGATATATGTCTGTACCTGTCTAGATAATTTGGCAGGTTTCGATTTAGCTTTATTTTCTATAATATATATTTTTTGATGGGATTTTGTTTTGTTAACTGTGTGAATATTCTTCTGTCTTACGCTTTAATCACGCCTATAGAAGGTCGTTTAGAAAAAAATACCTAGTGTTATTTATTATGCTATGTCTCATTGTAAGCGCGGTGGTTGTCGGTTCGATCCCCACTAAGGGAATAACTTATTTTCATATATTTGATCTATAAAAACGTTTGATTTCCTCATTCAACTCGCATGTCGCGAATTGAGACACAGAAAAGAGAAATATCTTTGCAATACGTTCTGTTTGCCCATTACATGTTTAACTACTTTTAAAAGTAATAATTATAGAGACAAAATTAGCAGGATTTGAACCTGTTATTCTTCTCTTTCCTTAAGTTTTATAATAATTTTTACCAAATAGCATAGAAGCTTAGTCAATTCGGACATTATATTCATTGAATATATAATATGATTAACATAATTATTGATGTATAAATTTATGATAATATCTTAATTTAAGTACATAATATACTTGTTTATTTAAATTATGTACATGATATTTCACGCTTATATTTTTGTATGTAATGTTATATATTTTCAAAATAATTTTAAGCTATTTGGTTACATTCAAGTAATAAGAAAATGAATCAAAATTACTTATAAAACTTTTATACTGGATCTCTTTGGGAAAAAGAAGCAAGAAGAGTTCAAATTTGAAATTGAACCTACTATAAACGTTTAGTTAATTAGTTTAACTCGCATTCGCTTTAAATAGGTAGAGTGCTTTTTTTATCATCAAGCATTTCCATTATATTAAATATAAAAAGATAGAAATAATCAAGAGTTCAGACACTTCGTTCTCTACATTCCACCTATAGTGCACACATAAACCGTAATTTAACCCCGCAGTTTATCTATATAAAAGATCCACGTTCAATTTTAACTCAGCATTGTGCAATCTTGTCGGTCGGTTAGCCTTTATATACAAAAGTGTTGACAGACGAAAACAGCGCGTAACCGTATTACAGAGTCAAAATAAAATCCACGTTGAAACGCTATTTACATAAATATTTTCTATTTTGTATGTAGGTACGTGCCAACTAAATTTCTCACTAAATTAATCCTACTACTAAATTAATCTAATTTTTGAATTTTTTTACATCATGATCTACTAATATAGCCTGGGAGTGCTTTGTTAGTCTATCTGTCCTCTATCCAGGGCTTTGGCCCGCGTGTTCAAATGGAAATATCACATTTTAAGTTAATATGTTAAATGACCGCAGATACAGTGGGTTAATTCGTAACGATTCACGTGATGTAATAGCATATAACCTTCTTCGTTAATGGATTATCCAATATAAAAAGAATTATATAATTTGAACTTGGAGTTCCTGAGATTGGTGCGTTCAATCAAACGAATTCATCGGTTTTATAAAATTAGTGGATATAAAATATGATTCCTTAATGGTTGAATATGAGTTGATATGTGGTACTCGATTTAATGCCATTGTTGATGGTTCAAAGCTATTTATTATTATATAAAAGTGAAGCAAAAAATAGGTAGTATCTATAAGTTATCCATATATATATTCAAGTGATTTTTTTGATACTCTGTTCCCAATTTAGCCACTTCTGTTCTCCACTTTCCAGAGTTTAATTACTGTTTATAGCACTAGTTTCTGTCTGACTACGGGATAAAGTGTGAAAGTGAAAACAACCTTTTTTTTTTCTAAAACAAAATTAAGAAAGCTGCCAAATGGATTCGAAGCTATGACCACCGTTCTTACGATACAGCGGAACATAAAAACAAAAAAAAAACCTACTTCAACAGTAGGTACACCTGCCAAAATAAACATAACCTTGAGAACAATTCAACTGGATGCGTCAAACAATCAAGAATCAAAAGCAAAAATCAGAGTTCACCGACACGTTACGTATTTTCTAATAATATACACGTTTCATACGAGAATATTTTAATGAAATAATATTTAAGCTTTTTGATGCTGTATTATTATGGATATATAGATTTTTTTTAATGCTCTGTGGCGTAGGTAGGCTGGTACTTTCATAGTATTTATATATATTTAAGAAGCTTTTTTCTCAATATAAATTCGAAGACAGAAATATATTCATTTTGCTACGCGAAGCTTTAATTGAAGGCCGTCGTGGCGCTGGAGCTAGCTGACTGTAAATGAGATAGTCGTGGGTTTGATTCCCACTCAGTGAAAGGAATATGAAAGAAATGTAGAGCCCACCATTTCTATTCATTTCTACTATACAAAGAAACATCTTGATTTTTCTTATTCCTCTGAATATTTTGCGTGGTCCTCTTAGTAATTCCTTATACTCCCCAACATACATGCCAAACTTCGGAGTTCTACACCGCCCCATTTTGGCTGTACGTTGTCTGTTAGTCACTCAGTAACAGAATAATTTTATGATTTTTTAAAGTTTTTTTCTCTTGTGTTGCTATTTGGCTAAATAAGAAAAGCTTCTTTTCTTGGCTTCAATAAATATAAGCTGTTTTAGTTCAATTGCAGTTGCTGCAATGGATTCAAATATTTTACATTATAAATATATTTCGGAGAAAAATAATAATTAGATATTACTCATACTTAAAAGTATAATGATGAATGAAATATGTCATATATCATATTATACAACTAACAAAAGTATCTTTATACCTTCGTCATGTATTTTTTTAGCTTTACGCAGTATGGGATGCACATAGCAGGGTAGACACAAGGAACCTGGGAACCTACTATTAAGACACTCCGTTCCCATTAAGACGTTCCCAAAATTCCGCCGAATTCTCGCGGCATTTCATATTGAAGGGTGAGACTCAATGTCGCGCTACATCTTGTTATCAGAGCGACGAAATTAAAATATTAAATAATTCATTCCCCAGAGTAGAAATCGAACCCACAACCTGTTACGGTTCCCCTGAGCCACAACTGCCTCTATATAGTAGCTAAAATTACTTCCTTTAAAATATGACGCTGGTATAAAGATTGGAGCAGCGTTTAATGGACGTATAATTATTCAGGTGTTTTATGCAGGAAACTAATTACTATGACTGTATCATTTAACTGGGATATTTAAATGAGGGACGTGAGAGAGATAGGTTGTAATATTTTCTATCTTTACGTATCTTTTTCATTTTGTTGGGTAAGCTGAATTAAGCTAGTGGAAAGTTATTTTAGTTTTCATGGAACTGGGGCACTAGTGTGAAACTGTAAATGCAACAGGTTGTGGGTTTGATTCCGACGCAATGTTAAATATTTAATACCTTCGTTCTCCGCCCTCGTGACGAGTCAAAACGCGGCGTTGAGTTTCGCCACTCAACATGCTTTGCCGCCAGAATTAAAATTAAAAAGAGTCTATTGATGAGAAAGTAGTGTCTTAACACTAGGTTCCCATGCGCCCTTATCCTACCCTGTTACGTGCGCGACGCAGCGTGAAGCCACAAAAAGAAATCAAGGGCGCTCTCTACAACTATAATATATGATATAAAGATTATTTGTTAGTTGTATTAAACAATTCTAATCTATATACTTTAAAGGGAGAGAGATATCTATTTGTTTTCTAAGAAATTTTTGAATACATTACTTTTCAATTTAATACTTCTTATCCCGTGCACAGCAGGGTAGGCAGAGGGAACCTAGTTTCCCTATCCCAAATCTTTTAGAAAGAAAAGGTATATTGCGTATTTCCTTATTCACATGATAAAAAAATAATCCTCCGAATATTATCCTCAAGGAGTACTATCCCACTAAACCACGACGACCTAAATATATAAAACTATCTAAAGATAAATCTATCTATCTATCTATCTATCTTAAAAGCTGTTTTAATATGATCCGCATCTCCGCTTCCATACTGTATCGATCTTCAATAATACATTAAACATTTTTCTCTCAACGATAATACTTAACCTATTGTTATGACTGCTTATGATTTTAAAATCCTAGATCTTGATATCTCTCAGCGATATACATTATTGGATACAAAAGAAATAATAGCATTAAGAACGCGATGATCGCTTATTTATTAATATTTTTAATGTTTTTCTTTTAAAAAATCGTATCGTATTTCTCATTTAGGCCAGTAGTGGCACAGTGGCACAAGGTGTGAATGTAAACGTGACAGGTTGTGGGTTCGATTTTCAGTCAAGAAAATAAAATATTGTATATTTTCATTTGTTCGCTCTGGTATAGAGGTGAAGCGCGGCGTTGTGTTCCGTCTGTATACTATGCCGTTTGTGGATTGCAGCGTGACACTTTAAGAAAAGACGTAAATCTGTTACTAAATTTTTTTTTTATAAATCAGGTTAAGTATCTTAAAGTATTAAAAGTACAGAATTTAACGATATTATCATAAACTAGCGACCCGCTCGCGGCTTCGCCCGCTTTAACGACTGAATTATTCATGTAATGTACCTATGTTTGCAAAACACTTAAGATTACTAATGTGAAAATTATTTAAGCCTGAATGCAACCTGCATTTCGTAGTTCCAATTGTTTAAAAAAACACACTTAAAAAAATGACACAAACGACAGAAAACTTTAACGAAAGACTAAACAACAGACTACCTACTATTCTCTTACCCAAAAATACTTAAACGAAAGATGTAACCAACTACGTCGCGTTGAAATACATTATAATTATTGGATAACTCCAAAATACGTGCAATCGTTTCTAAATTAACTTTGCTATAGAGCCAGGCGCAGAATTGAAGCATTCTCTCGTCCATCTCCGTAGTAGCTCCGAACGACATCTGGGCGTTGACACAGTATGAAATTGGAAGGATTATCAAATGCCATCTAGGCGGTCAACTCAGTCAGGAGAGACCCTCGGTTTCCTGAGGGAGGCCCATCTTAAACGACCAAGGTTCAATGCAAGGCTCATGAGTCGGATTTGGAGGAGAATAGAAAGTCCCTCGGAAGAAGTTTTACGTCTGAATGGCGCAGCCGAATGCGTTGGACGCGAGAAGACCAATATGTACCTCCAGGCTTTCTATTTTTATGTTGCGATGATGCGTGGTGTTCCTCACTTAGTATGGCGCCTGCGTCACTCGACGGAGGATGAGGTTCTGGACCACCTGCAGGATTTCTCGTTGAGTGATACTCGCTAGGGCGTTGTGATGTCATCAGTGTATAGTGCGTAGAGAGCAGGTGATAAAATGCTGCCTTGGGGAACAACGGCAGCGATCGAGTCGCTGCTAGACCTCGAACTCTCAACTCTCACGCAAAATGTCCTGTCCCTGAGGCAGGGAGGCAAAGACATGCGCGACGTGCTGGGGGGTGCCGGCTCTGAGCACTTAATGAAGTAGGCCCGGGTGTCAACGCGGTCGAATACGCGCGCTACGTCGAAGAAGACTACTTTTGCAGTCTCCTTTCGGTTGATCGCTGTTGCGGCGTAGTATAACCAGAGTGGCATACCCGCTTGCCAAACTGCTCTTTGTTTAACGTAGAAAATTAATAACTTATTTAAAAGGATAAGGATTAATATCATTATGGAGACACATCCCTTACAATAAGAAAATATATTTAAATTACCGTCTAATTTCCGTCTCCTCTACGCTTTCATTAGTAAGACTTAAACGATTTTTATTTGCATTTCTTGTTCTACGACCTATGAACGACTTTTTCGCGGCATAATTAAACTAAAAAAGGAAATGTTTAACAAAGTAAAAAAATAATAATAAAGGAACAGAAGAAGAGTAAATAAAATAAACAACAGGATACTTAAACGAAAGAAATGATAAACAAAAGTCAACCTACTATTCTATTAATGAAAAAAGATGAAACTAAATATATCGCCCTGAAATAATACATTTAACTCTAATTATCTAATACGCACAATCGCACCTAAATCTAATTCGCTACAGAGGCAGGCGGGGAGACGGGCGCGGCGGACGCGTCGCGGGGCGCGGGGGGACGCATGGCGTGTGGCGAGCGGTTTCGCAGCAAGGATTTTTTGATATTGTAACAACTTCTAAAGTACTTATTAAAATGAAAAACAGTAAAAGACAGTTATGATCTACATTGAATGGCCAACGTAACTAATATACTTATTTTATTATGAGTAAGAGATAAACAAAACATGAGCCAAATCTGCGGTTTACAGCCGGCGCGATGTGTCAACAATTAAATGCGTTTTTCTCTAAAACTATTCGTAATTTCCAATTAGTGTAAAGGACAAATTTTATCTTCGTTTAACGTAGAAAATTAATAAAGCATTTAAAAGGATAAGGATTGATACCATTATGGACAAACATCCCTCACAATAAAAAATATATTCAAATTACTATTTTTAGACAGAAATATGCTCACTGTATATTATCCTTAGAAGATACGAATATGCTGTCGCTGACTTTTTTGTAGATCTTATTAAGAGGAATAATACTCTAGTACATTATTTTCATGTAGGACTTACCATTAAAGCAGCGCATGCGTGATAGTTTCTCAACGGGTAGGACTTTATGCACATTTATCATATTTATGTCAAATTATATCAAAATATACATATAATAAACTATATATAAACCTTCCCTGAGAAATACTCTAACTAATGGTGAAAACCGCATCAAAATCGGTTGGGTGGTTTAGAAGAAGATCGCTTAGAAAGGCCAGACAGAGACGAAATGCGTTCTTATTTTATAAGAAATAGAGATTCCAATTGGTTTCCATGTTTGCACTATTCAGGTCTAGACTCCATCATTAGACCAGCTCGGTGATACTATATTATTGTATCATCTAAGCTATGTATGAATGACAAGTTTCATGATGATATACATATTAGTTGGTCAAATTCAATTTCTTTGAATTTATAATATTTTTTTAGCTTTTCGCTGTGAAGTAAAGTCGCCAGATACCTCCTCTCTACACGCATATAGCAGGGTAGGCAGAGGTAACCTTGGAACTTAGTGTTAAAACACTCCGTTTTCCATTAATATACTTCCATTCTCCTATTTCTTGCGGCATTACGTGTTGAGTGTCGCAAGTAGAAGCCGCGCTTTGCCTCGTTACCAGAGCGAGGAAATATAAACATTGAAAGTTTCATTCCCTCAAGTGAGAATGGAATTCATAACTGTCCGGTCAAAGCCACACGCTTGTACTGCGCTACGACGGCTTCACCTTTTTATTACATAGCTGCAGACTTCTAATTGACCTAATAAAAAAAATATTATGACATTTTAAATATAAACAACTCTTGTGTTCAGTAGTACATATAACTTATTTTCTTTCAAAAGCTAATTCTTAATTAAGTAAATGCTTTTCTTTATATTCCAATAAAAGGATCCCATCAAAGGGATCATGTTTCCCAATAAACTAATTACATAACTTCTTACCAATTTTGTATAGCTTCATTTGATGAAAATTATACCTTGATTTATTTGTGAAGTGGTTATTTTTTTGATAAAATAAATACCTAGATAGAGAAAAATACTGATTCGATCGAATTTCGCTGAGGGTTTGAGTAAATGGAAAACCTAACTCGTTAAGTAAAAAAAATTCTATTCAAAATTAATATATATATATATATATATATATATATATATATATATATATATATATATATATATATATATATATATATATTTTATTCAAAATTAATTTATAACTAATTGAGGCCAGTCGTGGCGACGGGGCACAAAGTATGACTGTAAAGTCGACTGGTAGTGGGTGTGATCCCCACTCAAGGAGATGGAATATTTATTTAAATTTATATTTTCGTATCTTCGCTTTGGTGTCGAGACAAAGCGCGGCGTTGAGTGCCGCCACAAAACACGCAATGCCAGAATTCGGAAAAAAGTGAGGAATGGAGTGTCTTAACACTAGGTTCCCTCTGCCTACCCTGCAGTGTGCGGGATACATTGTGAAGCTGATAAAAAATAAATAACTAAGTAACAAGAAATTTTCTAGTACACTAATTTATATAATTCATATTATATACATACTAACACACCCCCAAATGAGATTTGAATGCAAAACTATTGTACAATAAAACACAGTTTTTATACATATTTTTTATTGTTGCAGGTGATTACTCCTTAGATATAAGAGAAGTGTCTCTAGAAGACGACGGGAAGTACCAGTGTCAAGTTAGCTCCGGTCTTAACGGTACGCTTTTTTTCTTTTAAAACATATATATTTTTTTACTATAAAGTAGCTTCTTGGAAAAATATATATTTTACTAAATTATATATTTTTTGTATTTTTCGTATTAAAAGCTACCAATATTGCTTCTTAATTTAGTTTTTAATAGGCTTAAAGTGTCTTCACTTTAGATAAGAGAATTTCTTACATATTATAATTATTATGTCAATCATAGAAATATGGAATAATAGAAACGTGGGGAACAGAGTGTCTTAACACTAGGTTTCCTCTGCCTACCCTATGCGGGATACAGCGTTAAGCAGATTTTTAGAAACATGCGAAAGATGCATACAAAATACAATAACTTTACATAGGAAAAAATATCTAAAACCAGTTGTAGTGCACGGGCACAATTGTGGGATTGTAAATGCGACAGGTTGTGTTGTGTGTGTGGCGGTGGTTAGTGGAGGAAAAGGGTTGGGTCCTAAGGTTCCCTCTGACTACCCTGCTATATGTAGAATACAGAACCTAAAAAAACATAATTATCATCATCCCAGCCTTCCTCGACAATTCATCTTATACTTCCCGCATCCAACCGCGGTAAAAAATGCGGTAAGAACCCAGACTAATAGCAGTACTTTGCTGGTTCTCAGGTTCCCTCTGGCTACCCTGCTATATATAGAATACAGAACTTAAAAAAATCATAATTATAATCATTCCAGCCTTCCCCGCTGAAGATAGACCTAAGTACTTCCTTGACAATCCGTCTTATACTTCCCGCGTCCAACGGCGGTAAAAAATTATAGTACCGGCAAAGTACTGCAATTAGTCTGTATAATAACTTTTATCTTAAAGATTGCCATTTAATGTCAATTTTCTTATCATTTACTAAATTAAGATGCTTATCTCTTTAAATTTTATACGAAGTCATATTGAATATTTAATTAATAAAATTTATACTTTTTTGATAGTTTAAATTAATTTATTCACATTGGTTAAGTATTAAAATGATCGTAAAAAGTTATAAATGTCGTTGGCTACTGGCCGTATAAAATAAAACCTTTCCCTATTAAACCGAGCATTGCTACATTTTTAATATGTATTTTTTATAGCTTTCAAGGCAGTCGTGGCTCAGAGGCCACAAGGGTGTGACTGGAATGCGACCGTTGTGGGTTCGATACCCTACTGGAAGGAAATAATTATTATTTATTAATATTTGCAAAATCTTTTATCGCTTTCTGCCCTTATCCCTATATTCATATTTTTAATCTTTTCTAGGTGAACCACCGATCCGTTCAAGATACGCTCAACTCACTGTGCTAATAGCGCCAGAACCGCCGCGAATATTACAAGGTGCATTCATAGATGCCATTGAAAACCAGCCTGTAGATATAGAATGTGTTTCTGAAGGTGGAAAACCTGCAGCAGAAGTAAGTGAAACAAATATTTTTTACAAATACTAAAATCTTTACTAATGTAATGAAGCGGAAGAGTTTGTGTGTTTGTTTGTTTAAACGCTAAGATCTCTGGAATAACTAGCCTGATTTACTTATTTTTGGTTTTGTATGAAAGCTAAGTTCTTCAAAAGTGCTATGGGCTATATAACATTATTGTTTAAGTTTTATTTAGCGCCTTAAATAACGAAATAATAATAATAATGAACACCATCGAATTACTTTAAGCGCGTGCGCTGCAAAAATAATAAAATATATGTCAGTATATTGTACAGAAGAAATATTCTATTTTATTAGTTCTAATAAAAGTTCGCGATACCATATATGTAACTATCTCTTACAAATGAGTCACAATAAGACATTTTGTGACAAAAGATAATTGAAAATTGCAAAGTGATATTTAAACGTTTTTTATTTGACAAAGATATTGAAACTTACGAGCGAAAGTTATATAAAATTTTCAGAAAATTTTAATAAGTTATTAAAATTTTCTTAATGATGGTTCATTAAGAAATTTTTATGGAGATATGCTTTGGCTTTTATAGCATGTTATTTGAACGTATACTTTTTAGGAAAATGTAAATTTAAAATAATGCAACGCTCCGTTTACGGCCGCAAGCATATACACGAGTCCATCGGGGGACGCCCTTGCCACCGATTTTGTCCTCGCAAGCAGCCTTGTAGTGCTCGCACTTTCTCAAAATTATTAAATGTTTAATTATTTATATATAACGTATAGTTTAATTAACTCAAATGATTATATGATTTTTTGAGGCGCAGATTTGAATCCTGCTACTTATATTTTTCTTTTTACCAATTTACCGTAGAAAAAGGTGAGCGAAGAAGGTAAGCGTTTTATGACTATTCCATGTAAATACTACAGTCCAGGAAACAGAGAAGAAGATGTATGAATACAAAATATATATTTTTAAAGAATATTAAATAAAGATACAAAAACAATAAAAGCTAAATATAAGATGGAGAAATTGAATACAATATAAATCTTATATCATTCTTCGACTACTGTAATAATCTCTACATTTATCCCCCAAACACTATACGAAATTTGAAAAGCCCAGTTGAATCATCATTAAATATTTTAAACAAAACAAATGAGTTTGATCTAAAATTATTTTGAAACTATGTACATAAATCAGATAAAGCCAGTTTAAAATATACTCATAATAAGTATAAACATAAATTTATTGTAATAATTTTAGTACGACGCGATTTATTGCGTCTTTTTTGGTGTAATAGTAAAATAGAATGCTTAAGCAAAGATTGTGGGTTCGATTTTCGTCTGAGGGAGAGAGCTTTTACAAGATTAATCAAGGATCTTTGTCTGGTTTAAAAGGTGCTTATTTTATGGAAATATGTATGTATGTACATATTTGTGTTTTTGTTCCATCATCATAGGACAGAGTTTTGATACCTTAGAGTCAAAAAGTCTAAAATTATGTAAAGAATTAAGTTACTTTTTAAGTTACATTTTTTATTTTTCACTTTTTGTTTTTTATTATTCATGTCATTTTACTGTAAAGCGGGGAAATAAAGAAAATTTAAATACAATAATTCCCTTGAGTGGGAATCGATCCCACAACCATTTCGTATACAATCAAACGATGTCCCACTGCGTCTCTAAAACAATTCAATAAAAAAATATTATTAATCTGTATACCAAATGAAAAATAATAGATTTAAGTATTAGTTCTTTGATTTTAAAAAGCTCTCACAATTTATAGCTTTGTAAGCTTGATTGATGATTTGTAAGTAGGCGTTGTAGATTAAATAAATAAATAAATACGATCGTTTTAGAGCAAAATGTGGGTAGATGTATATTTATGATATTTTATGTTTTTAATACTTTTATACGTTGTTGTATATTATTGAAAAAAAATCAGCTTCACGCTGTATCCCGCACACAGCAGGGTAGGCAGAGGGAACCTAGTGTGAGACACTAAGTTCCCCACTTTCTGCTGAATTCTGGAGGCATTGCGTGTTAAGTGGCAGAACTTAACGCCGCACTTTGCCTCGACAGCAGAGCGAAGAAATGGAAATATAAATTTAAGTAAATATTTCATCTCCTCGAGTGGGTATCGAACGCACAAGCAGTCGGTTTTACAGTCACACTTTGTGCCGCTGCGCCACGACTGGCCTCAGTACAATCTGTATATTATTGGGACGGTCATAATTGCTTGTCCAATTAAAATAGTTATATATAAATATATTACAGACATGCCGGTGTAAAGCGTAACGTAGCGTTTAAGGAAGACCTGATGGTAACGAATTCGATTCCCACTCAGGAGAACAAATAATTTTAATTTCTCCTCTTTGGATGTGAGTAGCGTGGTGGAACTCAATGCTGTGTTGTGTGTTTTGTCTAAAAGCCAGCAATGTGTTTCATTCAGTCAACCCTCAATGTCTTAAAAATTGGGCGAAAAGTGGGTAACAAAACCAAAAATAAAACAGCGTCACGCTGTATCCCGCACACAAAAGGGTACGCATAGGGAACCCAGTGTTAAGACACACCGTTCCCCACTTTCCGCTGAGTTCTGAAGGCATTGCGTATTGAGTGGCGGAACTCAACGCCGCGCACTGCAAGTAGTAACAATGTGACGTACGTGTGTTAGTAACATAGTGGGCGAAATATAGAATATTATAATTTTTCTGGCTAATATTTTTTAAAAAAACAGAGAGAAAACTCAATTTTTATATCAAAATCTCCATTATATACCACGATACGTTAAAATTCAAACTAATTAATACAATTATACTACAATCGATGATTTTTTAATTAAGACCTGATCTGAATACGATTTAAATAATAATAAATACGGCGCGTATGTTTCGTAATTAACACCTCGGCTGTGATATTAGCAGGTATATTACTATGGCGATATCTATCTAAATAGTTTTTATTAATAAATATTAATTAAACAAAATTTTTGAATATTTATATTTTAGTTATACTAATATTTTAATATTATTTTCATTTTTATGTAATTTCTATGTGATGGTTGACGCCATTATTTGTACGAATGAAAAGCTCAAAAAAAGTATGAAAAAGCTGGGAAATCGATATGAAAAAAAAGGAATCGAACCCAGAAACAGTCGTGCTTACAGTCACACTTTGTGCCCCTGCGCCACGACTGGCCTCAAATAATAGTAGTTAATACCGTTTTCTTTATTAACTACTATTAAATAAATAAATAAATCTAAATACTATTATTTGAGGCATATATAAAAAAACATTTTTTTTTCTTTTAAACAGATCACGTGGGTTGATGGAAACCAAGTAGTCATTAAGAAGAATGTTGAAAGCAGAATAGAACTGTTACCAGATGAACTAAGATACAAAACTAGGTGAGTCAAACACTATTACGTTTTTTTTCACATAGTAGGGTAGACTCAGGGAATTAAGCGTTAAGGACTCTCTCTCTCTCTTTTCTCTCTCTCTCTTCACCATTCTTTCTTTTCACCATTTCTTTGTCTGTACTGAATTTATTGAGTGGCAGAAAGTGACGCAAAGCTTCGTCTACCAGAGAGGAAAAATGAAAATAAATGTTATATAACCATTCCTCAAAGTTTAGATAAAACCCACAACAGTCGCATTTACAGGTAAACTTCTCAAACCGTCGTATAACTAAAAAAAATGTAGCGGACCAGCCTGCTCTGATTCGCCGTAGTGTCGCACTCCGCTAACCAACAATAAATAAATTATTTAATTTATATAATAAACTGCGTTTTACTTAAATCACAGGACAAGCTTTAATCTGCTTTCTTATTTACTATTTTATTAATAAAATAGTTAATAAGAAAGCAAATATAAAATTTGAGGCCAGTCGTGGCTCAGGGGCACAAAGCTGTAAAACCGACTGGTTGTGTAAATTTATATTTCCATTTCTTCGTTCTTTCAAGCGAAAGCGCGGCGTGGAGTTGTGCCACTCAACACGCAATGCCTCCAGAATTCGGTAGAAAATGGGGAACGGAGTATCTTAACACTAGGTTCCCTCTGCCTACCCTGCTGTGCGCGGGATACAGCGTGAAACTGATTTGTTAATAAAATTATTTTGAATAAAACCGATGATCGAATCCAATTGGCTCTACATTAGAGCTCAAATATTTTCATTTTCCTCTTCTATAATGCATTTCACATAAAATATATAATATTAAACTAATTACTACAATTGTCTATACAGATCAGTCCTGCGGTTGATACCTAACAAGGACCACCACAACCAAACGATAACTTGTCAGGCGCAGAACACCGCGGACAGGGCGTACAGGATGGCCACTGTACATATAGAGGTGAGGAAATTAATTTAAATATCTTGGCTTAGTGGTTTTTTTTTTATTTTGTCAGCGATGGTTCAAGATTCGAAGCCCGTTTTTAATTTGTTCTAAATATATAGTAAGAAAGTAGAAAATGGGAACATTGTCTTAATCGCTTCTTTGATAGATGATACCTATCAAATGAAATTAACATATAATCAAATCCAAAGATTTAATTACTATTAAAGGTAAAACAACAATATTAGTAATTATACCAAAATTCCGTCACATATAATAATATTATATATAATGTATTCTTCTTATTTTATTTATTTTTTAAATTTCATATTGCATAAATTTATAATAAGGTTAATTATTAAATTGACACAGGTTAAATACGCTCCAAAGATAAATATATCGGTTGTTTCCCGAGGAATTAATAAGAAGATCCCGGAAGGCAGTGAAGCACGGGTTCGGTGCTCGGTTGATGCAAATCCACCTGCACAACTGTATGAATGGTATATAAACAACAATCCCGTTGTTGGAGACTATACTGATGAAATGGTAAGTTAATTTAAGATTATAGTCGTTTTCGCTGTATCCCGGTTATAGCGGGGTACGCAAAAAGAACATAGTGATAAGGCACTCCGTTTTACGACTACAAGCCCAATTACATACAACACAGCATCTGACTGTAAACTCGAAGGTTGTGAGTTCCACACCAATTTGGGCAATGTTTTTTTTTTTATTTTCTCCGTTTTGATAAAAAATAGAGTTCCACAACTCAACACGCAATCGGACAGTGCATGGGGCACAGTGTATAAGCGGGATACAACTTGAAAATAAAAAATATGTATATATATAATTTTATTTAGTGACGCAGGGGCACTAGGGTGTAAGTGTAATGTGTTGTGTGTTGTGGATTCGATCCCCACTCGAGGGAATGAATTATTAATTATTAATATTGCCATTTTTTCGCCTTGGCGCGGAGGCGGCGTTGAGTTTCCCCACTAAACACGTAATGCCTCGAAAAATCCTACGGAAAATGGGAAACGGAGTGTCTTAACACTAGGTTACAGCGTGAAGCTAATTTATATGTATCTACGTACATATGAGCTAATAGTCTAGAGACGTAAAGCATCATCATATGGATGTTTCATATTTAACAGGATAGTTCAGGGTGCTATTAAGCACTAGTTCCAGTGAATGCGATACAGCTTTGTTTGTTAGCTTACTTATTAATAGACATTTTTTTCTATTTTATTAAGAAAAATGTCAAGCGTTATTAATGAAATGAATGAATTGGAAACAGAACTCAATGCTAGTATAATTTACGGCCTATTTTGGTAAACGACTGCGTCAGGAGAAGAATATTATGTTTTGGGTGTATATATGTATGGCTAGATGGTTCTTAACATTTATTTACAATGAAAAAAGTATTTTTATAAAAAAATATTTGATAAATTAGTTTGGCGTTAACCATTTTACTAACTACTTTCTCGATTAAATATGAGAGAAGCACAAATAAATAAATACACATTTAATTTTATAATTGTGATAATTTCATAATTTAAACAATAAATAACATCAATTATAGCTTATACTACAAGTACATCACAAGCTTTAGAAACACAGAACAGCAATGTAGCTTCAGTATTAATTCGAAATGAAGGCGGGGGTTGTTTAAATGAAACGTATCTACTATATAACACGTTGTACGCACGAACTCTGAATATTATACCTTTTATATGATTTTCTATATATTTTTATAGTTTCATGCTGCACAACCCACATAGCAGGGTAAGCAGAGGGAACCTGGGAACCTAGTGTTGAGACACTCCGTATCCATTAAGACAGTTTTGTACTCCATTTGCCCCTAAATTCTGGAGGCATTGCTTGTTGAGTGAATGCCTCGAAAAATTCGGCGGAAAGTCAGCAACGGAGTGTTTTAACATTATGTTTCCTCTGCCTACTCTGCTTTGTGTGGGATACAGCGTAAAGTTGATTTACTTTTTTTCTTATATATTTATATATAATTTTTTATAGTTAATATGTAATTTTTTGTTTTAGATTATCTTCAATGTAACACGAAAACACAATAAGGCGAAAGTCAAATGCGAAGTTAGCAATTCGGCGGGCAAGAGCGAAGCTGCACTGACACTGAACGTGACCTGTAAGTGTTTTATTTTGCGGAGAAACTAGAGTGACACGTCACTATGTTAACCATTTTATAAGTTGTATTTATTAATTATTTGTTCTTTAATAAATTTGAACGTTTTAAATTCCTACATACTACTATTTACAAATAAATATATAATAATTTTTAGCATTTGTAAAAATGTTATTGCACACTCAGAAAAGAAAAATACTTTTATTTAAAAGTACAAAAAAATAAAAGTGAATTTTGAACCCGCGCCTCTTTTATATCGTCCATGTGACCACTAAATAACGTTCTCATCAAGCTACGTTGAATTTTTTATACGCTTGATACAATTTATTTGTTTTGTGATAAAAGAAACCTAACGATATTTTAAAATTATTACGAAAATTATTCTTTTAATCTTTTTTAGCGTTACGCTGTAACCCACACACATCAGGGTAGGCAGAGGGAACCTGGGGTTAAAACACTCCGTTCTCCATTTTCGCCACACATTCAACGCCACGCTTTGCTTTGACACCAGAGCAAAGAAACCAGAACAAAGAAAAGATGAAAATATTAAATACTTCCTTTCTGGCAGTGGGAAACGAACCCGCAACCTGTCTCATTTACTGTCACACTTCACACACGTCTTGTCTCAATTTTTTTTTATTAAAACACACATTTACCTACAATTTACACGAAACCCCCACAGATCCACCCTCATTCCGTACTCGACCTCAAGACATCGAGGCAGCTGTCGGTTCGACCGTGACATTGAGCTGTGACGTCGATGGTCACCCGCAACCGGACATACGCTGGTTATTCCACGAGACGGGACGGATCGGGGTAAGTGATAACCATGGCAGTTAGTATATAAAGCCTTTAATATATAAATCGATATAATATATAAATCGACGTCCCTAACATTCTAGGTTTTGAGCTTTTAATATCAGGGCAATTTTTGTAATCGAATACATGTTAAAAAACGTCTAAAAAAAGGCTTATTTGACATAAAAAAACGTATTATATTCTAATACCCTACTTAATAGTTAAAACATTTGCGATTTATCATTTTCGATACTTTACTTAGGGACCAACGAAATGTTTGTGCGGAGTTGAGTTCCGCCATTCAATTCGCAATTTTAAAATTTAAGTTAGGCGGAAAGTAGAGATCGGAAAATTTCAATACATAGTTATCTGTGTCTGTTTAGTGTAATAATTGTCGCATATAGAAGGGTAAGTTGGAGCCGTTTGGGGTGTTTTAAACAGTGGAACCAAAAAGTATAAAAAAAAAACAATTAAGACACATTCAAACGATAAAACTAACGTTTTTATATGAACGAGTAATACTTTCAGCAGGTCAAGGGGAAGGCCCCGAATATTAAAATCTACGTCGACGAACGAAGCGCGGGACGGTACATTTGCAAAGCAAGTGTTGAAGGTTA
Source organism: Heliconius himera (assembly GCA_021202915.1). NCBI lineage: Eukaryota > Metazoa > Arthropoda > Insecta > Lepidoptera > Nymphalidae > Heliconius > Heliconius himera. Next base: position 329,611 of record JAJHJA010000974.1, read on the forward strand.
TCCAGATATTGAGAGTGAGGCGACTATTTTTATTAAGGGTAAGTTGTTTGGAACATTTTAATATAATAGGGAAGTCTATTTAATTAACTTTAGGTAAACCATAGGTAAGTCTTACTTTTCTTCTTGAACTTCTTCTTCATTTAGGGAGTTAGTTATAAAGAATGAAATGTTAAGAAAGCAGTACGTTTTTAACTATGCCGCGTAACCAAAAGCATTTTTTTACCAAACAACAAATGGCTCTTACCTAATAATTTTAAGAAACTATAGGTAAGCCTAATTTTTTTGAAAGCCTAATATATTTAGGTAAATATGAAATTTTTTCATTGATTTTTAAATAATACAAGTAATAGACTATATACATTGGTTCATGTTATGTGGTGGAATCTAATCCTCTTTGTCTAAAAACACCGGGAATTACCGCAATGGAAATTTGAACTCATAACCATCGTGTTCATTCATGCATAACACAACTAAGCCACAATATCGTCCGTATCAACTAATTTACATAAATAATTTTATATTCAAAAATATAATGTTAACATTGTTTAGCTTTATGTTGTATCTCGCATATAGCAGGGTAGGCAGAATGAACTCTGTATTAAGAACCTCCGCTCACCATTTTACGGCGGAACTCAACACCGTCAACACTTATCAAAGCGAAGAAATTAAAATAATTCCATCCCTTGAGTGAGAATCGAACTCATCAAAGAAGCGTTTACAGTCAGACCTTATGCTGCAGAGCCTCTATATATTTTATGTGTATTTAAACTACAAAATATACTGTTTCATAGGTTGTTTTATGATTTTTAATGCATAGACCCATTTACTCACGCGATCCATTTAACTTTTGGTGTTGAAAATAATATGTTAATTATATACAAGCTCCTTCATCTAAATTTTAAAAATCAAAGCAGCTTCACGCTTTATCCTGCACACAGCAGGGTATGCAGAGGGAACCTAGTGTTAAGACACTCTGTTCCCCACTTTCTGACGAATTCTGGAGGCATTGCGTGTTGAGTGGCAGAACTCAACGCCGCTAAATTTTAATTATAATAATTATAATAGTTTAATATATTTTTTTACATTACGTTTCGTATTTTAGTGCCACTGTAGGCGCGACAGCTGTGGGTTCGATTCCTACGAAAGTGTCTGAATGGGAAACAGAAATTCTAGGTTCCCAGCTTCGCTCTGTCTGCCAGGATAGAGCTTGAAGCAAAGAAAACCACGCTACGCATACCATATATGTATATCTAATCAACAAGATAAATATTCATACAACATGTTAATTGATGCCGTGATCTCGGGCACGTCGTTATTTATTCTAAAAATGACCTCTTTAGCTCAGATTAATTAGGGTTGCGTCTATGAGAGCTCGTGTTTAAAATTAACTCGTTAAAAAATGAGAGAGAGTGGAGGAAAGTGATGACTCCCTCAAAGGTTAGGAGAGGAGTTAAGGTTCACCCTTTTTAATTTTCATTTTCTTTCTATTGCTTTGTTAAAATCTGAATTTATATTGGCCGCTAATATACCAGTTATTTTTGAATATTGTATCCTGTTTATTATTTTCAGCTTCACGCTGTATGCCGCTTGCAGCAGGGTAGGCAGAGGGAGCTTAGTGTTAAGTCACTCCGCTCCTCATTTTCCAACGAATTCTGGAGGCATTGTGTGTTGACGGAACTCACTTACGCTTTGCCTCGATCCCAGAGCGATAAAATGAAAATATTAAATATTACATTTCCTCGAATGGGAGTCCAACTTACAACTGTCACATTTACAATCAGACGCGTATACCTTTGCGCTACGACGGTCCTCGATTCCCTATCTGTTGTAGAACCAATATTAAACACAATACCAGCCATAGATATTAAGTTGATTTTATAGTTTCCTTTCTAAGAATAATTATTATATTAATAATTTAGATGTAAATTTATTACTTTGACACTCCATTCATCAACCAGACGTTGGTAGTAATATAACGTTACTAAGCTGAATTAGTACAGAGTATGGAGATATTAACGTATTGTGTTACATACAAAATTGTATACGTAAAATAGTCGTAAAATGGAAACAGCATTATCTTTGGTATTAAATCTTTTTAACTGATGGTTTAGGTTCAAATCTATGTTTTCTTTTTTTGTAGAGCCTATTCAGAAATAGCCTTAAATTAGTTAATTATTAATATATAATATGTTAACATTATTATTGTCATTTCTTATATTTTTAGCTTGTCGCCTTATCCTGCAAATTGCTAGGAAGAGAAACTGGGATCAATGATTGGAAAATTAATAAAGCTAAAAAAAGCTTATTATCGAAATTACACATAAAATAAAATCTTAACATATCGTTACTTCGTTCTATGGAAAACAATATTTATTAATAAGAATATTTCTTATAGGTCCTCCCAAAATCCTGTCAAACAGAACACAACTAGGATCCGAAGGTGAAAAAGTGATAGTGGAATGTGAAGCTTTGTGCGTTCCCAAACCGGACGATATACGATGGTACTTCGAAGGAAAAGAAATTAGCGTTGTTCAAGATCCGGTAAATATTTATATATATTTTTTAAATTGTTGTAATTTTTTATAAGATGTAATTCATTTTAAAACACACTTATATTATTGTGAACCAACTTAAAAAAGAGGAGGTTTTTTTTTGCGAAACTTATATTTTTTGTATATGTTTTGCTCTGTTATGTGATCGTTATTTAAATTAATAAAACTTTTTCGTTACTTGTTTTTCGTTACTAAAACACACTGTACGAGTACAACCAAAATACTTGTTGTTTCAAAGTAGAAACTTAATTTAACTTCTTTAAGTGCCCGTTGTGGGTTTGATTCTCATTTTAGGTAAGAATTCATTTCATTTTCTGGTTCTAGAAATATAAGAGGTAATATTCAGAGCGTGACGTTGAGTTCCGCCACTTAAAACGCAATGTTCCGTAAATTGGGCGGAAAGCTTACCTCTGCGGTATAGCGTGAAAAAAAACAAACACGCCAAAACACATAAGGTCACTAAAACTATAAAATATATGAAGTATATTCAACTTTAGTACCGTAATATACCACCTGGTGCTGTCACTACTGTTATATTACAACGAATGGTTACCCATATTTACCTCATACGAAGCTTTAACTGGCCACTTACGTTCAATCAATTTATACAACGGTCACTAATAAAATTACATACGTATAGACAGTTGCTATAATATTGTTTATATATATGTTTCATATATTTTTCATTTATATAGCAGGATGAGCAGAAAAAAAAACTAGTGCTAAGATATTCCTTATATTCAATGTAATTTTTGTGCAAAAAGAATGCAAAATTCAATGTATTTTTTTTTATTCTGACATTTCTTCGAAGATGAATATCTAATCATTTACGTATAAAACAAACATATACTTATCATTAAAGCTTTATTTCGCATAATATAATGTGGTTCTGGTAGGTAGAAACAAATTTTGCACTAAGACACTCCGTTCCCCACTTTTCGCTCAAATTTCGAAATATTGCGTATTGAGCGTCGAAGTTAAGTATAGATATTTTTCCGAGTAGGAACTGAACTCACAATAAAAAAGAAAGTCAGACATTATCCCACCGCGTCACGCCGTCGTCATTTTTATTCGTCATTTTCATTATATTTTAATGGGAAATTTATTTTAGGATTACGCAAAAATAGAAGAATCCTTACCAGGTGGTATAGTGAAGTCCAGTCTAGTGATAAGAGCAAGTCAATCTAAGCACTATGGTGTTTATAACTGTAGTGTCACCAACGAATATGGAAACTCAAACGCTGCTATCACATTGAAGCCCATGAGTAAGTTTTGTTCTGAGTAAATACTATTTTGTTACTGTTACTTGCTAATGATGTTTTGTTACTGTTACTTGTTAATGATATTTTATTACCGTTACTGACTTAATACAATTTAAATAATAATATATTTTTTTAATGTTTTTCAAATATTATGTCATTATTTTTATTGTTATCTATATTACTTTTTACAGACATAAAAAATCACATAATTTGAATGTACAGTTTCCATTATAAATTGCGACAATTAACCAAAAAGAAAATAATATTTTAGTAAAACAAAAACATTTTGTTACAGAAACGTTACCGCTCTTCATAATATTAATAGGAGTAACATCAGGTATAATTGTCTTCTCCGCGTTCGTGATTCTCCTGATTCTCTGTCATAGGAGAAGAAGGAGGAAACCAGTGAATGAGAAACCCGATGTGACAGTTACCGATATGTATAAAGAAAGCGACCGATCTTCGAATATAAGTGATTTGAAACTACAGTTGCCTCAAAGTGATGGGAGTTACGATTTGGTAAGTTTATTTATAAGTCATACGGAGTTGTATAGATTTAATTTAGGCATTTAGGAGACCAGTTCATACTAAAATGCCAGTCACGGTTTTTTCTCGGTCCGATCTCATATTCTTACTACCGGTTCTATAGTGTGAATTCTCCGTCAGCTTCCTATACCCAACGCGCGGAGTGTCTCAACACACATAGGGTGTTCACCACCAGGTTCACTCTATCTAACCCGCTACATATATGCGGGAAATGCGTAAAAACTGTTGTTATTATCGATCGTTTCTATTTCCACTATAAATAGAAAATTAAATGTACATCACGGGTACAATACAAAGTTTAAGCTATTAATGTCACGTCACTCAAGAGACTATTAAATGCGTAATTGTACGCCAAATTACTAAAATCTGATTACAACAGAATCGCTTACAATTTAATTAGTCTATGTAACGTTGATGTAAATAATAGGAGGCTGATTTTCAATTTTTTTATGAGAATGTAAAATTAAAATAAATAAAATGATGTTAGAATTTTATATTTGGAGAGTGGAGTGTCGTGACATGAGAATCTTTTTCTTATCTTATAGCTTTATGCGTAAAATAGCTGGAAGGTAGAGAAAATCTAGGAATTTAATAATGAATTTTTTTCATAAATTATGTACTTTGATTAAATTTGAGTAACAAAATAACAAATAAATTTGTAATAATCGAGACATTGTTAGTTGAGTGGCCGAACTCAACGATGCGCTTTATTTTGTTACTAGAGTAAAGAAATTAAATCAATTCTTTCCTTCGACTGGTAATAGTACCCATAGCTGTCAAGTTCACAGTCACACATTGTGCCACTGCGCCACAACGGCCTCAACTAATTAATATTAGTAAAAATAAAACTCTCTTACTCTATTTATTTAGGAATATACAAACTCCGATCGGTCAGACGCCAAGAACGGGGGGCTTCCCCTCGCCGGGCCTGTGACACTGCCCATACACGACGAGCCAATGATGCAGTTTAGATATAGCAACGACTATTCCGATCCGGCTTACGCGGATAATTATTTTAAAGTAAGTGTTTTTGATTTTTTGTAGCTCCGTCCTCCACCTCGGTTGACCTTCGAAAACACAGTATCAAAGATACTGGAGAAAGGTCACGTAAAAAGCATGAAGACTCCCCCGGAAGGCATGTATGAAGAGGTTGATGTCAGTCATCAACCTCTTCATACATGCCCTCCGGGGGGTCCTACGGACGAGGCGAAAGAGGTATGTAGAGACCGTAGCGTTTGGCGCTCCGTTCTCTCTGACTGCCCCGCTAGGGATAAAGCGTGAAGCTAAGGATAAGGAAGGATGGAAGGTTTTTGATTATTGTTTAATAATTTGGCATTCTCACCGTCACCTCACTTACCTACAAATTTTAACTTTTTAAGACAATTTCAAAATTTTCATTAATATTCCTCCATTACATTTTTTTTTGCATCTACCCTCTAAACTTAGATATACGGTATATATACAAAGATTATTACAAAAAACGTAAAAATTAGTCACTATTCATCCAATTAATAAATATTTTAATAATAATCTCTATTTTATAATAGAATCCAAACGCATACATCTACGACTACCCGCAAGGCTACGCGCCGCCACCGCACTTGCGAGTGCAGTCGCCTACATTGGACGTGCCTACTAGGTAAATTATATTATATTATATATTTTAATGTAATTTTTTTTAGCTTGATGCTGTATCCTGCATATATCTGGATAGACATTGGGAACCTTGTATTAAGACACTTCATTCCCTAAGACGCTTCCGTTCTCCGTTTTTCGCCGAATTCTGTGGGCACTGCGTGTTAATTGGCGAAACTGAACGCCGCGTTTTGGATCGTTACTAGAGCGAAAATTTTAATGTTTATAAGTCCAACATCTATTAAGAGAAGTGAATTGTTTTTATTTCTCCTGCAATCCGCCAATAAATTTGCAGCATATCGAATTCGGAAGTAAAGCAGAAAGCGGAGTGTTTCAACACTAGTTCCCTCTGCTTAAACTGTGCAGTAATGTTACTCGTTTCACTTAATCAGGTCCCTCCAAGGCTCTCTGACACGTAGCGTGGACACATCGTCCACTTTACCATTGTCGACGGGCTCGCCTTCACAAAGCAACTCGCTACAACGAACGAAACACGATACAGATGCTATAAACCATTTAGGGTTACCCAGTGGAGGGGAGGGTAAGTTGTTATCTTATTATCTTATCTTACTAATATTATAAATGTGAATGTTTGTAAGTCATGAAAAACCACTGAACTGATTTAGATAAAATTTTACCATAATTATACATAAGAAGATTTTGTATAATTATACTAGCTATAATATAACAAAATGCTTAAGCTGGCGGAAATACTATATAAATATATAAAATTAAATTAAATATTTTAAAGTATATATATATATATATATATATATATATATATATATATATATATATATATATATATATATATATATATATATATATATATATATATATATATTTTTTTTTAATTTAGCTCCACAAGTCCCAGTGTACAGTCAGCAAAGTAAAGGCGGCATCGACCCGCGTTACTCCGCTACATATGGGAATCCCTACCTTAGAAATAGTTCTGCAGGTATGTTTTCATATAACATATATTGTAGTTTTTTTTAAATGTTTTTTTTTCTATTTAGTGTATTAATTTGAGTAATTAATAAATTAATATAGATTTTTTTAAATTATTTATATTATGGAATCAAAAATATCTTAAAAATAATTTAATTTGTGAAAATTTAATTATTTTTAAGATCTCTAAGATCTTAAAAATAAATAATTTTGTTTTGTTTTGTTTCTGTTTTTGATGGAACTATTAAAAGTTAAACAAACTTGCAAAACAATAACGATTTCGTTCGATAAAGGTTTGGGCGACATATCCTGTCTTTTAATATATTCATAGAAATATAAATAGTAAAAGTTGTTTTAAAAATGTAATTGTAAAAAAATATAATATGTAATCATTATAATATATCAAAAATAACTATAACATATTATAAATATATTCATTCTAAATAACAAATAGAATTATTTAAGGCGAAGTGTTAAATTTAGCTTATAAATTATCATAAAGTTATACAGTTTCTAAAGCCTTTGCATCATCTGTCTTCTAACTTACACGTGCTCGTTGCTAACATATATCTCGTCGAAATAATTTTAATTTGTTATATAAGTAGAGTATATTTATTTATTTGGAAGATTTGGATATATTATTATATTCAAATAAGATTTACATTAAAAAATATAAAATGTTTTATTATTTAATAAAATAAAAATAAAATTGAAATTTGCTTTAATAAAAATAAATTTAAAATTCAAGTCTGCTTGTAAACTAACTTCATGAAGGTTTACTGTTGTAGTGTGACGTTAATATAGAATAGTATATTCTATCAATATAAAACATTTATCAACTACAAATATATAATTATTAAAAAAAGACTTTTCATAAAATTATCCTAAAAGTGAACACAGCGAAACCGGCGTCGACACCCGCCCCGCCGCCGTACTCCGCCCGTGTACCAGGTACATAGATATTGTAGGTAAAGCTAGTTATTTGTAAGCACGGTGTTTGTTAGCTGGTTATTTGTTTGTATAATTTGTTATGTTATTGTATAATCGGTTATGTTATTGTATAATTGGTTATGTTGTCGTATAATTTGTTATGTTATTGTATAATTGGTTATGTTATTGTATAATTTATCGTATAATTCCATAAATCTTTCTTCAATATCTAACAATTTTTCTTTAGACTCTAGTTAATATCTTATGTAATTGTCTAATTAGTTATATTAGTGTCTAACGAATTTATTATTGTTTATGCATACTATAAGCTTTTATTGCACGTTGTCCCTTGATACTTACTTATTTTTAGTTTTTGAGTTTTGAGCTTGTAGTGGTGTAGGCCGTGAATTTAGTATATAAACTATCTGTTTTACGATTTATGTTAATGTATAATTTGTTATGTGATTGTCTTTTCGTTTGGCAATATCTAACGACTTAATTATATATATATTTTTTAAATTTAAATTAGTCTACGAATTAAATGGAATCCACAAAACATTTTTATACGATCAATAAAATGGATTGTTTTAAAATTTCACATAGACATAGTAGTTTTTGATTTTTTTTTAACTTCACATATATTCCGCCTGTACCAGCTTAGACAAGTTACTAGTGGATTTTTTGCGTAAACATGATTCCTGACATTATTTTTTTTCCTTTTACTTCTAAATTGTGCATGTTTAATTAGATATTATGTTTGATGGTTTTAACAGCACGTATTTTATTTTGATTAAAATTGCAGTTACATTGCCATTTGCAATATCTACGCTGATAATTCTTAACCGAACTAACAGTGAGTTTGCTTTGTTTAAGTAGATCTTGATTTTTGGTAGTTTTAGATTATTCATCAATATTATTTTAAGTTATTTTTTTTTTTATTATGAAATAATGGTTTAAAAGGTTTTAAGGATATTTGAGAAGCCGTTGTGGTGCAGGGACACAGGCGACTGTAAATTGTGATTTTAATTCCCACTCGGGAAGAATGAAATATTTAATAATTTCATTTTCTCGCTCTGCTAACGAGGCAAGGCAATGCGTAGCAGCGCCGAAATTTCAAAATGGAAAAATGGGAAACGCAACTATTTTAATGGGAACGGAGTGTCTTAACACCAGATTCCCTCTGCCTATATATTAAGATATTTTAAATATTAAAATGCCCAAAAAGAGATTTAAATCCACATTTATACATTGATTGTAAAATATACATTTAATGTAAATTATATAGTAAAATAGTAACTCTTAAATTTTTTGTTGCTTCTTCTCAGTAGAACTGCCTTCAGAGTTGGTTTGCTTTCCTGCAGGACTGTCAGTCCTACTGACATTACTATGAAATTTGAAAATTAAAAAATAATTGCTATCTATATTGAAAAAGAAATATTTTGGTTTTGGTTTTAATTTTAATAGATTTTAAATGTATTTATGTTTTTGTTAACAGGAAGTGGAAATCGGACGACAGCAACCCAAGCAACGCACGTATAGCAAAAGTGTACTATAAGATATGTGTAAAATTATAAAGGACTATTTCTATACAATTGTATTAATTGATATAGTATTTGTAATATATTTTGTTCCTCAAGTATTACGACTGAATGTAAATATATAGTGTAGGTGTAAATAGAGAATATGTGAACATTTTTTTTATAATGGACAAAAAAAAATTGGAATAAAAAAAAATATTTAAAAAAACTTTTCGGCTTTTGTCAGTATCAATGTTGCATGAACCACCGTATAAGTTTTATTTTTGATTTTGAATATTTTAATTTTAATTATATAATTGTATAGTTTGCTCAAAATGCAATAGTTGTTAATATAAAATAGAATGTATTATAAACCTATGCTTTATGTCAATCTATATTATAGAATATTGCATATTTGGTGCAATAACGACGTAAGTGCGCTTAAGAAATATTTATCAATTCAACAAATAATTAAAAAATTAAATGCGCCTTCTTTAATATAATATTATCTTAAAGTGTAAATACGTCATTGTTGCATCAAATTAATTACATATTATAATTGTTTGAAAAAAAAATAGCCATGTTTCTTTGACATAGAAAATGCTGTTAAAATACCAATTTTTATAAAACGAATCAATAAAAAAAATATTTAGACGAAAAATCAATTAAATTTAGATAGAAGAAAATATATTAGGAAAATGTCACTTTTAGAGAAAAAAAAAATAATTCTGTGATAATTTTTATAGTGACAAAGTATTCAATTATTATTATACTCAAGCCTTCCTTGCTGTTTGATAAGTTAATATCAATTTAACTTTCAGATATTTATATAGTTGTCTCGTTTCATTTATTATGATGAACAAAGGACAGCATTATAAATATCTAACCTATAGTTTAACAGAGACTTTAAAATAGTGGAAACAGATCTTTTTTGGACTTGTATTAAATTAATGTGCCAATATTTAATATTAAATGATTATTTACTATAAAGTATATATTTTACTCAACCAATGATGTAAAAATATAAATTATAAATTTTGGCCTATTTTCTGTTAACGTGCTACTCTAATTGCATAATATCATCCGGTCTTAAGTAAACAGGGGGTATGTTTGAAATTTAAATAATTTAAATATTTTAAGCGATATCTATCACAAGCACATTATAATATTAATAAACTGGTTTCTAATGACCATTTGGTAGTCTAGCATAATTTATGGGACATTTTGTAATTAAAATCACTACAGTTGCGACTTCAAATCTCATTTTGAGGCTGGTTTGTTTTTGTTAATTTTCTCTACTAAGTTTCCGCCACTCAATAAGCAAGCGGAGAAAGGAATAATATATCACTTTGTACTCTCTCTGCATACACTGCGAAATAGAGAGTATTTTCTTATGAAAATTTACGTACGTATATGCAAAATATTTTGCAGTAGCCTCTAGTTTACACATCCGGTTAATATTATGCAATAGAACGGACAAATAAAGTCTGTATAATATTTATATTGTAAAACAATTTATTGTGTGTTTATTTTATATTTACCATTGAACTATTTAGTTGCAAATTATTTTGTATTAAATATGATAGGCCGAGAGGAGCTCCGACAGTGGGCTTCCTTAAGGGTATGGATCGGAAGTCCCAGGCACTGGTCTGAGGTCCTCTCTACTATAGGAACCCATGAATCCATGGAATGCTAATGAATTTCTTAATATTTGCATGATAGTGTTCTCGTTTGCATGCGAATATAATTTGAGATTTTTTTTTATTTGTTCTCCAAATAAATATAACAAAGAGTATGTTTTTGTTTTTTTTTTATTCTCCTTTTTTGGTAGTTTGTTTTTTTATTTTTTTATATATTCGCCGATTTAATGACAATTTGTAGTTAAAATTAAATATTAAATTATATAGCAAAAATAAAACCGCTTCTCGCCTTTTGCCCCCCAGAGTCTTGAGTATAAGGATACGAAACTCAAAACAGTTTAGCATAGCAGGGAAATGAAAATAATTTAAATGTAATAGAATGATTATTACTTTACAATAGGATGAATCCCCGAGCGGGGATCAAACCTACAACCATCGCGTTAACAGTTTGACGCTGTTCATAACCTTAAATAAGCAAATACAGTATCATGATATTGTATAATTAATAGACGCTAATCCTGGTACATTATAGTATAAAGGGACACATTTGATACTTTCAAAATGGAAATAAAATGAAAAATTGAGTATCTTGTCACAATTCCTTCATCCCACACATCACGAAACCTGATTAGATACAAAATAAAAATGAAATAAACATAATTTTAAATTGAAATTCTTAAGAATATCATACTTAGGTAATGTAAAAAGTTACAACTTATATTATTTATATTTTTATTACAAACACAGACAACGCAGATGTAGATCAATAATTGAAAATGCAAAAACTGTTTTCATCTGAGTTATTACTTTTTACTTTACGACGTCTTCATTATTAAGACATCAAGTTGTAATGTTTGTTTTTATATCTCAATGTTATTATTATTGAAGTGTTATTTACATATATTCGCCTTTCTGAATATTTACACAGGCCATCATGGCGCAGTAGCGCAACGTTTAACTGTAAACGCAAAGGTTGTGGGTTCTGTTTCTATCATCAATTCCTCAAATTTTTCGTCAGTTTAGGATATTTTGTACTGGTGCTAAATTAATTTTAATTGATTACCATTTGTATCCAGTCATGGCGTAGAAGCACACAGTGTGACTGTAAAACCGACTGGTTGTGGGTTCGATCCCCACTCGAGGAGGTGAAATATTATTTAAATTTATATTTCCATTTCTTCGCTCTGGTATCGAGCAAAACGCAACGTTGAGCTTTGTCACTCATCACGCAATGCCTCCAGAACTCGGGAGAAAGTGGGAAACGGAGTGTCTTAACACTAGGTTCTGTCTATCTACCCAGCTGTGTGGGGAATACAGCGTGAAGCTGATTACTATTTGAAATATAATGACAACTTACAAATATAAATCCAATAAATCTATACCAATATCATAAGGATGAATGGAACTACTTGTTTAAATTAAATTAAAATTATTTTTGTATATCAAAAACGCGTATGAACGCTTCGTCGAAGGACAACGCAAATCGCGGCGTTATATTCTGCCGCTTGACATTTAGTATCTCGAGAATTCTGCGGAAAGTGGGAATCGGAAATGCTTTAATAAGTACAGAGTGTTTTAACTTTAGGTTCTCTCTATATATTGCGCGGAGGTAAAAAATATTTAATAAATGGCATTCTCTCTTGCCAGACGATAATTCTTAGTAATTATCTTTGGGTAGCGGAAATTTGTAAAAATCTCCCTACAGAGATGCTAACAACATAATTAAGTTGTAACAAGCGTTTAAAAATTTCGACGCAGCTTGATGAGAACGTATGGCTTAGTTGTCAGAGCGCTTGGTCAGTTTCCAGGAGGCGCGGGTTCGAGTCCAGCTACGTTCAAATTTTTACACGTTTTCTAAATAAGTGTATTAAATAAAATAAATGTAATGTAATATTATTATTTTACACCAATTTAAAAAAGAATAAGATAATTCATTTGACACGAATATTCAAAGCTCTTAATTAAATTCTCCGAGCGGCGGCTTGTGTTTTCATTTCACTGTTACGTTCGATTCAATTTTAATTACTATCTATCGACTGTAAGTTACATGTTTTTTTTATTCGGTTCTTTTATTTTTTGCTTTTTTACCTGTATCCAGCACTTGTATGAATGGATTAATTTTGCTCTGATAATAAGGCAAAGTGCGGCGTTGAGCTTCGCCAATCAGCGCTTTGAAAATTTTAAAATATTTTTTAAACAATCCAAGCTTGTGCACTGTAAGCGCGATCGTTGTAGGTTCGATTCTCAGTCGGGGATCCCTCCTTGTAAACTTGCAACCATCATCATGTTGATTTGACAATAATCATTGAATTAAATTTTAATTAAGCTTATTTCCACTCATATTGTAAAACAGAGGCCAGTCGTGGCGCAGGGGCACATAGTGTGACTGTAAAACCGACTGTTTGTGGGTTCGATCCCCACTCGAGGAGATGAAATGTTTACTTAAATTTATATTTCCATTTCTTCGCTGTAGTGTCGAGGCAAAGCGGGGCGTTGAGTTCTGCCACTCAACACGCAATGCCTCCAGAATTCGGCAGAAAGTGGGGAACGGAGTGCCTTAACAGTAGGTTCCCTCTGCCTACCCTGCTGTGTGCGGGATACAGCGTGAAGCTGATTTTGTAAAACAAAGCCAATTTGAATTCCGCCACTCATCAGCCAATCTCTGGAATTCAGGTAAAAAAAATTAAAACGGAATTTCTTAAAAATAATGTACCAAAGTAAAAAAAAGTATATAACTCAAAACTCTCTTTTCACACAAGTAGGTTAGACACAAATTAAGCAATTTACCGCTTCACATACAAACAGCAATAGCTACTTAAGTATTAATAACCGTGTAATAGGCCTAACTTTTATGCCGACATTACGTTTACGAGACGTCAATATTTTTCTATACTTTATGACGTACTACGGTTGATGTAACGAAATATATACGCACGGGCGTACAGACCATAGAATAATTTAGAAGTATTTTATGGAGATTAAAGAGTTTTTTTTATTCTGCATGTATACCAGGTTATTCAAAGGGAACCTATTGTTAAACCACTCTGTTTGTCACTTTCCACCCAATTTTCGAGTCTGCGTGGCGGAATTTAGTTCCGAAAAGAAATGAAAACAAATAATTCTCAAACAATCAGAAGCTGTCAAACATTTACACGATACAAATCCACTTTAAGCATTATTTTTTATGTGAAAGTCTAAGTTTTTTTCAAAATACTAAATTAAAGTAATATTTATTTTAATTTAATTTAAAATAAATATAATTAGAAAACATTTAAATACACTCACTTACTATAAGGGTGTACAAAAATAAACTGAGGTTTATATAAAATGTCGAATTTCTAAAATTTTTTTTATAAATCTATACAAAATTTCCAGAGTAGCACAAGAAAAAAGTAGCGTACGATAGAAAATGTATGTATATTTCGAATAGTATTTAGCGTATGACACTTCTAGAAAGCTTACGTCTTAGTACGTACAGTAAGTAGGTAAAATAATACCATGCTACCACCATAAAAGCCATGCGATACAAATATTTGACGATACTCTGTGGATGACCACAGAGTTATGAGCTATAAATGTTATATTTACTTTAAAAATAAGTATTTAGTATGTAAAAATTATTTAGAACTTAGTGTGTTTTTGTATTAAAGTCTACCACCATACACTTTTTTGAGCATGCTAGACTTTAAAAAAAATTGTTGACTTTTAATTTCTTAATTTTTAATACACTTAAAATAACATATAGTAGCGTAACAGGGTAAACAGAAAGAATCTAGCATCTTCCATTTATCCCTTTCTGTTGTCTTTCTGTTGAGTGGCAGAACTCATTATGCTTTGTCTTATTACTAAAATGATGAAATTTAAAAATTAATTTATTCCCCCAAGTGGTAATCGAACCCAGAATCATCGCGGTTACTGTACCAAAACAGTCTCCTTATTTAAAACCTCATGTATTATATATACCAATTGAATTTACTGCATAATATATAAAACTGCCAAGTATATAATAATACCATTTAATTTTTCATTTATGAACGTGAGAACAACTGTTGTTGCCGGACTTAAACTATTTGCTTAATTTATCTCGTTTAGTAAGTATTCCGGATGAAATATTCTAATTAGATGTTTCACTCGTTGTGTTTCATTTTAATTAGAATGTTATTATAGTTTCTTCTCGCTCTATCCTGCATATAAGAGGGTAGAGACACCACTCGTAACCTAGTGTTGAGGCGCTCCGTTCCCATTAATACACTTCCGTTTACCATATTCCGCTGAATTCTGGAAGCAGTGTAGGGCAACTTGCAATCAACGCCATGCTTTGCCTCGTCCCAGAGCGATGTACTGAAAACGCTAAATATTTCATTACCCCTTGTAAGAATCGAATCCACAACAATCGCATTTACAGTCACACCCTGTACTTCTACATCACGAAGACTTCAACCCATCCTACCATAAAATATAAATAAAAAATACAAAAAATATCAACTCACTGACATTCCAAGGAACGTAACCAATACTCGGATACATAGAATATCGAAGAAATCTAGAAATTTCCACTTAACAGTACTAAATATACGGTTGTTGACCACAGGACTCCATTGCGGTGGAGAGGAGTTCCATCTACAGAATGCAGACGTACCGCTTTGGAAGCGCTATAAAAACCTTAAAGGCCTTAAATCTTAAGCTTTAAAGTTCAACTTCTACCAATCTTAATTGAATCTCGGTATAAGATGGATGTTGTTCAGAAAAGTTTATCCATTATGATCCTTAATACTTGGTGTTTGGGTTCAAATTTGCTTAATTGATTATAGAAATGGTAGTTTTCGAGTGTTTATAATGTGTATTAAATGAATGCTAAGTGGCAATCGTTCATTCGCCGTGTAGTGGACTTTATCTGATTTATCTCGAGTTTGCTTAAATAAATATAGAAATATATTTATTGCAATTATGACTGTAAATATATTTATAGACTAGCGACCTGGTCGCGGCTTCGCTCGTTTGAATTACACAATTATTTATATATTTATTTGGATTATTTTCGTGTTTTATTAGCCTGATCATTTAAATGATCAGGCCAGGCATTAGCCTGATCATTTAAATGATCAGACAGTATCTAAAAATTTCAGTCTATTTCTATAACATTAATTATTTTTGTAGCAATTTTGTCGAATAAAAAATACTAACTTTTTGTATGAAGCGATTGAAATAAAACAAACACTAAATGTTAACGTTGCTGGACGTTAGCTAAAATACGATTGTGAAAACTGCATTTACATTGTTTAAACCATTAAGTAAGATTAGGAGCATAGAGGAGTATCTGGGCCTTGCGATCCAAGTTCCCTTTGAAATGTACTTTAACACTCAACTCTTCTCTCTCTCTCTCTCTCTCTTCTAATTAAATTCAAAATCATCATACTAATGTAGCCTGCGAAAAACGTACTAGAACTGGTTTAAAAAAAAATGTGTGTACATTTTTGTAGGAAATTCAGAATCTTTACTTTACTTAGTCCCTACAGTCTTTAGTCTAATACGTAGTATTATCCATAACGTTAACGAATATTTCCGAATAAGGAAAAACGACTAAGTTTCAATTAATTATATTGTTAATATGTTTTGTGTATATAATTACTAAGAACTTTAAATTTGATGTGGATGAAGTTATAATATAATGCAATATATTTCAAAAATACCTACAGCATGACTATAAAATCATGACTAGAAAGTCATGTTGAGACTTGTAAAAATAAGAATAATATTGCAGGTTCAAATCCTCAACTATGTCTTGGATAAACGAAATTCTCCATAAAGCGACGAACACAGTAACTTTTCTTTATATTATCACCTACCACCACCCTAAAAGTACTTTAATATATTCTAAATTCCACAAAACTCTAAAAATAGTCATCCATTTAAAATACAATATGTTTAAAAGCAACATATTGCTGTAAAGAGTAGAGTATAGCGACTGAGATTCTATTCTGAATTTTCCGTCTGCTATATAACGATGGCTATTGAGTCGCGCTCAAAGCCCCGCTTTCCAGCGACTTGCATTTCTAATAAACAATTGCATATGCTGGAATAGAACACGTGGTCTCCGTCTATGTAAACAGTGACTTAGTGATATTGTGAACTAGTTATGTTTTCTGTCTTGTCTTACTATTATATAGTGATTTATTTACGCTGTATCCCGCACAGAGAAAGAAGGGCAGGCAGAGAAACTTAGTGTTAAGACACTCCCGTTTCTCCTTTTTCGCCATATTCTGGAGGCATTGCATGTTGTGTGGAAGAACTCAACGTTGCGCTTTGTCTTAACACCAGATGAAATGAAAATATAAATTTAAATAAATATTTCATTACCTCATATGGGGATTGAACCTACGACCGCTTACAGTCACAAACACTGCCCACACTACACAAACACTGCCTACTACTATAAAATATTTTAAATGTGTGTAATGTTTTTTTGACGCAAAAACTACTAAATGGATTTAGATGAAACTCTACAGTGATATAGTTTATAATACATCGAAATAATACATGTAATGTTTTTGGAACGGTAGTATATTAATCTGAACAGAGTGTCTTAATAACATACTATAGTACGGTTCACAGGTTCCCTCTACTTACCTTCTAAAATCGAACCCACAACCGCAGTATTTACTCTCATGCACTACGATGCACTACGACCCATGCACTACGACGACGTCATAAATAATATTTACAAAAAAATTAACAGCATAGAAAAGTTATATATCTATCACTAAACATATAGACTTTGATATTCGATCTTAATAAAGACAAACAGTTAGAAACTTTTAAAGTGACTTCTTAGAGGAACTTGGATTTATATCGAGATACGTTATTACATCCTAGACATGTGATACTGTCGTATGTTTACTTTGAACTGTGTGGCTGTAAGTATTTTGTTTTAATATATTTTTTTTGGTTGGTTGGATATATTAATAAATTACTTTGTATGCGTTAAGTTACGTTTCGAGCCCTTGGTGGTACACTGGGACAGCATGTGATTTAAACGCGACCACTGTGGGTTCTATCCCCGCTCGGAGGAATTAATTATGTTCATTTTTTTGCTCTGTTACATAAGATAAAGCCCGTCTTTGATTTCCGCATTTATCTATACACAAGGTTCCCTTTACCTACCCTGTTATACCCTGATATAAGTTAATTTACTTCCCCGAGCTTGATATATACCAGAGAGATATCACCAGAATAAAAATAATAAAAATTAATATATAATCCATACAATCATAGGTGTGAAAGAACCCACATCATACAGAGTTTCATATAGAGTTTCAACAGAGTGTTTCAGCACTAAGCAAAATAAAATACGAGTATATTACATTTAAGTCTAATATAACTTGCAGTTCGTATACAGTCACTACATGGCGACGGTGGTGGGCGCGCCTTAACACAATGCCGACATTAATTTGTCACACCACTGTTAATTGTAAAGATTATATGCTGTAGAGTGTCAAGAAACTATTTTTGTGTCATTTTTTTCATTTATTTGTGTCATTTTTTGCCATACAAGGAAAAAAAACAAAATAGCGAATAAGTTATTTGTAAAAGAGAGATCTCTACCAAAGACCCTTAAGTTAAGAAATATTAATCAGACATAGAGTATGGGAGACTCTAAGTTAGTAGTAAGTGTATGTAGCTTTTAGTTATTTTATTACCTTAGTTATTTTATGTAAATAGAATATTTATTTAAAAAACCTTTTTAATATCCAGGCCAGTAGTGGCGTAGCGGCACAAAGTGTGACTGTAAAACCGACTAATTGTGGGTTCGAAACTAGTTGTTCGGGTTCGATCCCCACTCGAGGAGATGAAATATTTACTTAAATTTATATTTCCATTTCTTCCCTCTGGTGCCAAGGCAAAGCGGCGTTGAGTTCTGCCACTTAACACGCAATGGCTCCAGAATTCGGCAGAAATTGGGGAACGGAGTGTCTTACACTAGGTTCCTTCTGCCTACCCTGCTGTGTGCGGGATACAGCGTGAAGCTGTTTTTTTTAATATCATTCTTGATAATTATTTTTCATGATGTATTTTATTTCACAAATTAAATACTTTCATTTGATCTCATATTATGTGGGTTGAGTAAAAATTGGTGTACCGCCATTTTGTTGCGACGGCCATTTTGGATTAAGAACAACATTTATTATTTGTAATTACATTGTCATCAGAACTGATATAGTAATCTAAGTTATATCTCTATAGAACACTGAAAAATGACCAAGTGGATCAAGTGTCAAGACACTCCGTTCTCATCTTAAAAATATATCCTACTAATATTATAAATGCGAAAGTTTGTGAGTATGTATGGATGTTTGTTACTCTTTCACGCGAATACTATTGAACCAATTACGATGAAATTTGGTATGTAGGTAGCTGAAGACCCAGAATAACATATAGGCTACTTTTTATCCCGGAGTTCCCGCGGGATTGATTCCTAATTGAAAATAGATACATTTATCGCTTCTGAAAACTGAACATCACTGCGTGATCTCAGGGTCAAATTTTGAAGGTAACAGACCTACATTTGGACACGCCATGATTTTCTCATGGGCAGCTCTATGTGGCTTGCTCACATGTTTCCAAAGCGAAAAATCTGCATGTTTATGCTGAAAGAAAAAAATCGTTAATTATAGTTTATAGGAGCATACTGCATTAGCTAACAATAGACCTCTGTGTTAATAATATATTATTCTATCAACACAGAGAGATAATATATTATTCTTATGTTGATAATATTGTTACGTTATCATAGGGTTTCCACGCGGACGAAGTCGCGGGCGGCCTCTAGTATTCAATAAACTTTTTATGCAAACATACAGCATGAATACGCAAAAAAAAATCATACATACTATTCATGTAGTAACAAGAACTGCGTTGAAAATACAAACAAACGTATAAAACTTATATTTATCATTAAATCATAATTGATTGAAAATAAATTAACACAACATTTTTGAGCTTTCCATACAAAAAGGTTATTTATATAACATTTATAATAAATAATTAAATTATTCAATAATCGTGTATCAGCGTCGTTTGTACCGTCCATGTTCATATGTTAATTGGAGCGAGCCACGGACTCTATTTCCTTGGAAATATAATTTAAATGATGTATTCTGTTTTGTGAATTAAGAAATTTGATGAGCTTTTTAAAATTTATTGCCAAATATTTTTTTATTTGAAAACTTTTAAATATATTATTATATTTTTTTTATACCTGACATGGATCTAGCTTAGACACGACACCGTTCTAATTAAGGCACTTTTGTTTTCCACTCCCGCTGAATTTTGGAAGCATTGTGTGTTAAGTGACGGGACTTAACGCCGCGCTTTGCCTCGTAACCACAGCCAGGAAATAAAAATAATAAATATTCCACTTCCTCGAGTGTAAATCGAACCTACAAACGTCGCGTTTACAGTCACACGCGTGTGCCAAAAAAAAAATATTCCTCCGATTAGAATTGAATCCACAACCGTCATGACTCACGACGCTTCTTATTAGTACTTTATTATTATTTTTTTTTATCAGCTTCGCTGTATCCCGCACACGGCAGGGTAGGCAGAGGGAACCTAGTGTTAAGACACTCCGTTCCCCACTTTCTGCCGAATTCTGGAGGCATTGCGTGTAGAGTGGCAGAACTCAACGCCACGCTTAACCTCGACACCAGAGCGAAGAAATGAAAATATAAATTTAAGTAAATATTTCATCTCCTCGAGTGGGGATCGAACCCACAACCAGTCGGTTTTAGTCACACCTCGTGCCGCTGCGACACGACTGGCGCACGTCTGCTATATAGTTAGTATATAATTACTTTGAAAATCATAGAGACACATTCTACAAGACTCTAAAAATACATTTTCAATTCAAGATCTGTTTGTTTATTTCAGCGTCTTGAAATTGTTGAAATTCTGCTACTATTTGAAGACAAAATTGTTATGTTGTAACAAAACTGAAACGTTTTGGACCTATTCCAACTTGTACTTGCTATAGTTGACTTATAAGACAGATTTCCAATGCTTCAGCGTACTATTATATTTCTCTAGATATATTATATAACTATACTATTATATATAGATAGCGTTATACATATATATAATTTAAAATATTATTTACAAAAAAATCCTTAAAAATCCTCGAGTTTTCTAGATTTTTTCATGTCCATATTAGGTGTATTGTGTAAAAATTGTAATCCGCTATTTTGTTGCGGAGGCCATTGGTGAAAGATGGGGAACGGAAGTGTCTTAATGGGAACGGAGTGTCTGAGCATTAAATTTCCATATTCCATCTGCCCTGATGTGTGCTGGATACAGAGGACTAAAAAAAATCAACGCATTCTGTCTAATTTATAAAGGAGATGACGAGGGCACTCTATATATCGCACTAGTAGCTTCACATACAGTTAATATAATAGTTATTAAAGATTTTAAGAAATAATGCAATATAATATCATATTATATTTACCCCACAAAAGGTCACTCACATTGTCACGTCTACAGCACTACGTAGGTAATAATTTCTAGATTTGAACCTGGACCCTTTCCAACTGTCATTACGTCCAGATTAATATAATAACTTGTGCCAGGTCAGTCTTAATTAACCTGAGTTAATATACATCTAGTACTACGCTGAAATTGGATGTATGAACATATACATATATACATATATATGTAGCATGTACCTACTGTTGCTTTGTGTGATAAATTCATTTGAGGGGAACGTAGAGTTAGGATTCTGCCTCGAAAATTCAGCGAAATGCGGAGAATGGAGTGTCTTAACGCTAGGTTTTCTATGCTCACCTCGCACCGGTTAAGCAGATGAGATTTAGCTATAAAACTCCTTTTTTTCTGCTTTTCTTCCAGCTTCGATCACAGGTCGAAAAATGAAATCAACCGCTACGATTTGACTTACCAGAGCGGAGAGATTATAATTTTTTTATGTATATTTTATTAAACATATTATTAGAATATTTAACGGTATTACGAGTCTTATTTTTAGTTACGTAAAAATAAAAAAAAAATAAAAAAAAATAGCTTCACGCTATATCCCGCACACAGCAGGGTAGGCAGAGGGAACCTAGTGTTAAGGCACTCCGTTCCCCACTTTCTGCCGCATTCTGGAGGCATTGCGTGTTGAGTGGCAGAACTCAACGCCGCGCTTAACCTTGGCACCAGAGCGAAGAAATGGAAATATAAATTTAAGTAAATATTTCATCTCCTCGAGTGGGGATCGAACCCACAACCAGTCGGTTTTGCAGTCACGCCTCGTGCCGCTGCGCCACGACCGGCCTCATCGTAAAAATAAAGATGCTTTGAAAACAAAAGTACCGTTCGGGGAAAATCAAACCTAAAACCATTGCACGTAGTATTTTACTTCTCGATTGTACCATAGTGGCCAATACACATCCTGCATTTGGCATAGGCAGAAAGAATCGGAAACTTGAGGCCATCGTGGCTAAGGTTTACAAGCGTGCGACTGTATTTGTGAAAGGTTGTAGGTTCGGTTCATATTCGAGGAAATTAAACATTTAGTATTTTTCCTACCTTGCTCAGGTAACGAGGCGTAAAACGCAGCGTTGAGTTCCGCTATTCAACACGGAAAGCGGGGAACGAAAGTCTTAGTCTAGTCCGTCTAGTAGTAGTGTCTTAGAACGGAGTCTCTTAACACTAACTTAACCTGGTTCTCGGGTTTCCTCTGCCTAACCTGCTATATCCCGTATAATGTGAACTTAAAAATAAAGAAAATATAATTATAACAAAGCGAACTTCTTTTTAAAAAATAACATTTTTACCATAGTTTCACGTCAAATTAGCTCAAAGTGAATTTAATAATAAAGAAACTATTATATAAAATATAGATTTTAATTAAACGCCGTAGCGTTTTCTTTGTTGTGGCTTGTTTGAGTCGGGTGCAGACTCATCTAATGCTAAATAGTTACTTAGATATAATTTTGTAAGGTAAAACTACTTTTTGCTATACTAAAGGTAAAAGCAAAGGAAAGTAAAGTCATATCGTACCTTATCTTGGAATGTGTATATCATTAAGAAAATTTGACACCTTGTGAGAACACTGTGTGGAATACCCATATACAGCAGTGTAGGCAGAGGGAACCTGGGAACCTAGTGTTACGATCCCACATTGACCACATTCCACTAAATTTTAGAGATAGTGCACGTTGAGTTTTGAAAGAAACCGCTGCATTTGGTCTTACATGAGCGAGGAAATGAAAATAATGTATTCTCCCGACTGAGAATCGAATTCACAACATTCGCAGCTACATTTAGATGATGTCACATAGCGCTCCAGCAGCCTTGATTATTTATCTTAATAACAACCACTATCAAAACAGTATCCAGCATAGAGCGAGTCAGTGAGAGTAGAGTGAGTGAGCATGGGGAACCTAGAGTTAAGACACTCCGTTCTCCGCATTTCGCTGAATTTTTGAGGCATTCCGTATTGAGTTGCGGAATGTACTGTACTTTGCCTTGTTACCAGAGCGAAGAAAGTGATAATTAACCTGTAACCGTCGCGTTTGCAGTTACCACTGCGTCGCAACGGCCTCATATGAATCATCAATTATTGATCACCTTAAGCATCGTGTTAACAAACACGCATGACACAAAATTGAGCAATATTTTTTTGCGTTGAGTTACGCCATTCAACCCGCAGTCTCTCTTTCTTACTTACTCTATGCGGGATAATGCGTGAAGCTAAAGAAAATATTTTTATTCAATACTATACTAGTGTAAACAACAAAATATACGGAACATCAATCTGTAATCCACAAAGGGGACAAACAAGTATTAGTACAGTGGAGAATACGACGTGAAAAATCGTCGGCGAACCCTACATTTTTCACCTTTCATACAGAGACGAGCTTGTGAAACAGAGTGGTGATTTAAAAATACTAGAAGGGGATTTTATGTTTGTTATACAAAATGATTGTGGATTCGATTTAAGGGAATAGTTATAATCTATATATATAACGAAATCGTAACTAATTGCTGTCTGTACATGGAAGATATATTAGAAAATCTATTGGTTATAGGCATTTATCATTGTAATAGAATCAAAAACAATAATATTTTTTTTCTGTTTGTCTATGGGATTGTGCACGCTAATATTGGAAACAACTAAACCGATTTAAGTGCAGTTTATTTCTTATTTCTATGCTTTAGCAAAGTTCTCTTAACATTTAGCGTTTATTTCATTTTAATTAGTTCATAAATGAAAAAATTATATCAATATAACTTAAGTATTTTATTTGAAAAAATTGCCACAAAATAAATGTTATTATATTGGTTGAAACTTTAGTTTTTCATAGATATTGGCTTTTAAATGTTAATAATAATTTGTTGTAATACTATAAGATCTAGAAAATAATTCAGATTAGTAAATAAATAATTGTGCGTCCTGGCGACCTCCACAATTATATATTTGATATATAATATATTATGTTTTCGTTTTTCCTGTTTAGTACAAAAGTGCGGCGTTGAGTTCCACCAGTTTTGTGAGTTTAGCTATTTTCAGTATAGCTTAACTAAACGAGAAAAAGAGAGAAGCCGAAAAAAATATGGGTTGCCCTGGTATGCTAAGACAAAGTATGTCAAGTTTCACCAAATAACATGAGGTAAAATAAATGGAATGATAAATAAGCTTACTTAAATATTTATCAACTAATTTTGTATAATTATAAATCATTTTATCAAAAAAATATATGAAACTGAAATTTTTCTTGAAATAAATATCAATAAGCCAAAAAAATACTCGGTTGAGCTTCGAGAACGCTATCCAGATGATACTGGAGGATAGCGACGTAAGAAGTGTAGACTCCTCAGAGGACATGTATGAAGAAGTTGATATACGAGGCGGAATTGGTACGCAGAGGTGGTTATGTTATCTGCTCCGGGTTCCCTACCAGGAATAAAGCGTGAATATAAAAAAATATATTAATAAATGAAAACACTGTACAAATAAAACTACATATTTTCCTGTAATTAATCGTTTCAGGTATATGAGAACTTTCAATACTCTGAAAAACGACTACTATAATGAGAAGACAAACATGATGTAATTACATATCTTTAACTGAACATATCCGCAACGTGGCTGTATTTATTTTAATTCAGCTCAAAGGCTTTTACTGATTTATTGATCCTTTATACCATACTACCTTATACGGCGGCTCCGTTTGCGTGACCAAATGTAAATTGCTACTCGATGTCAGTGACATATGACACATACTTTGCAAAGTTATTCTGATACTTCGTAGGAATAGCAGAGAACCGTGCCCATCCCAGAAACCTTTTGTTCCCACTTGAAGTGGGAAATTTTAGTAACAAAAAAATTGCCCAGAAAAATAAAGAAAAATCAATGTTTACACCAACATATCTGCTTAAAGCTAAACTCTAGGTCCCTCCTAGAAAATATCTCTATGGCCGCAGGTACCATTGGTAACAACGAAATGATAAATATGCTGTAATTTAGGCTGTATATTTTATCTCAACATATGGCCTATGCCGCTTAATTTTTTTTTAATTCGAACTAGTAAGATGTTAAGATTGGCTCGTTCAACCAAAGGATTTCTTCAATTCAATTATATAAGGATAGATAGATACGATATGGCTGTAGGTTCAACTTTTTTTCCAAAACGCGAGATACCAAAAGTCATATAAATATAAAATAAAATAAAATCAGCTACACGCTGTATGCCGCACAGAGCAGGGTACGCAAAGGGAACATAGTATTAAGACACTCCATTCTCCATTTTCCGCCGAATTCTGGAGGCAATAGGCCGCCCTTTACCTCGTCACCAGAGGGAAGAAATGAAATATTAATTTTAAATGAAATAAACATTTTAAATAAATACGATTTCATCTCTTCGAGTGGGGATCAAACCCACAACCAGTCACTTTACAGTCACACTTGCCCCTCAACCACAACTGGCCTCTATATTATTGTTTCTAGAAAAGGAACCTACACCAATAACTTCCAATTGCTACACCCTATTAGATTTTTCCTAAAAACCACTTCCCAAAATCTAACCATCTCATATCCAACTATCACCACACATTTCTCTACATCCACGCCGTATGTGATTTATGAAAGCAACGCCCAAAACATTTCAATTAGAAAGCCGACGAGTCACTCAATACGATATTGATTTATACCATTTTCGCCTATCGACTAATAACTTCTATTATTGATGCATTGGAAGATGTGACCTGTATTTTGTAATAGTTTCCATTGAAATACAGGTGGAGTATTGCAAAATATATGTTCTAGTTTGTTATCCTGATTTTTGATTCAGCTTTACGCTGTATCCAATATGTGTACATAGCAGGGTGGGCAGAGGGAACCTAGAGTTAGGACACTCCATTCTCCACTATCCGCCGATTTTTTTGAGACATTGCGTGTTGAGTGGTACTCAACTTCGGATTTTGGCCTTGGTGACAGAACGAAGAAATTAAAATATTAATAATTCGGTTCGATTATAAATTCGAGTATATAGACTCGAGTGAGGATCGAATCTAAAACTGTCGCGTTACATACACACTCTTGTGCCCCCATGACGGTCTCTTGAATTTTTATTTCTTTGCAATTTCACTATTTTGTGGGAAACGCATAGAGAATATATTGAAGTAAATGTTTTCTACTCATTTCAATAAATGTAATTCTGTAGGGCAGTAGTGTCAATTCACTACCTTACAGGATATGGAAGATGTCGAAGATGAGATGTCGCCTGAACTACTGGAGTGATTTGAATGAAACTCTTTTTTGTATAGCTATCAGGACTAGACAGGATTTAAGCTATATTTGATTTTGAAGACTACTATACCTGAGACAGAACTATAATAGACCATCTAAAGTATAAGAAACAATGAAATGCAACCAACGCTGCAAGTAAAATAACATTATTGTCTTAGAAAAAGAGAGAATAAAAGAGTTAAGGGAAGAAGAAAGATGTGGTATGTGATAAGTATTTCTTATACAATATATAAAAATGAAAGATCTGAACTATCTGACGAAAAAACATAATAGTTGGTCTATTCTAAAGTTGAAGAAGTAATGAAATGGCACAAAGTAAAAGTTGTTCATCTTGGTAGGCAGTTTTCGTTGGCAACAAAAAATTGTTGAAAATCGACGCCGTTGTGGTGCAATGGGACAGAGTCTGTCTGTAAATGGGATGGTCGTAATTTCGATTTCCACTCTTACTACTTGTTTAGGTACAACAAAGTGCATTGAATTTTACTAGTGAATAGCAAAAACACTTTATCTAAATTTAAATGATAACGGTTATAGTAAATAGAAGTAGTATGGAAACGATGGTTAGTTAAACGCAAATAAAATTGCGGGCGGCCAGTAGGAAATATAAATAACTAAATGCTGTTTCTTTAGTGTATGAAAATGCATACTATAAAAAAATACTGAATAGTAAAGCCCAATGTAAAAATATAAATGTTTACTTATTTAGAAAACGTATAAAAATTTGAACGTAGCGGGACTCGAACCCGCGCCTCCTGGAAACCGACCAGGCACTCTGACCAAAAGTTTTACGTTCTCATCAAGCTATGTCCAAATTTTATACTCGTTAGCATCTCTGTAGGGAGATTTTTACAAATTTCCGCTACCCAAAGATAATTACTAAAAATCATCGACTGGCAACAGAGAATGCTATTTATTAAATATTTTAAAACTTTTTTTAAAGTGTTTTTCCAATTCCTGGTCGGTTTCCAGGAGGCGCGGGTTCGAGTCCTGCTACGTTCAAATTTTTATACGTTTTCTAAATAAGTATTTTTCTTTCCTAAGTGTGGAATTAAACTTTAAAAAATGTTTAAAAATATAAATATTTTCTTTAGTAGGTTTTGAACATACAACCATCGCTGTGAACTGTGGTTCACAGCGATGGTTGTATGATTCACGATGTTGGTATGGTTCTTTCGATGTTCTATGGCGTTCTGAGCGTGCCCACGATATCAGTTGATGACTTTCAAATTTAAGTTTCACAAAAATGGAACAAACATATCACTATACCAGAAATCAATATCGATTTAATGCAAAAATAGGAATACTAAGTTAGTCCGGTTGCAAAAATACTTTTTATTTTATTTAAAATTCGAGTTCCGCCATTCGAGAGTCGTGACACTTTAACTACCTTTCAGTTAATGTCGCTGTGAAAAATGAAATGAATTTATATCATTTTAAATTACCTGATTCTATAAATAGATTCATGATATCTTCACGTTTTTCTTTAATATCAACTTCACGCTATATCCCGCGTATAGAAAGGCAAATAGAGGGAACCTAGTGCTAAGATTCTTTGTGCAACATTCCCATTTTTCCAGATAGTGTGTGCTAAGTTTTTTTTATTTATTAATCAAATTCATTACCTCGAGTGGAAATCAAACTCATAATCATCATGTTTCAATCAAGCGCCGCTGCGCCGCGATGGTGTTATTAAGGAATAAAAGAATGTATACAAATAAAAAAAACATGGTAAAATAATAAAAAAGATTAACACAGAGTGTTTTATTTTACACTTTCCATATAAATACAAAATGTTAGTAACTTATGCAATGCAACGCTGCAATAGCTAGAACTAGGAAAAGAGACTGAGACAGAGAGAGAGAGAGAGAGAGAGAGAGAACGCAAAGGGCAGAATAGAGTACTACCACATAATACGCATTGTTTCGAGTTTGGGCGGAAAACAAGGATAGATGCTAATAGCCCACGCAACAGAAAAGAAATAAATATAAATGAAATACTTTTTTTTTTGCTTTACACTATTTTCCAGTTGGCACAGATAACTTAAGGTCAAGATACTTAGTTTCCCATGCAACGCAATTTTTTTGAGACATTGAGAGTCGAGTTGAGGAATTCAACGCCGTTCTATATCTTGTTATCAGAGCGTGCAAATGAAATATTTTTCTCAAAATTAAATTATGAAAAAAAAGGGAAAAACAATTTAGCTTCACGCTGTATCCCGCATATAGCAGGGTAGACTCTCCGTTAAATCAGCAAATGAAAAATCCATATATAATAAATATATGGATTATGCATATATATATATTCAATTTAAAAATTTGCTTACTTAAATAAATTACTTTTCTATTAAATATAAGTTTCAGCGACGTTGCATATTGCATCGACATTATTACACAACAGTGTTCTCTCATTTATCATAACAATGTAAGAAATCGTGGAAGCATTTGCTTTTAACTTATTTAGTGTATAAATATTTTCACAGAGAAATCGTGACTGACTGTCTTATTTTTTTAGCTTCCGGTTGTATCCTACATATAGCAGGGTAGGTAGAGGGAACCCGGAAATCCATTTACTGCTCACCCATTAAGCCACTTCCGTTACCCACTTTTCGCTGAATTTTGCAAGCATTGCGTGTTGAGTGGCGGAACTCAACGCTGCCATAGTTTAATATTATTCTTCACTACGTTAATCAATCATAAAATAAGTTTATCTGTTATGGATGGCGCAGCGATACCGCGTTTGAATGTTTATGCGACAGCTGTGGATTCGATTTCCATGAAAGGATTATTAAAGGAATGAATTATTTTCATTTCCGCGTTGCGTTCCACCACTCAATATGCAATGTCTCAAAACACTAGGTTCTATGTCTACTATGTCTACTGTAATCTATAAATATATAACTGTATGTAACAATTCTATGACGCAGAATGTTTTATTATAGACGTTTAATGGGAAACCTTTGAACTTAATCAACTTATCAAAGGCTTCTTTTGACGTAAATATCAAAAATAACACTGTACAATATAATTTCGTAATAATTGCTGCAACATCATCAGGTAGCGTGGACAAGTTAACATAAAGATAGATAAAAGAATAGTAAAAAAGACTTATCAAGCAAGATTGAGGAGTAAAACTGGCAGCGGAAGAACTTGATTTACCTTTGAGAATACAGTGTCGATGGTACTGGAAGAAGATCATGTAAAAGGCAGGACTTCCCCCCAAGAGGACATGTATGAAGAGGTTGATGATAGTGGTCGAGGCAAAAGAGGCAGGGACCGTAGGGCTTAGTGCTCCGTGCTAGTTACCGTAATAACTGATTCTGTAGAATCAGAGAAGTCGAACCCACGACCATCGTTTACAGTAAGACGCCGTCCCGATCTAACGGAAATGAAACTTCAAGTATATAAATAAAAAGTAACACATTTCGACACGGACTATTTCCTCTTTAAACTACGGATGTTATAAATTCAGCACAAAAGAGCTCGATTCCTGCTGTTTACAAGAACCTTTTCATAGAAAATTGTGAACATTTTTAAATTGCTTCACAGCAATATTTATATAATATTATTTTTAGTATTAGTGTATGTTTGTATTTTTATCTTTATTCAGGGTAAGTGAGAAATTAAAACGAATAAAAGAATATTTTTTCTGTATGAGGAAGTTGTAGCGCAGGGATACACGCGTGGACTGTAAATTTCCCACTTTTCGGTTATATTCCCACTCGAGGGAATGAACTATTTAAGATTGCTATTTCCTCCCTACGGCAACGAGGCAAAGCGCGGCGTCGCTTTCTGACACTCGTCACACATTGCCTCGATAATTCGGCAGAAAGTGGAGAACAGAAGTGTCTTAGTGGGAACGGAGTATCTTAGCACTAGATTCTCAGGTTTCCTCTGCCTACCCTGCTATGTAAGGGATATAACGTAAAGCTAAAATTATAGTACAGATTATCTAGTTTCAAGACTCTCCTTTCTCGCCTTATGGTGAAAGTCAAATCAAATCAAGTCTTCTTCTAATCGAGCAGGAAAATAAAAATAATCCACTCTCCCCAGTGAGGGTCGAATTCTCAACTATTGTATTTACAGTCAGGCACTGTACCACTGCGCCAAAACGGCCTCATTACAAGTTTTTATTTGGTGTGTGTTAGTATATGTGATATTTTGTAAGCTTAACCCGTCTCCTTAACTTGAGTCCGATTGAGCTGAAATTTGGGTTACGACTTCAGTTCTGATGACAATAAAATTATATGTAATAGATATTGTTGTTGATCTAAAATAGTCGCCGCAAAAAAAACGTGGATGCCAAAATTTTGCACCACTCTCACCTCAAAAAAAAGCTAACATCTTAACAGCTTGTTTTGAAAAAGGATTTTTTTTTTATTATATTTTATTTTGTTAATCTTTTTATTTTCTCTTTTCTAATTGGGTCTCTTACACATAACTGTGTAGTCTTAATGAAAACTAACTCATTCCTTTACTTTCTTACTTAAAGAAAACTTCACGCATTTTCCCGCAAGGAGAACCGAATCTAGTGTAAACCTTCTGCTCTCCACTTTCAGCATAATATTAAAACATTGCTTTAGTGGAAAGCAGTGACGTAACTTAACATCGCTCGTGTAAATTACAATTATAATTATTTTAAGTATAAATATCACCTTAATGGGAATCGAACACATAACTTTTATGTTTAGTAAATTCTAACGCCGTGGAGGTATTTTTTTATAATATATAATCTATAAAAAACCATTTTAAACTTCCCTTTTTCAAAGTACTTTTATGAATTCTAAATAAGAGTTCATAATAAGGTTATTACGAAACAACGGAATTGTTCCCCAAACGAAATTTCATAATTACGCACGTAGAAGTAATTTGAGACCTATTATATTCTATTTTGTTCTTAGAGTTGAGTAAGAAGCTGTGTAGTTTTGACTTCGTTTATAATACTAGTTTGTTAGATCTAATTTAAATACCTTCACTACACATTTATATAGCCTCACGTTGTATCCCTCACATAGTAGGGTAAACAGAAGGAACCTAGGAACCTATTTTTTTTTATGGAAAAGACAAGGCAAACGAGTGTTCGGGTCACCTGATGGTAAGTGATTACCGCCGCCCACGACCCCTTGCAACACCAGAGGAGCTACAGGTGCGTTGCCGGCCTTTAAGGTGGATTGGACGCCGGAGCCCGGCATTAACTGATGTGAAACGCATTAGTACTAGGAAACCGTTTCCATTAAGATGCTTAAGCTCCCTGGTCCTTGTGCAAGGGCAAAATAAGGAGTGTCTTAATACTAGGTTCGCTAAAAAATATATAAAAGTAAAAATAAATGTAAGAAGCTTTATGATTAATATATAAAAATAAAATAAAAATGATTAATTGAGAATAACATAGTTTCCTTTGCCTGATTTGAAAAAAAATCCTTTATATATATTTAACATAGCCGTTGTGGCGCAGTGAATAGATATGTCGTACTAAATACATTACACACACGTCGGTTGTGACTTCGAATCTTATACACTAAATTAATAAGAAATTCTTAGAAATTAGATTATAACTAAAATAGTTATTATGGAAGGTACAAATGGGAACCTAGTGCTTTCTTCATCATTCTCAGTGTAGGAACATCCTAGCTAGAAAAATATGTAGGTCATTCAGCAATATGTTCCTTACATCACGTATATAAACATACATACAAGTACATACCTACGAATCAGCAATTTAGAGTAATACCATAAATTAATTCGCTTTCGTATTTAAAAGGGGTTAAAAACGCTTCCAGCAAAATTCAAATAAAAAAATAACCGACAGCGTGATTAAGCACACGTTTCTAAAAGATCGTTATCTAAAATCTGGAATATTCTACCATTTCGCCTCTTTTTTTTTAAATCCATCCAATTGATGTTTATTTTTATTTGCTTTTGGGGAACCGTAGCTTAGGTGATAAGGAAAAATATAAAAAAAATAAAATTTTCCTTGTTTTTAAAATAGGTGTTTTGATCAAATGGTTATAAGAGCGGCGTTAGATTTCGCTATGTTGTTGAAGTGGGGTGGGTGGTTAGATATATAGAAGAAGGTGTTTCTGTACAATATATGAAAGAGGATTTTTTTTAATATTTATGAGGGTATTTTTTATTTTTTTATTATTTTCTATTTTTATTCCGCCAATCAATACACAACGTCTCAAATTCTTGTGGATTACTTAAATTAGCATGCAAGTAGATATTGTACATTTTATTTCATTTTTAGATTGTTATTTACCTAATTTTATCCAGTAATAATTTACCTTATCTATATAAACAATTTTTTTACAGCTATTGTATTCTGAAAATTGTCGTTGCTATTCATGAAGATAAAAATTAGCAGAGGTAATATATATTTTTGTCAAATTATGTCTTTTTAGTTTTAGTATGTACGCCCTTTTAGCCTATCTATCTATGTATGTTTAAATATAATTAAATCAGCTTCACGTTGTATCCCGCACACAGCAGGGTAGGCAGAGGAATCCCAGTGTTCACACACTCCGTTCCCCACTTTCCGCTGAATTTTGGAGGCATCGGGTGTTTCATTGGTGGAAATCAACGCCGCGCTTTGCTTCGATGCCAGAACGAAGAAAATGGAAATATAAATTTAAATAAATATTTCATTTTACACGAGTGGGGAAGAACCCACAACTATTCGCGTTTGCAGTCATACTATGTGCCTTTGCGCCACGGCTGGCTTCCTAAATAAGTAAAATATTTAACCGGCCGGCGGTCGCGGTGCAGTGGCAGTACAAGCGATCGATTCCTACTCAGAAGAGTAATTTATTCATTATTTTTATTTCCACGCCTTGTAAACGACACTTTTTTTCAATTTCTTAATTTATCAACCATTTAAGTCTTACTGTATATTATTAC
Source organism: Heliconius himera (assembly GCA_021202915.1). Classification (NCBI taxonomy): domain Eukaryota; kingdom Metazoa; phylum Arthropoda; class Insecta; order Lepidoptera; family Nymphalidae; genus Heliconius; species Heliconius himera. The sequence goes on from JAJHJA010000974.1 coordinate 363,339, forward strand.
AAAAATCTATTATTTCCTGTAGAGAGAAGGCACCTAGAAAACACGAGGAACTCATTTAACAGCGTTACGACTTTATTACATTCAAATAAAATTATGAAGAATTACTTTTCATTTCATTGATAAATCAGTATAAACAATACCCACAGAATCCCTTTTTCATTTACATATGATTTTCTATTTTCATTGAGAGAACGGAGCACCAAACGCTACGGTCCCTATATACTTCTTTCGCTTCGTCCACTGTTAACAACCTCTTCATACATCTTTTGACACTGTGCTCCTCTCCACCCACTCTTGGTGAAAGTTGAAGCTTAAAATCATATTTCCGTACATACAGAACCTAATAACAAAATATCGACGGCCATACAAGTTATTTCATGTTCAGAACATATGGCGGTACATGAAATGGACCAATCTGCCCCAAATTAGCATTTAAAACGAACTCTAATGAATATACCAAAAAAAATGGTTGCAAGCTGCAGAGGAAATGGCTACTAAATTTAGATCTAGCATGAAAAATATTCTATAATCAAAAAATGTTTTTTGTGCGTTCAAATGTGCGTGTGTTATTGTGCAATATATAGGCCAGTCGTGGCGCAGGGGCAGAAAGTGTAACTGTTAAATCGACTGGTTGCGGGTTCGATCCCCACTCGAGGAATGAAATATTTATTTTAATTTATATTTCCATTGGTAAAACAAAAGATGGTGAACCACGGCTTTGAGTTCTGCCATTCAACATGCAATGCCTCCAGAATTCGGTGGAAAGTGGGGAAAGGAGTGTCTTAACAATAGGTTCCCTCTGCCAATCCTGCTGTGTACGGGATACAGCTAGAAGCTGGTTTATTTATATAATAAGTAGAAAAGTAATATGCTTTTGGCCATTATCGAACAAGTAAGTTAAAATTAGTCATTAAGAATTCTATATTTTAATATGGAATATATATTTCTAAAAATCCCTATTCTCTTATAACACTAATTTTAACTTTGATTAACCAATTTTTTTAACAGTTGCGGTCAAGGAGAAATTTTGACCTATTGTAGTTACCTGACAAAAACAAATTGCTTTCTTTTGTTCTATTTTACAAAATAATTAAATTATAAAAATTAAAGATAACAAAATAACCTTTATAAAAATTAATAAAAAAATTACAAATTATTATAAAAAATTGTATTCCGCACGTGGGATTGTAGGCAGAGAGAACCTATAGTCAGTCACTCCGTTCTCCACTTTCTGTACAACTTTCAAGGCATAACATATTGAGTGGCGGAAATCAATACCGCGCTATGTCTTTTTTCTAGAGTCATCGATCCATTTTCGAGTTTACAGAGTTTACAGACGATGGACCATCATGGACTCATAATATTGTTATTTGCAAAATTACACATAATAGTGTAAATATTACAGTAATTTTAGATGGAACTTTATTTTTTTATTAGCTTCGCGCTGTATCGCGCGCATAGTACAGTAAGCAGAGGGAAATGGGAATTTAGTATTAGGACACCGTTCCCATTAAGACACTTCCGTTCCATAATTGCCGCTGGATTCTGGAAGTTTTGCCTGTTGAGTGGCGGAGCTCAACGTCACGCTTTCCTCGTTACCAGAGCGAGGAAATTAGGATATTAAATATTTCAATTCTATGAGTGTAAATCGAATTCACAACTACAGTAGCACGCGGCAAGTCGTAGCGCAGGGGTACAAACCCCTGCCCCACGACTTTTATTAATAACGGGAAAAATCTAAAGCGAAGCTTAGAAAACACAATTTTTACACGTCATTTTAATTTTTAAACACGCTTTGTAGATTCCTTTTGAACCTTTCTTAATTTTATAATCAAAGAATTTGTGTAAAAAGTTAGTAAAAAAAAAATTACAAGGTACTCTACAATTCATTTTATTAGTCAAAAGATGTTTGAGTTTTTTTTTTAAAGAAAAAAATATGTTTTTTAAATGAACAAAGCCTCTCGCTTTGCCCTTTAAATTAGGTCACACGCAATTTTCCGAAATTGTCCAAAGCTGTTGTTACCACCTTAAATAGAATTATCATATGGAAATTTATATTATTTTATTCATGTATTTGATATGATTACATCAATTGTTAGAATATATTTTTTATAAAATTTGTTTTTGCATTTTATATGTACGTTTTTATTAAGATATTTTAAAATAACTTACTAAACACAATTCAAGTAAGAAAAACTTAATTATATAAATGGCTATATATGTACTTTTATATTGATTACTTTAAATTTTATTACCAAAGAAAAATACAAGACAAATAGTGGCACATCTTTAGTTTTTTCTGCCCATCTAGCTTGATCGTTCGTATCCCGCTTGGGCTCCCAATTTCTAGGATAACGTGTTGAACGGCGGCGCTTAACACCGCACTCTATCTTTTTACTATATAAAAAAAAAAAATAGTTCATTCCCATGAATGTAAATAGAGCCCATAACCGTATCATATTTACATATACTGTGCCGATACTACACGATGATCTCATACAAAAAATTGACAAATAACTATATTCCCGACACAACATCAATCCCACTTTATGTTAAACCAGAAATCTCAATTACGAATTTTGGCAAAAGTACGCAGATGGACCAAGAAATAGAATAATTTAATTTTCTGACCTGGGGGCTTGTCCGTTTTCGCTGGTCCAATGATTTATTAACGCTACAACTCAAACAGGTGAAAATAAAAAAGTACATTTTGAAGTATACAAACACAAAACAGAGTGTATTTTATTAATAAGGGTAAGAGAATTAAGTTGAACAAACATACTTAAATATCTTTGTGTATTTATAATGTTTACATTGGGTCACCTTGTCCGATGCGAGGCTCTTGGGATTTTTTAATTTCGCAAATTTTTGCTTTCTGCTAATATAAATTTTGTACTGTGATCGTATTACGGTAGCTTCATTAAATATAGTTCTATTGATTTAACGCTTGTTTCTTTATTAATCAAATCAAATCAGCTTCACGCTGTATCCCGCACACAGCAGGACTTTACAGTCACACCTCGTGCTGCTGCGCCACGACTGGCCTTGGCCTTGTTTCTTTATAGCCTAATTAAAATCGACATACATATAATGTACATATAATATATAATTAAGGAAAAAAATGGTCAAGTGCGAGTCGAACACGCACCGAGGGCTGTAATTTTGTGATTGTATTGGAATGGAAAAATATAGCTTACAAAAGAAAAAAATAAATTTGTGACCGTATTTGCTGATTCTATATAAAATTTACTATAAATATAAGTTTGTAGTATTTTATATTACGATATACCTATAAAATAACAATTTTCAGAATTTTTAGCTTATTAGTACTATATAATTTTTAATTTCTTGTCAAATTTTATAAGCCCTAGGTAACGCGATACCTTACGGTACGACCCACATAATGATTTAAAAATTTCTTTTCCTCCAAGAAACTCTACTTCATCATTTGTTTTTCAAGTATCTGACCTATAAAAATAAAACACCTACGGAAACTATTTAAATATAACATAACCAGGCACGTTAAATCACGTTTATTTTCCACCTAACAATTAGTAATATGGTGATTTTTGTTCTTTTGTCCGTTTTTTTTATCAACGTCCACGTCGCGTAAAGCGGGGCCAGTCATTATTCATAATTACTGCGTAATGGCAGACATTGTATGCGGCTTTGTAGAAGTGTTAGCTCGTTGATATAGTGGGGGGAGTAGCGTTTTTTATAAATATTATAATTAAAAAAAAAATGCTTTTGACGGTCTTGCATATTTAGAACGGTGCACTCAGACTAGATGAGCTTTAGTTAAAAAGAATGAATAGTATGATGTGTCTGGGTTTATTGACGGTGAATTATGATTTAACATAGTCAGAGGAAACTTAGTGTTAAGCCACTTCGTTCTCCACTTTCTGCCGAATTCTGAAGGCTTCGGAAGGATCTGTTATACCCGGACCCTGCAAGTATATTTGCGGATCCCTAGACTGACGCTGCCGCGTCAGCAATATTGCCGAATGCTTTAATATTATAATTACTTATTACTTTCAGTCTCCATCCTATTGTCTTAGAGAAAGGTTGCCTAAGATTTATAATTTCTATTTCAAGTGTTTATATACTATTTCTATAAAATACTATTTCTCTACTATTTCATTTTAATAAATAAAGTGTAATTAAAATAAATCTTTTTTTTAAAAACACGAAACAAATTCGCGTTATAACATTTTGGTGGCAGCGGTGGGATTTACGAAAATACAAATCCCTGGAACGTCTTTGTGAACATTTATAAAAAGTGAAAACTGTAATTAATAAACTATTTGTGAAAATTTGTTACGAGAATCGTGGGCCGTTTTGCTTCCCAAGTCGCATCACACCTGCAGTAACCTGATATGGCGCTTATCTGGACCACCGTGGCGTTCTGCGTTATGTGAGTCTGGCTTTAGATACAAATTCCATTATAAATATTTTAAAAGGGCATTAAAATCGATTTAAATTTAATTTCAATAATTTTTATTTTTTTTATTTTGTGTAATGAATATATAAATATGTTTTTATCAGTTATTGTTATGTGTTAAATAAGTTTCTTATTTCATGTGTATACATATTAGCCGCAACGTAATTTAATTTTATAAGTTAATTTTATTTTTTTTGTTATATTTGTTCATAAATATGGCGGAATCTAAAGTGCCCAAAATTATTAAGAGCGATTCGTTACAAGTTCCACATCCTATAGATTTGCCGTCTGAATCGGAGGATGATAGACCATTAAATTCTTTAGAACAAAAGAAACAAAAAGGAAAGAAAACTCTTTCAATACCAGAGATGGATTTAAACATTCTATTAAAATTTATAAAACCATATGATGGATGTAGGGAGACTTTAAATTCATTTATTATAAATTGTAATAATGCTTTCGATTTAGCTTCCGACTGGCAAAAGCCAATTTTGTTTAAGTTCATTTTAAGTCAATTATCGGGAAAAGCTGAAGCAATTTGCTCGATAAAAGATTTTTTGTCTTGGGAACAGCTAAAAGAATTTCTAAAAACACAATTTAGCCAAAGAAAACATTACACACATTTACTCACTGAACTGCAAGAATGTAAACAAGAGCCTAATGAAAATGTTAGTCAATTCTCTCTACGAATCGAAACTTGCTTATCACAATTACTGACAGAAATATCATTAAATTCGACGAAAGTAAAAGAAATCCCAGGCCGAGTAGCGGCAATGGAGGATCTCGCCCTCCATCATTTCACAATGGGCCTACACCCTAGAATTTCCAACTTTGTTAGGTGTAGGACACCTAAAAACTTAAATGAAGCAATAAATATAGCTATTTCCGAAGAGCGTGTGCATCAAAATCTTTTTAAAAGAAATGATATGGTGACTAGGTTTAGTAAACCATTACAACCCCGACGACAAGTTGTTAACTTAAATAATTCCATGCAAAAATCCTTTGAACCTTCTCGACCGACTTCTAGAATTCCATATCAATCTACTTCGAAAGTCTGTAATTATTGCAAAAACATTGGTCATACAATAGAAAACTGTAGAAAACGAGAGTATAACAATCGACGCTATGGCAAACCGTCCTTTTCTAGACCACAACAAAGTGTAAATTATTCTCAAGCTATGTCGGATAATGGTCGCGACGAAGTCGATGACGTAAAAAACTAGGTGATGTCTCACATCGGTGTCGTGTGAGACACCAAAGAAATAAAACTGGCACCAACTCTTCGTATAACCTTACTAAATCCACTGTATCTTTTAAGCCCACTGAATCCTCTGAATCCACTGAATCCGCTGTATCCGCTGTATCCGCTGAATCCGCTGTATCCGCTGTATCCGCTGTATCCGCTGAATCCGCTCTATCCGCTGTATCCGCTGTATCCGCTGAATCCTCTGTATCCACTGAGTCTGCGCAGTTAGCGAAGTCCACTGTTTCTCGAAATGCAAGCGTTATTGAGCCTCATTTGGCTTCGATATCTTCCAAAATCAATGAATCTGTTAAACCGATTCAAACCACTGTATCCACTGAGTCTATATCTGTTGCTAAATCTGAGATGGAAATTTTTGAAATTACTTCTGATCCAACTAAAATACTATTACCGCATATTCAAGTTCAAACGTCTGTATCTAACACGCCATTATCATTATTAATTGACTCTGGTTCATCAATAAGTCTAATTAAATTTAACTGTATTCAAAATACGCCGAAACTCAGAACTGAAATTATAAATTTGAAAGGCATTGACCCCACAGAAGAGTGCACTCAAACAATGGGACACTTTAATCTTAAACTTTATTTATCTAATTCTCCACGAAAGTTTATAACTCATAAATTTCATTTAATAAAAAATATTAACTTACCTTATGACGGAATAATTGGTTCTGATATGTTAGATAATTTTAAATGCACCATAGATTATAATAAAGATGTTTTAAAAATAGACGATGAAGATATTAAACTTCAATTTCGTGTACCTACCTACATCATTCCTCCTAGATCTGAAATGATAATTGAATGCTCTGTAAAAAATCCCGAAATTACCGAAGGTTTCATCTTAGATCAAAATATTTCTGATACGTTACTAGTGGCGAACTGTTTTGTTAGAGTAAAAGATAATAATAGAATTAATATTTCCATCATTAATACGTCAGAATCTTCTGTTACTCTTAATTCAAATCTCAATTTAGTAATTATTTCTAAGTCAAATTCACTTGTTCCGAAAGATGCTCATTCTATTAACTATACTAATTGCTCAAAAGAATATGATACATATTATAGAACTAAATCTATACTAGATCAACTTCGAATATCTCATCTTAACTCTGAGGAAAAGGATGCTCTCTTTGAAATATGCTCCGAATATTCTGATATATTCCATTTACCCGGAGAATTATTAACTTATACTACCGCTATTAAACACGAAATAAAAACTAATTCAGATGTTCCAATTCATACTAAGTCTTATCGATTCCCTGAAGTACATAAAGAAGAAGTAAGAAAACAAACTAATATAATGTTAGAACAGGGTATAATTCAGCCTTCTAATTCTCCGTGGTCATCACCTATTTGGATAGTGCCAAAAAAATTAGATGCTTCTGGTCAACAAAAGTGGCGAGTAGTAATAGATTATCGAAAACTAAACGACGTAACCATAGGTGACACTTATCCAATCCCTCAGATTAGTGAAATATTAGATCAACTTGGGAACAGTAAGTATTTTTCTACCCTGGACTTAGCTTCAGGTTTCCATCAAATTCCTCTTGACCCAGCTGACGCAGCCAAAACAGCTTTTAATATTCCCCAAGGTCATTATGAATTTACTCGTATGCCGTTTGGGCTTAAGAATGCCCCAGCCACATTCCAACGTTTAATGAACACTGCTCTTTCCGGACTTCAAGGTATCAGATGTTTCGTTTACTTAGACGATATTGTTATTTATTCCCACAATTTACAAACTCAAATAGAAAATTTAAAATTAGTTTTCCAAAAATTACGGGAATTCAATCTTAAGCTACAACCAGACAAGTGCGAGTTCTTAAGAAGAGAGGTAGGATATTTAGGACACGTAATTACTGAGGAAGGAGTAAAACCTAACCCGGATAAGATAAAAGCAGTAACTCAGTTCTCGACACCATCCTCACCTAAAGATATTAAATCATTTTTAGGCCTCGTCTCATATTATCGGCGTTTTATTCCAGATTTTTCTAAAATTGCCAAACCCTTAACTTCTCTGCTTCGTAAAGACACAGTATTTAAGTGGGAGAATCAACAACAACTCGCTTTTGATACCTTAAAACGTAAATTAACTACAGCTCCAATACTCTGCTATCCAGACTTTACAAAACCCTTTATTCTGACATGCGACGCGTCAAATTATTCTATTGCTGCAGTTCTATCTCAAGGTTTAATCGGTAAAGATAAACCTATTGCTTTTGCTTCGCGTACTTTAAATAAAAGTGAAAGTAATTACAGTACAACGGAAAAGGAGTTATTAGCTATTATTTTTGGTTGTAAAACATTTCGTCCATATCTATACGGCAGAAAATTCCAAATCGTTACCGATCACAGACCTCTAAAGTGGTTATTTAATCATAAAGATCCAAGTAGTAAGCTTCAAAGATGGCGATTAAAACTTGAAGAGTTTGAGTATGAAATTATATATCGTAAAGGAAAACTAAACTCTGTTGCAGACGCGCTCTCTCGTTACCCTGTCAATCCAATATATCCTGGAAAACCTAGTACTGACGATCATTCTAATTCTCTTGACTCAATCACTGATTTCGGGAACATAAATTTAAGTCCACAAAGTAATGACCTTAATCTTGATTTTAATGATCTTGAAATCCCATCCTTACAAACCTCTCCTGAGGTTGATCCATTATTAATTCCTCCAATTGAAAATACTTCTATTCAAGGTGGTACTCCTCTATTGGCTGAACAACCTTCAGTCTCTAATCCTGCTATTTTCAATCCTTCTATTGAAATTATTGATCTTCCAAATCCAGAAAATCAAAGCAAACTTGATGACATTAATCTTGAATCTTTAATTCCTACTATTTCTACAGAACAAGTAAATCCTTCTGTATCTAATAATGATAATGAAATAACACAAAATCCTTCTTCTATATTAAATAACTCTGGAAATGATATTTCCACTGATACTGTAAAACATAATGCCGAATATTCAAAATTCCTTAAAGAAATTGCGTCTAAATCTATACAATATGATACTAAAATTATTGAAAGAAATGAATCTCTTCTTAAAACTAACTGTAAAATTGTTTTAATTCCAAGTTCTATAGATTTAGATGAATCTAACGCTTATATTCAAGAAATAATGAATAATATAGAAAATTTTAATGAAATTATGTATTGCGAAAAACAGCTACACTCTTTTAATAAAGTGTTGTTAAACAATAAGGATATTTATTTAATTTATACAAAAGTTCATCACTTCGATGAATGCACATACCCGGAAATCTTCCATACTCTAAAAATTATAAAATCTTATTTATTACAGAATTACACTAATATAACTGAAATTGCTATTTCAGATTTCAAAAACCCATTTGAAAATAATTCATTTATCAAAATATATAATATCCTCACTTATTTATTTCACAATACTAATATTACCATAAACATATACCATGATAATATAATATATCCCGCTGTTAGTGAAATAAAGAAAATTCTACGAGAAAATCATGACTTACCAATTGCTGGACATTTAGGCTCGGTTAGGATGCTTAAACGCATTCAGGAGAAGTATTATTGGAAGGGTATGAGAAATGATGTGGAAAATTATGTTAAAACTTGTTCTCTCTGTCAAGAAAATAAAGCTCTTCGGAAAACTAATAGAGCGCCAATGCAAATAACTACGACATCCAATGCCCCTTTTCAAAGGGTAGCTTTAGATATTGTGGGTCCTTTACCAGAATCGGGCACTGCTAAATTAAAATACATAATGACACTTCAAGACGACCTTACAAAATTTTGTGCTGCTTACCCACTACGTGGTGTTTCAGCAGAAGAGACAAGCGATTGTCTTTTGCATTTCATTTCTATGTTCGGTATTCCAAAAATGATTTTAACTGATCAAGGTACTAACTTTACTGCAGAACTTTTTAAAAAGACATGTGAATTTTTAAAAATTAAACAACTTTGGTCGACACCGTATCATCCGCAAACTCAAGGTGCTCTGGAAAGGTCTCATTCCACCCTTAAAGAGTACCTAAAATCTTATGTTAATGAAAATCAAGACAACTGGCCTCGTTATGTATTCACTGCAATGTTAGCCTACAATACCGCAGTACATTGCACAACACATTATACTCCTTATGAGTTGGTTTTTGGCCATAAAGCTTTTATACCTGATTCAATTTACGATGAAGTACCGTATGTCACTTATCCTGATTATGTAAAAATGTTACAACATAGACTTAAGTTCTCGCGTCAAAAAGCTCTCGAATATATATGTAAGTCCAAGGAGACTTCAAAAACATATTATGATCAACGATCCAGGAAGGTTCAATACAAAGTTGGTCAATACGTGTACTTAAAAAATCATTTAAGGCTTCGAAAAGCCCTATCTCCTATATGGAAGGGTCCTTTTAAGATCGTAAAGATTCACGGAAACAACACCTTGTCATTACTAATTAATAGGAGACATATAAAACATCATTATGATGAGGTTAAGCCGGCAAGCGATGTCGATAACCATGCGAGTTCCTAAAATCTTAACTAAACTAGTATTATATTAAGTTATCAGTAATTGGCTATTATTTTTAGTTTTTATTACTATTGTTTTATTTCTTTGCAGTCACGCATTGTGCAGTCATTACATGGTGATAGCAACTTCAAGTTTCATTCAACCAATTTCATCGAGTTCAGGCATATATTTTGACTATTTGGGAAAATTAAAAATTATTAATGGTCATCTCAATGTCGTAATACCGATGAATATTGCAAACATTGGATTACATATTGATAACATTAATTCTGTTCTGGGAACAGTTAGATATCTTTGCAAATCCTCAGAAATAATTAATACGGAATGTCATAACATGTTAGAGCCCTTAACCACTCGATATCGAGAAATAAGTCAGCAATATTCTTCTATTTCTCATTTACTTGAAACTAGAACAAAACGTGGTGCATGGATTGGGGGTGTAGGAACTGTATTTAAACATATTTTTGGCACTTTAGACGAAGACGATGCTATTAAATACGATAATGCTATAACTGTTGTGCAAAATAATAATAAAGAACTAGCTTCATTAATTAAACAAAATATTCTAGTTACATCATCAGTAATCTCGTCTTATAATCATTCTTTACATAAGCTAAAGATTAATGAAGATAGTTTAAATGAAGCTGTTGACAAGCTCTCTGTATCTATGAAAAACGTTACCGTTATTTCAAATAAATTAATTCAAATTTCGGAAATAAATTCTATATTAAATAATTTAGAATCTTCAATTCTTGCTTTATCCTTTCAATTAGAGGATCTTATTAATGCTTGTCTATTTTGTAGTATGAATGTACTTCATCCTTCCATCATAACTCCAAGTCAGTTATTTCAAGAGCTTGCCGACAACCATAGATATTTACCAAATGGTCTTGAATTAGGTGTAAGTTTAGATTTAAGTTCAATGCATTCTATTATGAATATATCTAAGTTAATTTGTTACTATTTAAATTATAAGGTAGTATTTGTGTTACAAATACCTTTAGTTACTTCTCAGGAATTTTATTTGTACCATAATATTCCATTGCCCGTACCTCATAACGTTAGTAAGCCAGACTCATTCACTTTGGTAATACCAGGCAGTAAATATACAGCTATAACCAAGGACAAGATCCAGTACACTAATATTGACTCTCTCGAAGTGTGTAAAAGTGTAAACTCCCAGAACTATATATGCTACGTCATGAACGTTTTGTCGGTAAACGCAAATCCATCTTGTGAAAGTGAACTACTATCAAAAGTGATAAAAAATCTACCAGTGCAGTGTAAAACGGAATTTCTTAAAGGTGATTTAGATATTTGGAAAAATTTAATGAATAATAAGTGGATTTTCGTACAATCTCATTCTGTTAAATTATCTATAGATTGTATTAACTCTGAGTTAGTGGAAGAAAATATTCATGGTATTGGTGTACTTACTTTACCCAAATATTGTGTAGCCTATTGTAAAAATACAAAATTGTATGCTAATAATAATTTTGTAAACATTACTGCACCTTTATCAAGTTTTTCTAATTTTAATTTAATAAATGATCCTTGTTGCAATGTAAACACATTTAAAGAAAGTGTAAGTAATGTGCCACATATTACTTTACAGGATTTAGATACAAAAAATATCGATGTTAACTACAATGAAATCATTAAATCTTTTGAAAAGAACCTTGATAAAATAATAAATGAACCACATATAATAAAATATGGAGCTCATTACTCTGTTTTAACTATTTTAATTATAATTACTATTATTTGTTATATTATATTTAAATTATATTCTAAGTTGTACAAATCTAACAGCAGCCTTTCCCATTCAAACTCTTTCAAATCCCCAGAGTCAACCTCTTCCAAGTCGCCTACAGTTCTTTTGGAAGTAAATGAAGCTGAAAGACAGACTGACAAGACTTCTGAAATAATTTCACCTGCTAAACTTCGAATCAATGTTTAAAATGAAAAAAAGAATTATAATCATTTATTGTACATAAACTTCTAAAAAAGTAGAAGTTTATTTCTTTAAAGGGGGAGGTGTTATACCCGGACCCTGCAAGTATATTTGCGGATCCCTAGACTGACGCTGCCGCGTCAGCAATATTGCCGAATGCTTTAATATTATAATTACTTATTACTTTCAGTCTCCATCCTATTGTCTTAGAGAAAGGTTGCCTAAGATTTATAATTTCTATTTCAAGTGTTTATATACTATTTCTATAAAATACTATTTCTCTACTATTTCATTTTAATAAATAAAGTGTAATTAAAATAAATCTTTTTTTTAAAAACACGAAACAAATTCGCGTTATAACAGATCGAACCCGCAACCAGTCGCATTTCCCTACACTCGTCACACTTTGTACTCACAACCAGTCACATTATGTACCCCTGCGCCATGGCTGTCCTCGAATTATATGAAACACAATGTAACAAAAAAGAAAAACTTTAAAGCTTCCAATGTGTGTTTTCGTCGTCCGGAGTATCTATCACTATATATATCTATCACTGGCCTTCCAGATCCCGTCTACGAAGCCTGCTTAATATATGATACAGAAGAGATATTTTGTCCATAAAATGAAGCGATAATACAAAAAAATATGAATATAGAGAATGGATGAATAGAGCGCCAACTTGATAATTTTTTAAACAATTATCTTCAATTCAAATGATTAATATAAATTATAAATATATATATGTATTCAATTTTTTATTCTTCCCGCTATCTCTTATGTAATATGTCTATAGCCACGGAGACAGTGTTATTAAAACGCTACAGTTTTGAATCCGACAGTGATTTGCTTTTAAAAATGTACCTTAATTTTTTTTCTTTTGGACATTTTTCGGGATTATAAGAGCTATTTTCGATATTAAAATATAAAAATCACTTATTTTTTTATTTTTAAATGAAAAAGCGTGTTTTTGTTATAGCTACCTAATAAATGCACAGTGTTTTTACTAACGAAAAGGAGAACAGAATGTCTTAACACTAGATTCTTTCTTCCAGAATATCTTAACAATAAAGATTATACCAAAAATCTAAAACCTTATATAGTTTTTAAAACGAAAATCTGCTTACAAAATCCATTACCAAGTAATCGTGACATCGAAAATAGATTGTTCTGACGCATTACCTTTCAGTTCGTTGTTGAATTCAATTTGTATGCTATCATCCTCACACCTTTGAATTTCTCAACATTTGCATTTTGAAATGAGTTCCTCATTCTTAGTGCGGGTTATTTGGAGAAGACGTGCAAAATTTAAATTTTATACTCGATACTTTCTTTATAAAATGGCTTTGCTTTTGTTATGCTCGATATTAGTTTGATGTAAATAATTATGGAGTTGTTCGGATTAACGTAGTAAAATTAATCTTAATTTTAATTTTTACACTATTGATTGTTAAAACACGATTAGTGGGACATTTGGATTCTGCTTCTTAATAATTAAAAAAAATGTTACTTTCTATATCTCAAGAGGAAAAAAACACCTCTACGAATATATGAATCACTTTGCTGTCCTATGTCTGTCTGTCAAGACTGTTTATGCCGAGATCACGAAGAGGTACCGAGGTGTAATGATTTATTTGGTATTTTATAAAAATAAATCAATACGAATTTATATTTGTTCATTTTATACCAAATAAATGCATTCGCCCGCAAACTTAAGTATGGCAATTATATTTTGACGTAAACTAAAACTAAGTTAAACTAAACTAACTTCACACTGAACGAAGCGCCAAACGCTACGATCTCTGCATACCTCTTTCGCCTCGTCTACTGTCATCAACCTTTTATACATGCCCTTTGGGGAGTTCTCATGCTTTTTACGTCTTCTTCCAGTATCTCTGATACTATATTTTTGAAGTTCAACCGAGGTCTCTCCCTACTTCACATACTGCTCGTTTTTCCGTCATAAATCTTTTTTACCATTTTTCTATCACTCACTCGATTGACGTGCCCAAACCAACTGAGCACCAGTTCTTCATTCTCATTGTGACATCCTCGCTAGGACTTGACATTCTGTGTATCTCTTTATTGCGAATTCGATCAGCTAAGCTGCCTCCGCATATTCTACAAAGAGATCTCATCTCAACAGCAGTCATCTTTCTTTATTCTTCTGTAATAACCACGTTTCGCTGCCGGGTAATAGCGTCGGAACCAACACTGCATTGGGTACGGCCAAACTGCTGACGTCTCATCAATGCATCTAAGGCACTGTTGACCCTGTTACCGGCACCAATACACCTTTCCGCATTCATCTCGCCCATCTTCCATCTCTACTGAACATACTTCCCAAATATTTTCTTGAATACCTACTATTATGAAATTTAACAATTTACAGTTTTATACTGTACTTGTAAAGCAAAAACTCCTCAAGAATTTGGAAATAAAAAGTATCCTATATGTTGCACCACAACCCTCTCTTTGTTTAAGTGAGTCCCAAAAAAATATTTTAACTATTCGAGACATTAGCCCGGATCTACAGAAATATGGACAAACATTTTGAAATTGTTACCTTGTGTTTTAGTAATGGGTAAATAAATATATTTATTTAGATGTATAGTATAGATAAAAATTATGACTGACTTATAACAGTACAAAACGAATATAAGTCTTTGTGTAAGTCTCAAACATTTTTTTTTCTCTTAGGTATTTTTACAATCAGTATTGTGTTTTTGAAATCAGTACTTTAAGCAGAAGTGTTAAGAGGTATGATATTTAAAGTGTGCATTCCAGCGAGTATATCTACTTATACTGAGCGTCAAAGTGACTGTCATGGAGTTGTTGACAGAATGTCCATTCTTTTAAGTCGCTTCCTGTAGGATCTTGTAGTCAACCCAGAAGCAAGTTCATTAGGATGCTCTTCAAGCCTGTCCTGATATCTGAGAGTGTTCTTGTGAATTTCCTCCATGACAGTGGAGATTCCAAGGTGATCGTGGATTTCAGTATTGGTGATAAACCATAGGATGTTAGTGATATTACGTAGGATAGTGTTTTTTTAAATATTTAACGATATTTTTTGAACTTAACTATATTTTTATGCACAATTTGTCTATAAAAACTTAGGCCTGAGCACAAAAATATATATTATATCCGTAATAAAGCACAATAAAAAATATTCAACTATTCAAATAGTAAAGAATTTAATTTTTACAAGTTCAAATTTATAACTATGAAATGCCATCAGAGATATTTTAACATCGTCAAGGCGTCGTCTTGCGGAATTTAGAATTTCGAAGAACAAGCAGGACAATTTCTAAGGAAGAAATTATAAAAAGTTCTTCAAAATATTTTCATATTTAATATATTTTCGATTAAGAAATTTATTATTTTCTTAATATCATTGCCACCATCCCATGTTTTTTACTATACAAATTTAAAATAACTGTAAAAACAATTATAATAACTAATTTGTTTTACTGTAAATTAACTTCACGCATAATTTCTAGCGGGGTCAAAAAAAATGAAGCGTCAAACGCTACGATTTTCGCTTACATTTTTCACCTCTTCTACAGTCATCCACCTCTTTCTCATACATGCCGTCCAGGGGCTCTCCAGTTCTTTATCTGACCCTCCTTAAGTGACATCGATACTGATTTCTCAAAAGTTAACCGAGGTCTTCCAGTGCCTCAAAAATAATATTCTATAAAATTTATGTCTTAATGATATTATCAATTGACTCTTACGCAGAATTTCTAGCAGTTTATGTTATCATGTATTTGTAGCCTTGACATTGGTAAGAGTACCTGAGGAATTTCTCGCCTCCTCTTCACAACAAAACTATCTTCCAATCTGATGGTAGCTTTATATTCTTTTGAAAATTCAAAAGTGCTTACAAACGTAGTGTAAAGATGTAGTCTTTACTCTACGTTTGCAAGCGTACTCGTACATTCGTTTACGTTAAAATTAAATTACTAAAATATTAGGAACGTACATATTAAGAATAATTAGAAAAACTTGAATATTATTTGATTTTATTTTTTTTATTTAAATATTAAGAATAATTTGAAATTCAATTAAAAATTTAGTTACCATACCAAAAACTGCTTCCTCCAAATCACTTAGCAGACCACAAAAACGATATATCTCAATTAATTAACGTCACTTAAATTTTACTACCAGCTAAACTACTAAAGTATTTATTGCAAGCCAAATTCACCCGCCACGATACATTAAACAGGGCTAATTTCCTGTACTATTAGCGTTGTTGGATTACAGGGGAAACTATTTGTTACAATGTAAGGAGTTGGAGTTACAAAAAGTTATGGCCTTATACAATTGGCTGTTTCTTATTTGGGAACGGTTTTCTTATATAATATGCTTAATATGCTTTCTGATTGATCGTTTTGTGTGTCTTGGTATAGTTAATTTTAGCTATGTTTAATTATTTGTGGCCGGTCGTGGCGCAGCGGCACGAGGTGTGACTGTAAAACCGACTGGTTGTGGGTTCGATCCCCACTCGAGGAGATGAAATATTTACTTAAATTTATATTTCCATTTCTTCGCTCTGGTGTCGAGGACAAGCGCGGCGTTGAGTTCTGCCACTCAACACGCAATGCCTCCAGAATTCGGCAGAAATCGGGGAACGGAGTGGCTTAACACTAGGTTCCCTCTGCCTACCCTGCTGTGTGCGGGATACAGCGTGAAGCTAATTTATTTTATTTATTTTATATTTAATTATTTAAAAATAACACAGTGGAGTTTTTTATAAGGGCCATTTTTTAGATAATAAAGAACCGTCGTGGCACAACTTTTGATGTAAATGTGATGGTCGTCGGACGAATTAATAATTTCATTTCCTCGTGAAATCCTGTTTCACCACTTAACACGCAATGTCTCAAAAATTAGGCTGAAAGTGGAAAAAAGTGTCTTAAAACTAGGTTCCCGTGACTTCCCCTGCTGCTGAATATAGAATTATTTTCGTCTTCGTCGACTCAGTGACATGAAAATAAATAATATAAATGACGAGTACACATATTATAACGCCACCAACATGGTGCAGGTGAGACTCTACCTGATACATACGCAAGATATTTTTATGCAAGTCTCAAAATAGTCAAGAAAGTGAAAAACAAACTATCATTTATAAGATTTATTTATATTTATTTTTTAACATTTTTAAGCGTAATTTTACACTTAAGAAAAAATCTTTTTTCGTAAAACCGACTGGTTGTAGGTTCGATCCCCACTCGAGGACATGAAATATTTATTTAAATTTATATTTTCATTTCTTCGCGCTTTCTGGTGTCAAGGCGCAATGCCTCCAGAATCTGGCAGAAAGTGGGGGACGGAGTGTCTTAACACTAGGTTCCCTCTGCCTACCATGCTGTGTACGGGATACAGCGTGAAGCTGATTTTTTTTTATAAACATTTAATGTAATGTTAATGGATTTGAACCCGCAACTCTTAGAAACCGTTCAAGCGCTCTAACCACTAAGCCATACGCTCTCATCAAGCTACATCGAAATTCTTATACGCTTATTACAACTTTTAATATAATATAATAACAAGGTTGCAAAGTTACATAAATACAATTAAGAATTTATACTGAGTCATAAAAACACATTTGCATTCACACAACACCCAAAATAAAACACGATAATACCAAATAAATAATAAATAAAAATATTACCTCGGTAAGTGCCGACATAGATTTTTCTTAATGGCCGCAGCAGTATATTGACGATAAATTTTAAATGAAAAGCGTATAAAGACAGGATGAAAACTGCTGTACGTTCACTGCAATGCAGGATAGCTGCTAATATCTCACAGTCAGTCTGACATGCCCATTTTTCAACTGTTTATCCGTTCGAATGTCGCACGATTTCGAAAATAACAACCAAATGTATGTACATACAGCACAAGTAGTATATTTTTTTTATTAGATTCACGCTGTATACCGCTATCAGCAGGGTAGATAGAGGGAACCTGGGAACCTAGTGATATGTTGCTATGTTCTCATTAAGACACTTTCGTACCGCACATTCCGCCGTAGCCCAGATTAATATCTAAGAAATGTATATAATGGGGTGTCCGTCGAAGTTTTGCTGTACAGCGTTTAACTGTAAGCGCGACTTTTGCGGGTTCGATTCCAACTTTGGGTAATGAAATGTGTTCATTTTCTAGCTCTGGTAACAACACAAAGCGCAGCGTTGAGTTTCGCCACTCAACACAGGAGCGTGCTACGGAAATAATAGAGTGTATTGGAACTTCTCTTACGCAGGTTCCCTATGCCTACCCAAATATAAGCACAGGTTTACAGCGTGAAGCTGAAAAAAACTTATATAAAGTGTATTTATAATTGTTCACGATTTCGATATATGGTTATTGTTCTGCTAAGAGAATTACGTGAGATATAAACACGAATTCAGTGGAAGTTTTTTTGGACATATTTTTCGTTGAATATGCAGTTCTGCATGTTATTTGGTAGAATTGTAAATCTTTTGGGAATTCATATTTTTATAATTACTCATACTCTCTGTGCCTTTAGGCAGAGAACATTTAGAGTGAAAAATCACTCTGCATTCTAATTAATTATAACGAAACTAACATAATGATCCATCTAATCATTTTTTTACAAATTCGCTTGCATCTTTCATGGTAATCAACACAAGTAAATCAAGTTACTATGCAATGTTTTTACTATTATATATTTACATATATTATTAAATCAAAAAATATACATCACGCCGAATGCTTTTTAATGAGATGTCATTTCTAGAAATTATACTATAGACGATTGTTTAGTTCCGAATCAAATATTCCAGTGTAAACACACTCCGTTCTTTATATTTCAATAAATAGTTTCGTAGATTTTGTGTACTAATGTAATGCCATATTTTGTGTTTTTGGTAACGAGACAAAACGCGGCGTTGAGTTCCGCCAATAAAATTGCCTTGCTTTGACAATTCGGCGAAAAGTGGGGAAAGTGTCTTAATGAGAACGGAGCGTCTAAACAATAAGTTTCCAAGTTTCTTCAGCCTACCCTATGTCAGGGTTACAGCGTGAATCCAAAAAAAAAAATTCAATGATTAAATATATAAAATTTGAATTAATTTATTACTATACTACCTCTAAATGCTAGCATATATATTTTTGATTTATTTAAAAGTATTTATATATATTAATTATTATATTAAACAACAGTTAACTTACCGTAATCCAAACCCCATATATAGTCTAGACCAGTGTGAACGACCGGCAACAATAGCATTTACTAGGAGATGAATTTCACTAATCGTCGTAGTCCTTCTTGTTGCTATAACTCTCCTTGATTTACTGATTTCATGGAATTGTAGTTATTAAAATATTTGTGCATAATATTTTATAGAGAACCACTACGTGTTAGAACTGTAAATGGATATTGCTTTTGCGGATGTAAAATACTATTTACAGCTTTACGCTTTTTGTCACGTAGTAAGTTAGATAGAATGAACGTAGTGTTACGACACTCCGTTCTCTATTGTTACAGAAAGCTTAGTGACAAAGTCGGAGGATCGGAGTGTTGTAACATTACGATCTGTGTGACTTTTTACATTTTTTTTAAACGTGACATTTTAAACAGGATTTTTTAGCTTCACGCTGTATCTACTATATAAAAACCTAGTATTAAGACATTTATAGTACTTATATAGAGGGTGTGACGTGATTGACGGATCAATGGTTTTTGCAGACTGCAAAAAAATCGACTTAAATAAAGTCTAATCTCGTGATAAGTATTTACTGTTTCATGATTTGAATACATTTTTTAACATGTTTTCATTAAGCTGCGACTATGTAACATTCAGAAATTATTGTATACTAGTAGTTTTTAAAATTACTTCTGGAAAAAAATCACCAATTTTTTTTCTACAGCCTTTGAAAGTTTTTTAAAAAACTTTCCAGGTTATTTACAAGATTTGTAAGACGATAATTTTGAAAATGACTTTATACAAACCTACTATTGAGCTATATAGAGAAAAAAAACCACGAGCGCAGGCTCAACAGTAGGGCTGTATTTGCCAGTGAAGTCCTCTAGCCATAGACAACCATTGATCGGCCGATCGCGTTACATCCTGTATAATCATTTGCCCAAGTGAGGATGAAACCGACAACCATGGTGTATGTATATGCTATTTACAACAGTTTTATTATATTTTCCGTATACAGTACAACTTTGTAACGAAAGCTCTGAGTATACAAACATTGTGATAAAATTAAAACCCCACACTGCACTCCAAGTTTACTTGTGGGCGACAGTAACTTTTATACAAATTGACAATGTCTGGTACAAAGTTTAGAATTTCCTGTCGGTTGGAGGTTAGCTTGTAGCTTTTGTGCATTTATAAAGAAAACTAAGTATATAACGTTAGGGCCAGTTGTGGCGCAGGGATTCAAGTGTTGACTGTGAACGCGAAAGGTTGTGTGTTTGATTCACTCTGGAGGAAATGAAATAGGTATTTTTTTTCCTTTTGGTGTCGGGGCAAAACACGGTTCTGAGTTCCGCCACTCAACACGTAATGCCTTAATAGCAACTTCTTCTTAACAACAGGTTTCCAGGTGCCCTCTGCCTACCCTACAATTGGCGGGATACTACGTGTTAAGAAAAAAAAGGATACTGTACTGTTTAAAAAGTATGTATACAGCTACAAGTATCTTTGCGTATAGGAGGGTAGTAGAAAAAATAATTAAAGATCGTTCATTCCTTTTTCCATTTAAAGAGTAGAGTACTTAAAGTATGTTTATTTAAAGAGATATTGGATATTGATCCATAAAATGAAAATGCTTTAGTGCAATTGTTTTCAATAACACCTGTTATGAATCGACAAAAAATTGTCTGACCTAAAGTCACGCAAATAATAGCAACATTATTACAACGTACGTAACTTTTAATATTAAAAAAAAACGTTGTGGAAATCGAACCCAGAACAATCTCACGTATTGTCCACATTATATAAGTACCTTTTTTATCTGTGCTAACGTGTCACAAATATATATCTGTAAATAGTATTCATTAGTTTGATTCTATTATGAAAATAAACAATTCTATTACATGAAAAAAAAAAGAAGCCCTTCCTCGAGATTATTCTGTATCTGTCCTAAGCATATTAAAACTTTCAAAGAAGAAATTCTCCAAGAAAAAGGTCAAAGGGAATTTTAAATTGTCACATAACCCTGTTAAAAGTTAGCGAGTTGAAAATTAGTAAACGTCAAACGGTAAAGAGATGCTGCGATAAATCACGAGATCTTTATTATTGAGAGATGACTCCTCACTTTGAGGGAACGTAATACTATCCGTATAGTTTCAAGCAATTTTCATCCTAAAGTAATTTTAGTTCCATGGTTTGTCATTATTTCCTGCATTATATTATGATAATCTTTAATACATCTTCAAAAAAATTGTATATGGGTTGACAGATTGAACCTAGGAACATAGTGTTAAGACACTTCGTTCCCAATAGCACTTCCGTTCCCTGCCTTCATATTATGCTAAATATTAAATAATGTATTTCACCCAGTGGGATTAAAGCCACAACATGTCACGTTAACGCATGTGCCCCTGCGCCACGACTGGCCTCAACATATACTAATGTGTAATCAATAATATCTATATATGTATATATAAAACTTTTCTGTTATTTAGTGATTGACAAACGATACAAAGATGAAGCTAGTGGACCTAAAAAGTTAAAATGTAGGTAGAATAAGGAGTTTGGGGGAGCATTTTTGACCTTCAATTATAAAATTTAGCAAGAAGTGAGGGCTTGCAGTACAAATAAGAGAAAATAAATCGAAAAAATTGACATCTAAGGAAGAAACCTCAAAATTCTTACGGGAACGGCAAAAACAGTATTTTCCACTCTACCTTAAACTCCCACTCAAAAAAAAATTACGCTCGACGATTAGTTAAATATCTATAGCTATATTTTTACACAATATAAAAACAAAGGTGCCTTATGTGAAAATGATAGTTAATTGAACAGAATAATACAGTCTTGTAAAATTTTAGTGTTCTAATCTTATCTAGGGGTACGTTAAGCCGATACAGAATCGACCTTTAACACGCAAACTTGACGGTCCCTTAAATATTTACCCGAGGGACTCTATTAGAACACATTTTCGCAATTTAAATTCTATTATAGAGGGAGAGATGTATAGGTAAGTCTTATTTAGTTGTATTTATAGTAGCTCATGTATAAAAATAGTTAAATATTAATAATATACTGTGATACTAAATAATAAATATAGAAAAAGCTAAGGTAAATTAAAAGTTTCAGCGCATAACAGGATAGGCAGAGGGAACCTGGGAACCGAATGTTATGACCAGGTTAGGTTAGGCTAGGTTCCCATAGCACTCCTTCGTTTCTCCACTTTCCGCTGAAATCTCAAGGCATTGTGTTTTGGGTAACTGAACTCAACGCTACGTTTTGCCTTAAACTAATCTTAAGCTAAAACTAAAATTTAAAACAAACGTAAAAAGTATATAGATGAGGCGCTTTACAATAGCTTAACAGGCTAAATGTTGTACAGTGATTTAAATATTGAGATTCAAATTATCGCTTTAAATAATAATTATATACTTAAGTAGGCTTAATGCCAGTCGTGGCGCAAGGGCATAAGCGGGTGACTGTAAACGCAACTTGTGGGTTCGATCCCAATCGAGGATACTGAATATTTAATACATTAGTTTCAATTTACATTTACACGCTCTGGCAGCGAGGAATAGCGCGGCGTTGGGTTCCACTATTCAACGGGCAATGCGTCCTCGATTTGGCATGAAAACGGTATTTAATAGTAGGTACATATGTGTATATACATAGTGGTATATAAAAATTTATCT
Source organism: Heliconius himera (assembly GCA_021202915.1). Lineage (NCBI taxonomy): Eukaryota > Metazoa > Arthropoda > Insecta > Lepidoptera > Nymphalidae > Heliconius > Heliconius himera. Next base: position 386,390 of record JAJHJA010000974.1, read on the forward strand.
TTTTCTTGTTATGAACAATTAAAAATACCTATTACGGTTCATAAGGTACAGACAACTCTTAATAATACATTATTTGCACATCTGACTGTTGTTGTTAGGGTTGTGGGTTCAATTTCTACTCTAGAGAACAAATTATTTTGATTTTATTATTGTTGTAAAAGGACAAATTGCTTAATACACGATGTCTTGAAAATTGAGCGGAAAGTCCTAGAGCAATACGTTCCCTCTGCCTATCTTATTAAGAAAAATAAAACGGGATAAGCACGAGTTGGGCTTGTCAGTCGAGGGTTCCGTACAAAAATTGGAGGTCTCGAGCTTTTTCCGAAATTCAAGTTTAGCTTAGCTAGAGCCCTTTTATTTGATACCTAGCTTGAACTAGCGGCTTTAATATAATATTTTGACCTCCTTTTAAGGTTATTTATTATTTCTTAATATTTAACCACAAATGTATAGTTTTCAGATTAGTTTCTGAACTAGATGTACCTGTAGATGCTGGCAACCAAATTTCATAATTCTAGTTCAACCGGAAGTACCCTGTGAATTTTGATTTTCTTGATAGTGATCGAAATATGTGGTTTTTGCGATATAAACGGTCATATCTTTTTTTAAGTGCACAAATACGATTTTTACAGAAAATCAAGGGACTGTAGACTCGAGTATATGGTTTGAATTTCAACTCGATATCTCGAAGCGTTCATGAGATAAAGGCTCTTGACAGACAGACCGACTGACGGACGGACCTACACAGCTATATACGCATGAACTCAAAAAAAAAAATTAAACATTCATAATAAAGATTAAAAAATATATTTAAAACGTAAATAGAACATAATTTACTTGACAATTTCTATAAAAGTTTACTAAATTGTTGCTCGTGGAAGAGAACAATCGAGTAATTTTCTATTCCAAAAGGATTGAAATATCAAAGGGTCGTTTGAATCAATTGATTTTATAATCAATGACCTTGACCGGCCTTTTGGAAGTGGTTATACATTTACACATTTTTTACCCAACAACCCAACAACAACAAAGAGACGGATTTAGTCGATTCAGTGTAGTCTTAGATCTAGTTAATATTGTTAGAGTAACAGGCCAGTCGTAGCGCAGGGGCACAAAATGTGACTGTAAAATCGACTGGTTGTGAGTTTGATTCCCACTCGAGGAAATGAAATATTTATTTACATTATCCATAGTAAATCTTATCCATAGTAATAGATACGATAATATTTACTTAACCAAGTTTAATTTTTATCGTAATGTAAGTGAAATAAATCAACAATACCGTTGAGTACCGGTACTCAACGCCGTGCTTTGTGTACCAGAGCCCCAGTGGGGTCAAGTCCACATATCGTTTACAATAAGACATTCTACCACTGTGCCACGATGACTTTAATAGCTTATCTAATATAAAAAAAAATAAGAATAAAATATCCCATAATAGCCGGTATCTTAGCGACCAATATAAATCCGGATTGTAACAGCAAAGTATTAAAAGGCAAATGGAAATTAAAAAGGGTGAAACTTAACTCCTCTCACCTTTGAGGGAGTCGTCTCTTTCCTCCACTCTCTCTCATCTTTTAACGAGTTAATTTTAAACACGAGCTCTCATAGACGCAACCCTAATTAATCTGAGCTAAAGAGGTCATTTTTAGAATAAATAACGACGTGCCCGAGATCACGGCACCAATTAACATGTTGTATGAATATTTATCTTGTTGATTAGATGTATACGGTATGTGTAGCGTGGGCTATATTATATAAATAAATGAAATCAGCTTCACGCTGTATCCCGCGCACAGCAGAGTAGACAGAGGGAACCTAGTGTTAAGACACTCCGTTCCCCACTTTCTGCCGAATTCTGGAGGCATTGCGTGTTGAGTGGCTGAACTCAACGCCGCGCTTGTCCTCGACATCAGAGCGAAGAAATGGAAATATAAATTTAAGTAAATATTTCATCTCCTCGAGTGAGGATCGAACCCACAACCAGTCGATTTTATAGTCACACTTCATGCGGCTGCGCCGCGATTGGCTTCATTTATTGGCTAAATATTAATTATTAATAATCTAACTACGTAAGAAACATAATAAAACTTAAATTATGCATAAATTCTCCAAATAATTAACACAAAACCCACAAGACAAAAATATCAGTACCACCTCATAAAATGGGGCGAATCAGATATTTTAATTTTTTCGAATAACCCCATTTAAAAGATTGAGCGTTGCGCAGCGTTGAGTTCTGCCACTCAACACGCAATACCTTCAGAATTCGGCAAAAAGTGGGTAACGGAGTGTCTTAACACAAGATTCCCTCTGCCTACCCTGCGGTGTGTGGGATACAGCGTGAAGCTGATTTATTTGATTTTAGCCAATAAAAGTTGCATATAGTGTACTTTATTATGATTTTCATATTCTCAAAAAAAATTATATCTACGATGGTCTACTAAATATGCAAAACTGCAGGTAGCATGTAACTTTGCTCAAAAGAACACGTAACTGCCAGCATGTCTAATTCATAATTTAGACAGTTAAACAAAGCGGATTATTTTGAAGGCACTCTCGGTAACGCAATAATTAATGAGCCGATATCGGTTAGAATTTTAGACTAAGATTATAATATGTGAATTGGAAGAGACACGTACACGTATAACTGGTCACTATAAGTTAATAGTGACTTGTAAGCACATAGGTTGTGGGTTCAATTCCCATAATCAGTTGGGGCTCAGGTAATGAGGCAGAGCACGGTATTGAGTTCTGTTACTCAACACGCAATGTCTTCAGAAGGTGGCAAGTGGTTAACGGAAATGTCTTTATCGGAATTGGATGTCTTAACACTACGTTCTCAGATTTCCTCTGTCCACTGTTTTGTGCTGATTTAATTTAATTTAGCTACAGGGCTACACATTTTTTTATTGATATAGTGATGATCGATTTATATATATTTTAATTTATTATTAATGTATAGATAGATGATGATCATTGATTATAATTTTTTATTTATTTTTTTCGCTGCTTACCACTTCTAATTTATTTTGTTCTAAGGTTTAACAAGGAGCTGAAATTATGGAGTAACCTTTTTGTTTCAAATTTGTAGGAAATTGATTTATTATTCATATATTAATAAGAAATGATATTAAGCATTTATGTTTGTAAGCCTTTACAGTACATTAGAGAATACATCTAAGAAATATTCAGACATGTCGTGACTGTAAACGCGACAGGTTGTGGGTTTGATTCCCATTTGAGGTAAATGGAATATTTTATATATTCATTTTCTTCGCTCTGCTATCGCGGAACAGTGTAGTGTTGCCTTTCAACACTCAACACATAATGGCTCCGGAATTCGGTAGAAAGTGGAGAACGGAAATGTCTTAATGTAAGAGATGAGCCTTGACAGAGTTAGCTTGTCAGGGTAGGTTCCCATATTCTCTCTGCCTACCCTGCTATGTGCGGGATACAGCACGAAGCTAAAAAAAGCTTATAAACGTTTAAAGCTAATAAAAAAGCGAATAGCGCTGTAGCCCAATTGGTAGTAGCTTACAGTACGTACGATATACGCAATGATTACAAGCATAAGTTTGATCATCGATCGGGAAAAGAAAATTCAAATATGATGTGCTCATATTTGAATTTTCTTTTCCCTGAAGGAAGGGATTTTCCTTTATTTGAATTATTCATATATCTCACTCTGATTTGTATGGTGGTACAAAGTGTGGCGTTAAGTTACGCTAACAGAATAAATAGATTATGTATGACTACAAATTACAATAACACTAATAAAGATAGTTTACTCAATATAGTAGTAAGGCACTAATATAATATTCGGCCATACGTTCCGCAGTAAATCAAAAGTCGTAATACCAACACAATAAAACAAGTTGGAACGTGATAAAATATGTTTCTACCCCTCAAATAAAGGCCATTAAGACGGGAAGTAGGTTCGATTTCCTTTATTGCTACCCATAAAGGTGCTAAGCTAGTGATTGTTATAATAAACGGGGCGTTAAGTTAACCTACTATAGGTATGTAAGATTTGTGTGATTTAGTATGGATATTTTGTACGTGGTTGGACTTTTTATGTCTAATTTTTTTTAGTTTCATTCTGTAGCGAAATGGGTAGATAGAACCTAGTGTTAAGTCACTCCGTTCCTTTTTGTTTAATTTTCGAGACATTGTGTGTTGTGTGGTGAAACTCAACGCCACACCTAGACTTCTTACTAGAGCGAGGAAATAAAAATAATAATCTTTCCGTTTGGGAATCGAACCCAATATCGTCATGTTTAAAGTCTGACGCCTGTCAGCGGTCGCTTCTTCTTGATTTTGCAGTTGACAGAGCGGTGGTGGTAGTCGTTAAAGGTTAGGGGCGGCCATACAGTCCCAGTCATTCTTCGCGGATGGCTGCTTGCCTAGTAAATTCCTAGAGAGGACCACAAAAGCAGCCCTCACTTGGTGGGTCAAGCGCATGGTGGAGCTGTTGCATAGCCTGCTGTCTTCAACTCTATCATGAAGTACAAGATGTTGCATGGATGAACTTTCTTGTTTAGAAATATATCCGAAAAAAGTAAGAATGCGTGTTTAAGCGATGGAGAATAGACGTTGTTTAATGCAGAGTTCACGGAGGATGGACTCATGGGATCTGAATTCAGTCCAAGACATATCGAGCGTTTATCTTTTTCTTTACACTTTATCTGAAATATAAATAATTCATAAATATACGATGAAAAAAAGAAAAAAATATCACCAAGTCACACATTTTCGATTTAAAATATATCACGGTCACTCAATTTCAGAGATTTTTAAAACTGAATTGCGTAGAGATTTATATAATAATCAGAAGTGATTATTCTAATTGAGAGTTAATAAGCGTCAGGGATCACGAATCCTTATATTACAAGTGCCTACCTATCTAGGCGCTCATTTCATCTTAACATATAAGTGGTGTAAAGTAGCTCCCAGTTCGTGGCTGTAATAGGTAAAGAAATTAATAATATTTAAATAGTAAAAAGAAGAATTACAAGAAGTAATTAATACAAACAAAATACTTAAATGGTTTTTATATTGTAAAGAAACGTAATGACAAACCAGTTATTAGTCATCACACAATGCAGATAGCATATCTAGCATATCTATATTTATTTAGGCATTTCAGGAGACCAAATCATAGTAATTGAGACTGTGGAAATTAGAGTTTTACTGCTTTTCTCAAAAATTAAATGTTGAAGCAACATTTGGAGACTTTTAGTCTAAACAATTAAAAACACTGTAAGCACAAGTAAGTATTTAATAATAATTAAAATAAAATTTAAAATCTTTAAACAAAGTCTTATTTTTCTAAATTATGAACAAACTTTTACTCAACTATACTATGCAATTTTTTATTTTATATAAACTTGGCTCTTTTGCAACATTGCCCAATGGCTATAAATCCCTATTTCAAACTAATCTCAATTAATATATCAAACGCTTCGCCATATTTAGACTTAACTGATGCAAATCACGCAATTAATTTATAAAATGGTATTAGCATGAGCATAAAACAAATTTGTGTTTCACTGAAAATCTGACTGAAATAATTTATATTGTTGCAGACATCGTCAATAATGATTAAAATGTTTATATCTAGTTTATTACCTAGTGTATGTCAATATTATGATATTGTCGTTAAAATGCTGTATTTTTTTTAGTTCTACGCCTTTTTGACAAATTGGGTAGGCAGAGAGGGAAGTAGTGTTGAGGACTTTTCTTTCACCACGTCCCATTTACATATCGGATCATCACGGGATATTTGTGGTCGAACCCACAACCATCGGTTGGTGGTCGTTGCTGGATCAGCAATCCGATCTGGATCAGACCTACTGAGACACGACTATCTTAACATGTAGGTATATTTTACTATTCTACAATAGATAAATTTTAGATAGAAACTGTATTCTAAATAGAGTTTCTTTCTATCTAAAAGTTTGTATAATTAGGGTTCTGTACTTTTCAAGGAAAAAAAAAGAACCCTTATAAGTTCACTTTGTAGTTCGTCCGTCTGTCTGTCAAGAATCTTTATCTCAGGAACGCTTAGAGATATGAAGTTAAACTTCAAACCATATACTTCGATCTGCGGTCACTTGATTTTCTGAAAAAATCGAATTCCTACATTTACTTAAAAAAAGATATGGCCTCTTATACCTTGACACTATAAAAGGATTGAAAATGAATAGCGTACTCACTACTTACCGGTCAACCTAGAATTTAATTATGAAAATTATAAAATTTGACAGCTAGAATTTACAAATAGTACTTATTCTGGAAAAAACTACGACTTCTTGTCCGGTTGTTTTTCTAATAATATAGCCATATATTATTACAATTTGTTAAATATGTTATTGAATTACTAATTGAATATAGATAAAACGATTTTTTGTAATAAATTTGGTATTTATTATTTCAAAGATTTAATAAATTTTGGTAAAATTATATTTTCTTTTAGAAAATCGAGTAATATATTAAAAAAAACCATTTGATCAAAGGAACAAACTTAAGAACATCCAAAAGAACAATGCAGACCTTCCGTAAGCAGTTTCTACCTCCAATTCACAGTTTTTTACCTATAAAAAGATACACTAATATCATAGTTAACACAAATTAAACTCATACCAAATAAGTGTTATTTAAACGGCACTACCGTAATCGCGCTATATTAATCTTCTTGGCAGATGTTCCTTTGAGTAGGGTCTGATAAAGCGATCTAGCTAGGTGCCACGGGATTTGAACAAATAGACTTTGGGCATTAAAATGTCACGACTATATTATGTAATGTGAATTAAAATAATTGCTTGTTGCATTTACGGTTTTTGGGGTTTTTCGAAATTGATTTCAAATGTACTTATTTAGAAACGTATAAAAATTTTAACGTAGTGGAACTCGAACCTGCACCTCCTGGAAACCGACCAAGCGCTCTGACCACTAAGCTATACGTTCTCATCAAGCTACGTTGTTACGTACGTTTTTATATGGAAAAGTGAGTGAAGCGCCAGTCGTGGCGCAGGGGCATAAAGTGTGACTGTAAATCGACTGATTGTGCCATCGCCAATTTCTGGAGGCATTGCGTGTTGAGTTCTGCCACTCAACACACAATGCCTCCAGAAATTGGCGGAAACTGGGGAACGGAGTGTCTTAACACTAGGTTCCCTCTGACTAGCAGGTTCCCTAACAGGGTGCTATGTGCGGGATACAGCGTGAAGCTGAAAAAAAAATGTGAATGGAGAGAGGTAGGGGGAAACATCGTTTGACCTTTGAAAACACAGTATCGAAGATGCTGGAGGAAGGTGACGTAAAAATCACGAGGATCCACCGGAGGGCTTGTATAAAAGGTTGATAACAGTGGACGGGGCGAAAGAGGTATGTAGAGACCGAAGCGTTTGGCGTTCCGTTCTCTCTGACTACCGCGCAAGGGATAAAGTATTAAGCTATGTTAAATAACTGTAAACAATTTCTCTAAGCGGATATGAACCCACGATCATTGCCTCTACAGTCACAAACAGTCCAAGAGCGCCACAATGGTTTCAGGTAAACATACATAAAAAATATTTTGAATAGAAAAAAATCATAAATATTAAACACCGTACCTACATCCACCGCAACCTACATGTATTAGGCAATTGAATCAAAAACAATATGGTAATAATATACAGGAATGGAGTAAATAATTCATATCCTATCCAATACAGGAGTAAGGATAATGTGCTTCTAATGCATACTTATTTTGATTATTTCACTGAGTTATTTTGATATTTAATTTTTCAGGGTTATATATGTATAAACATATATGTCGGTAAATGAAGAAAGAAACAATAAAACAAAAAGAAAGTTGCAAAAAAAATTATAATAATTCTCTTTTTATATAGATTACATAATTATTAGTTTGATTCTGTTATTTGAACTCACAATTACATGTTGAATGGCGAAACTCAACGCCGCGCTTAGTATTGCCGGGGCACAGGAATGAAAATAATTTAAATGCTATCATCTTTATATAGGAAATGAACCCACTATTATCACGCTTACAATCATAAGCAGCCACTTTGTAACTCTTAATAAAATATAGGAAAGGTAATTTTAAGATTTTTTGGCATTTTATTAATTTGACATTACCGACACTTGATCCGGGAACCTTATATGAAAACGCCGAATTTTCGAAACATTTCACGCTTAATGGCGCAATTCATTCGCCCTTTGTCTTGTTGCGGCTAATATCGTGAAAATAACGACAATTCATTTCCCCAAATAGAAATAGAACCAACTACTATCGCTTTAACAGAACTTAAAGAAAATAATTAAAATATAGTCAAAACCATTGGAACATCGAAATAGAATCCACAACTATCACATCCACAACCACACATACCACCTCAGTAATCTAACCAATATACAAAAAAAATATTTTTTATAGATTTTTTAAGTAACATAACAAATCAATGCACTGTGCAGATGCAAAACCGCACCCCTAACGACCTGTTCATCCCCTGTATGCACAGAAAGGCACGTTTAGCAGTTAACTTCAATTTCCACTACGTTATACTCCATCCATACGTCGGATTAGGTATCGACACGCCCTAAATCGTGGATGTATTACTATTACACAGGTATGTATTGTATTTGGGTGTATGTAAATTTATGTGGTATTGAGGCCAGATGTGGCGCAGGCTGGGGGTTCGAGGGAAGTGATTTTTTTTTATATTTTCAAGTTCTCGCTCTGGTAACTGGGCAAAGCGCAGTGTTGAGATCTGACACTCATCTCGCAATGTCTCCAGAGTTTGGGAGAAAGTTAGGAACGTAAATGTCTAAATGGGAACGGAGTATCTTAACACTGGATTATCTGTGTGGTAATGTGCGTGATACAGCGTGAAGCTAGAAAAAAATAAGATAATATTTCTTCAGCAAGCACATTTGGACAGTGTGTGATTATAAACGCAATTGTTGTGAGTTCGTTTCCGCTTACAGAAAATATTTATTTTTATTTGTTTTTTCATTTCCCTGCTACAGTAATGGCCAAATTGCGGCGTTGAGTTACGCTACTTAAATTAGGGCGAAAAGTACAGAAGCTAATCTTGGCTCTAGGTTCCCTCTACCTATCCTGTTCGATTAGGAAAAATTGCCTTATATTTATTTGGTATTTGCTTGTACAATTACAGCAGCTACTGGCTTCCACTACTTTGTGGTTACACGTTGCACGCTAGCGGTGTACCACAACGGTTAATATGCGAATAGGTTAGAATTTTCTTTTCATACATAATACAGGTATTTCGATAAAACACCACTTTCTAAATATAGAATATTTCAATCCCAATTTTCTCAAGTCAATCAAAGTATACCTACTAATAATATATATTTTTAGATTCGCGGTGTATCCCGCACATAGCAGGGTAGCTAGACGGTAACTGAGAATCTGGTTAAGACATTCTGTTCCCATTAAGATACTTCTGTTGCCCATTTTCCGCCGAATTCTGAAGTTATTGTTGACTGGCGGAATCTAACGACGCAATTTGCCTCGTCATGAGGAAATAAAATTATTAAATATTTCATTTCCTCCAATGGGAATCGAACCCACAGCCTGTCGCGTTTACAGTCGCAGGCTTGTGCCGCTTGCGCCACGACTGGCCACAATATATAAAAAAAATAATTTAGTTCTTCCTCAACTCAAGTAAGCCACTCGACATAGATCACGAGAGCTTTTTGTACCGTAATTGATACTTCCCTTTCATTACGTATTCTCTGTACATCACGGGATTGTCAGTCAAAAGTTGGGAACAATGGAAGACTTTGAAGGAATTCATTTTATTTTGATCTTTGATTTACTTATATAATGTTGTTGGTGCTGTTGTTGTTGTCTTAATTTGCTTTGTCGTGGAGTAACTTGAGATTTGAATTTTTTTCCTTGTTTAAAAAGTTTTTTAATGATTAAGATGAGACATGAATATTTGTGTAGCAGATGTTTTTTTTTTACTTACATTAATAAACAAATCATCCATAATTATGAAGCCGTCGTGGCACAGGGCACGAGGGTGTGACTGTAACGCGATGGTTGTGGTTTCGATTCCCACTCGAGGGAATGAATTATTATTTTGTAATATTTGATTTTTTTCGATCGGGCAACAAGACAAAAGTCCGGTGTTGAGTCCCGCCACTCAATTGATAGAAAGTGAAGAGTGTCTCTTAACATTAGGTTCCCTCTGCCTATCTTGCTGTATGTGAGATACAGCGTGAAGCTGAATGAAGCATATCCAGCAATGTAGGCAGAGAGAATCTAGTGCTAAGATATTTCGTTTCCCATTCGCCGTCCAATTAACAAGACTTTTCGTATTGACTGACTGAACTCAACGCTTCGCTTTTTCTTGTTATACCCATGTATACCGTCGCCTTTGCAGCTAGATTCTGTACCGCTACGCCACAACTGTCTCTAGTTTTTTTTAACATTTTTAAAAGTGTTATTCCACACTTAGGATAGGAAAATACTTATACGTTTTCTTCGGTTTTTCGATCCCGCTACGTTGAAATTTTCATACATTTTCTTAATAAATGTCTCTTGTACTTTTAACTTCACGCTATTCTGCAAATCGCAGGGCAGTAGTTACTCCTATATTTAAATTTCATAAAATTTTAGTATTAAATAAGCTTTTTAGTATAACAAACACAACAACAGCACATTTAATAATTTAATATAACTATATAAATATTTACAAAAATAATAACGATTTTTCAGCAAGTCACGTCTCTATCATGTTTCTTAAGTTTGAACTAAGGATTTTCAAAGCATTTTCACGTAAAAGCTAAAACGTATACTATTATAGATCCTTTTCTCTATAAACTAAAGCTTATTTTGGCTTACGGGAGCTTTTAAACAATCAAGTCATTTGCGGTTCGCTGGTAAGTACGTAAGTAGTGAGCTCGAATCGAAGTTGAACACTCAGTTTAATTGTATTCCTAATTAGAAAACCTAGGGTATTGTAATTGACCTGTTTATACTTGTTTCTTGTAGGAATTAATATGATTTGATATGTACCTGGGGTTGTTCTGGGGGGATGTGGGGGTGTGGATAGCGTGTTATAATATATGTTTAGGATCTAGATAAAAGCAACGCCAGTCGTGGCGCGGCGCACGAAGTGTGACTGTAAAACCGACTGATTGTGGATTCGATCCCCACTCGATGAGATGAAATATTTACTTAAATTTATATTTCCATTTCTTCGGCAGAAAGTGGGGAACGGAGTGTTTAACATTAGGTTCCCTCTGCCTACCCTGCTGTGTGCGGGATATAGCGTGAAGCTGATTTTTTTTATTTTATCTAGAAAATTTTATGTGAGTATTCGAAAGGCATGAATTAAAAAGAATTATTTTAGATAGATATCTATAAAACATACAAAACATACCGTATCGTTCAATAAAATTTGAAATATGAAAATTTTTATGTGACAACACATATGCAAATATAGATATCAGCTACGTTTGTATTTAATAGTTATATGGAAATCTATAATTATCATAAAAATAAGATATTTTGGACTATAAAATATAAATAAAATTTTTATGTCCTTAATTTCAAAATAAGCATGTTTTTCTTTAAGTTAATATAGTTATTTACACAATGCTAAAAACCAAACAAACAATTTAAAATTGTTGTCTGTCTCTCTATCTTGCCTAGTTTGTCCGAGCTAATCTCCAGAACAATTCGATATAAATTAAAAATATTGTTTTATTTTGTATATGTAAGCATGTGCTTACATACGTATTAAATAAAACATATTGATTTATTAATAAATCAATATGCATACACCACAAATCGATCAATTTTCGACGCTAATAGGTGAAAAATACAAAAAATATTGAATATTATATTATAACACTATAAATATAAATATTATCGCGATTAAAATATACTAAAACTTTAATAAGTTTAAGTTTTAACTTTAAGTATGTTTTAATTTTATCAGACTTTAGTTAAGAAAATGTCATTTTTTAACTATGACGAAATGCCCTTTCTAAGAACCGAAAATTAGTGATTTTATTCATATTAAATCAGCTTCATAGGGTAGTAGGGTAGGCAGAGAAAACCTAGCGTTAAGACGCTCCTTTCTCACTTTATCTGGATTTTTCGAGGCATTATTTGTATAGTGGCGGAAGTCATCGGGCTTTTGCCTTTGTGTCAGAGCGAAGAAATGAAAACATTAACAAATAATAATTCACTCCCAGCAGTGGATGTCGAACCCACAACGGTCGCGTTACAGTCACCCCCTGCGCCACGACAGCTTCAATTCATACAAAAATCTATTTTTTTTTCAGTAAAACCTGATATTAAAGTCTTGGAAAAGTTTGTCATCATAAAGTATCTAAGTAGGAAGGAAATACCTTTATAGTATTTTCTTAGCCTAACCCACCCTTACTGTAAAGAGGGAATTAAAGATAGCTTCATGAATTTAAAGACACGTCTCCCCTAAAATTTATTTAAAACTCCCCAGTTAAAGTAAAACGACTTAGGGCGTAATTTTTCTTATTGTTCTTAACAATTGTTCTTAACAATAAGAACGTCAATAACGATGCTACAAAGGAATAAAAAAACAATGTAGATTTAAAGACAAAAGTGTGAAATCGCTTGCTTTCCCTTATTAGGTTTTTTGTTTATGTGACCTTGAGATGATATAACTTTTGACGTTTGTGCTAAATTTCTATTAAATCTTTTCTATAATGGCGCTATTTGACTGTAAGCGAGATGGTTGTGATCACCCACTCGGTGTGATTAATTTTTATCATTTCCTCATCCTAGTAAAAAATGTCATTTCGCGGCGTTAAAATCCGTCTTTTAAATTGAGCCAAAATTTGGCTTACCACAAGGTTTTCTCTGCCTACCTGACTATTTGCAGGATAAAGCTAGTAGCTTCCCTTTGTATCCCGCATATATCCTACTGGCAAGCAGAGGAAACCTGGGAACCGAGTGTTAAGATACTCCGTTCCCCTGAGACATTACCGTTCTCACTTTTCGCTAAATTCTGGAGACATTTGACATTGCATTGTTGAGTGGCGAAACTTAACGCTGCACTTTTGTCTTGCTAAGAGAGCAAGATGAACATATTAAATTATACATTTTTACAAGTGGGAATCAAACCCACAACTTATCGCGTTTTCAGTCACATGCATGTCTCTGGTACATTGACATGACATGACATGAATAACACTCCTAGTAAACCAGACTAAAAATATACAATCGACAGAACTACGTAACACAACTTAGAATCTAACATAAAAGGAAGCCTAGCCCTCTGTTTTAGACTTTGTGATTGAAAATAAAATTAGTTTTTCTTTTCGAATTACACTTAATATATATAATAAAAATCCATTTGCATTAGTCGAATTAGATGTGAAATGGTAAGAATTTTGTTATTTTGTTGCAATTCACAAATGTATATTCCAGTACAGCATGATAGGTAGAGAGAATATAATGTTAAGACACTCCGCCTTAGGCGGAAAATGGAGTAAGGAGTGCCGTGCCCCATTTTTCAACACATTGTACGTGGAATGGCAGAACTCAACGCCGCGCTTTATCTACATAAATAAATATAGATTTTTATCAACTTAATTCTTTTTCAACATAGGGAGTCGACAGAGAGTATCAACCTAGTATAAAAAACATTTCTCTTTACTAACTAAGCAAAGAATTAATAGTGCGCGGCGTTGAGTTTTGCCACTGAAAACGCTATGCCTCAAGAATTCAACTTTTTTGCCTACCCTACTTTACACAGAATACAGCAAAAAGCTAAAAAAATAATTAAAACAAAGTGTTTTTACATTAGGTTCCGTCGTCTATAACAAGTGGAGGACTGTAGACATACAATTACCTACTTTTTCTATGCAGTTGGGAATACCCCATTTTACTATATTTTTTTATATTATTTTTAAATTAGTCGAGTAAGTATCTACACAATTAAAATCAAGTGGCGAAATACGAGTTTACACGTACATAGATTATATTTCTTTGTCAATAACAAGAACACCATGTATATTACATACAATATATGCGCGAAAAATAACCCTTCCTTAGCAGTCGGGAAAAAATATTTCCAGGAAAATCTCTAGCCGGTGACATAGTTTTTACTAAATCATTTCAAAACGGCGTTGTAAAAGTTAGGAATTAATGTGACTTCTTAGTTAGTGAGATTTTATATGATCTACCTCTTGTACTTTTCTTTTAATTAGTTCTAAAGCCATTTGTGTGAGGAATTTGTGTCATTTAAATCTTGATGGTGTTTTTATGATTGTCTTTTTTATCATGTGCACACGGCCCGGGAACCTAGAGGAAATCTAGTATTAAGATACTTCTCTCTGGTCCTCAGAGGGACCCTAGTATTATGATACTCTGTTCCTTATTTTCCACCGAATCCTGGAGGCTATAGGCTATAGGAGGCTAAAGAATATTTCATTTCTTCGAGTGGGGATCGAACTCACAACCAGTCGCGTTTCAGTCACACACTTGGATCCCTGCGCCAAGACTGGCTTTTAATGTTTGAATTGCGTTGCATATTAGTTAATAGTAATAGAATGTAAATATTATTTAATTAGGTCATATTATGACGCTCAGAAGGAAACTTCAATATATAGACGACTGATATATTACTATACTTAACAAATATTGAATGGTTTACAAGACGCAAAGCTTTCGTGGGTTACAACACGCTAGGTCTCGAAAATTGGGAGAACGGAGTGTCTTAACTTTCCTTCCTATAATCTATATACGGGAGCCATTAGAAAATTTGAATTAAATTTCATAAATATTTACAGATTTACCATCCCAAAACATATTAAAAATATAAATATACTAACATAAGTAGCTAACATAAGCGAAATATAACTACTATCTAAGGGAAAGTGTAAATAAATAAAAAAAAAAGTCTAATCCGGCATCATACCAATCTCTCTAGACTGTATACCCAATTATCCTACACCAACGGCGGATATCCAAAACGTAAAAACAATATTTGTCAATCCATCGTAGAAAATTGTTGCCTTTCGCTTACTTTTTTCAACGGTCCCCAGCAGTTGCAATGTCTATTTGTGATATTTTTAAATGGGAATGTATACTTGAGATTATTTTGTCTTAGCGAAGTGACTCGTTTTTAGGTTTGAATATCCAAAAAAATTTTATAGATTTTTTTATAGCTTTTAGCATATAGCAGGGTAGAAAAAGAGTGAGTTGAGACACTGTTTTTCTCTTTTTTTAGCGATGCCGCGTTTCAGAATATCGACAAATTAACATAGTATAAATAATGCCCGAATGTGGATTGAACCTACAACTATTGGGTGTACTTAAGGGAATAATTACATCTTATTAACATGGCCTTTTTAACGTTCAATGGTGACTTCTTATAAGTGTTGTTTTTAATTTCGCTTAGATTAACTTATTATAATACATCTAAGTATAGGTTTATCGTTTAAAAAGATCAACTAATGGCCGGGCAGTCACTTAATTCAAATAATTTTGTGGCTAAATTAAAAATGTAAATTTTCAGCAATATTATTTTATATATACGAGTATATTTATTTTTTTCCGTATCTAATGTTTTTTATTTTGTTATATTAAGCTAGATTATAAGAAAAAAAAACTAAAATCAAGAATTTAATTTCAACTAATGTTACAGAATTACTATTTGCGATTATGACAGAGCTATATTATTCTCATCTCACATAATAAAATAAACAGCATCTCTATAATATTTTCTGCATAGGTGTATCTATCTATACACGTATGTAGAAAATATTTAAAGTTGTAGTAGAAACTTTTCTCATTTAGAAATTCCCGTGACGCATGTTTGCGCTACCCTCCTCTCTTAGAATATTGATTTGAATTCCATGCACTTTGCCCAGATTTTTCGTCCAACTAAAACAGCTACTAAAAATCTTTTATCATAAAAATCTCTTTATATATGCACTGGATTTTTGCTCGTTACCTCACTGGATTATTATTAATATATTTTGTGAATTTGTAAAATTCTAAATGTTTCTTGTAGGTAGGTTAATTTTTAAATTGTTTTTATCAGTTTCGCGTTGTATTCTGTATTTCGCAAGCTAGGCAAAGGGAACCGAATGTACATACATTTTGTTCCGCACTTTTCACTTAACTTTTGATTTGCGTGTTGAATATGGAATGGGTGGGTGTGGATAACCTGAACGGTGAATAAATCCTTAACCACTGCTTATGGGCCAGACGCTGTGCCATGACAACTTTAATTCTACCATTAGAGACGATACTTCGTACGATTATTTTATCTATTTTTTTTGTTTACATAGCATATTGAAATATAATTTAAATGTATGCAAGATTGATTTGAAACGAAGAAGAGAGTGTTAAAGCACTTGATTATCAGCCTACCATGCTTCATCCAGAAGAGAGCATAAAACTATTAACCCTACTTTCCAAATATCACACGACTAGCCAAGCGAATGTCTATGCAATATCAAAAATCGTCTAACACCAAAGCAAAAGTGTTACAACCTAAATCTAGATCCACGCTCACTCTCCTAAAAGGTTGCTAGACAAAGACCAACTAAGACCGACAAACCGCAAGATTTATAAAGCCACTCGAGCTGAAGTGTGAAAAATCATTTTCAATCTTGGCAATCTGCCGACGTACAAGAGGAGCTGGTTATATATCATTCCTTTCAATACTCAGCTTCGTTTTGCCCTCTAATATTGTGGACTAATGATTATAATTAATCGGATTTACTTAGTGTTTTCAATAGGCTGGCTTGTGTTAAGTAGCTGGGGTTTTGGGTGGAGGTTTCCTTGTGGATATAATAAGGTTCTTTTGTTTCTCCTTGAAATTAATATAGGGATTATCGGGACAGGTGTCCAAGTTTGTTTAGGGTCAGTCGTGGCGCAGGGAGCACAAAGTGTGACTGAAAAACCGACTAGATGTGGGTTCGATCCCTACTCGAGGACATGAAATATTTATTTAAAATGAATATTTCCATTTCTTCGCTCTGGTGTTGAGGCAATGCACGGCGTTGAGTTCTGCCATTCAACACGCAATGCCTCCAGAATTCGGCAGAAAGTGGTGAACGGAGTGTCTTAGCACTAGGTTCCCTGTGCGTACCCTAGTGTGTGCGAGATACAGCGTGAAACTGACTTTTGTTTCTTCTTGAAATTTATATAGGGTTTATCGGGACAGGTGTCCAAGGTTAAATTTTATTTACAAAAATTTTGTATTTATTTTGGACGATTAATCACTAATCCTTATTTTTTACGTAGAAAATTTAATTAATTGGAGCTCAAAATTGTAGTTTATAAGATTGAAAAAAATGCGAATTTGTGAGCCGTAATTGGCAGTACTGTATACATGTACTACATAGTTATGAATTCAATTCCTAAATTGGGGAATATAAATCTCAAAAATATTTTTGTTTCATTAATTTTGTTCTTAGTTTTCATTATATAGTGGGCAATATTTTTCAATAATATATAACAATAAGGTTTTTGAAAAGGTGCACTCGCCTTTGGCAAAGTTGACGGATTTCTAATGCAAATATGAGACATTATTTTGAAAATAAGGTGGACATTTCACGGCTCAATAGTCTTGCTGCTCCATCCCCTAAAAATTAACCTCGAGCATTTTATCATAAAATTTAAAGCGCCGTAACCTATTTACGCAAACTGTTTTATTATCAACGAAAATCTAGTTACCCTACTTTCAACACAACCAATTCATTGACGTTTGATTAAGTATTGCCATTTCTGACACGCCTCGTATCAATTTCAACTTTATTTTATATAAAAATAAGGTATAATTTAGCAAATTGCTAGTATTATATCACCGTCTAAACCATTGGTTCCCAACCTGTGGTCCGCGGACCACCCGTGGTCCGCAGAAGTCTAAATATGGTCCGCGAACGGTTTTAATTTTATGACTGGGGATGGTGAAGCGAAATTTATATTTAATTATCACACTTAATTGTTATTATACCTACACGCATAGTGGTCCCTGCTACCAAGAATAATATAAAAGTGGTCCTTGATCAAGAAAAGGTTGGGAACCCCTGGTCTAAACGTAATCTGTACTAATGAACGCTAACGCCCTATAACTTCAAGTTTAAACTAAGCTACAGATTTGGATAGAAATGGGATTATATAAATAGGTTATGGATGACTTGCTACAGCAATTGGCGGTATACAAGATTACTTATTTGGCAATATATCTTTGGTGCAGCGATATATTTATAATGGTGATGTGGATACAGTGTTTAGTATAGGGGATTTTAGGTCAGCTGTTTTGTTTGATTGATCGTTAAAAAGTATTCTTGTCCATGTAGCAGACAGCTTCTGATTGTAAGTGCGATGGTTGTGAGTTTGAATTGTTTTTGTTTCCCCATTCTGGTAGAAAAGAGGCGGCGTTGACGCAACTCAACGTATTGGGTCTTGGAGATTATCAATATCCTAGAAATTAGGTGGAATCTGGGCAACGGAGTAAAATTCCTTTTATATTTCTAAATATATACATTCAAAGTTTTTTTTATTATTTTACGCTGTATCCTGCATACAGCAGAGTAGTTCCCATTAGGGCACTATCTTTCCCCACTTTTCAAAGAATTCTCGCAGAATTGGGTTGTGGAACTCGTTGCATTTAATCTTAAAACAGTTGCTAAAAAACAAAATTAGAAATAGAATGTCGGGAATGTAATGTGAACAACTTATTTGATGTTGGGAGAAAAAAGCCCCAGCTTCACACTGTATCCCGCATACATCAGGCGGAGGAAACCCAGTGTTAAGACACTCCGTTTCCTACTTACAGGCATTCTTTAAAATTAAAACCATCGTTTCTACAATCACCATATTTACACCAAATGGGCTAAGACAGCTTAAATTTTCAAAGTTCAAGTTATGTCAAAAGTTTTATACTTCTCTCAACTTAACCTCATAAGATACTTTATGTATACGATTTATATTAAACTACCTAAATTCAAAGGTAACGGTAGGTTTTACATGACGCGACGCGACACCACGCATGAAATTGCGGGGCCGCGATAAGGCAAATTTGCATAGAAATGAGTGGAAAATAATTTCAGTATATTTATTACGGAATTTTGTTCCGGTCGATTTTTTTTTATGTTTATTAATATTTCATGTTTTATTAATACGTTAACGCGTGTCGGGTTGAGTTTGGAACCGGCTTGGAGTCGATGTTTACAATTTTATTAGGGAAAATTACCCTACTTTTGACATATTAGTACTCTGTAAAATGATCCACATTATATATTTATTTTTCTTTTTTGTTCTATCTGAAATTGGTAACAAAAAATGATTAAGTATCGTAAATTGTAATCTTTTTCCGGATATAAAAAAAAAGTATTTTTCTTGTTTTTTGTTGACGAAATTGTTCATGGATGTGAATTTCGTTTGTGAATTTGTCGTTTTACTAGCTTTTTAGAAATTAAGCTGAAATATAAATGTAGCATTATCGTATCTCTATAAGTGGCATATGTGGCAAGACATACTATAAAGCTTATTATCGGAAATGTATTGCTTGCACTTACGAGTAATTTGAGAAAAATATTTAAAAAATCCTGGTATTCTGGAGATGTTCTTGAACAGTGAACGTAACCTGAATTTGTCGGAGGATGGTGATCTAAATAGAATCTATGAAAAAAGGTAAAATCTTCTGAAATATTACAAAAGGATACTTTAAATGAAACCTTGAGTGTTTTTATTTGACATACTTGTATTGAATTATCCAAATGAGATATCACAAAAATATTTCTATGTTTCCGGAGTTGACTTGCTTGACAGCTTAAAAAATAAGGAATCAATCAACCCGGTTCAAAATATCTGAGTGTTTTTGAACATCGATGATGTAAAAAGAGTACAACCTGGAAGAAGAGGCTAAAGGCTTTTTGCTAATGGCATACTTAAATAAAGAGAGACATGAAAAATCCAAATAATGAATAATCTTTTCTTTATGATCCAACAATAGAAAAAGAAGCTCCACTTTACACAGATATATTTTAAAAATTTCTTCTCTTCTTCTTCTCTCTTCTTAGCACTAGGTTCTCTGCCTACCCAGCTACTTAGGACAAAGAGTAGGGCTACCTTTTGTCTAAATATACGCATAATAATATAATTATATCTTTAAATGGACCAAAAGTGGAAAACGAAGTGTGTTTACACTAAATTATCACCGCCTATCCCAACTAAATGTTATAGATTCCTAAAAATGAAACACTAACTAACTATACATAAATAATATTTTCTCTTAAAAATGAATATTTCAAGTAATTTATTTCTTAATTACGTAGCGGTTTTGTGTAAACACCGCATTAAATGCTTTTGGCTTGGCTCCTATGTGAACTAATTATTGTTTCTTTTATCTTTTTCGTCTATCTAAAGCTTAATTAGCATTGGCTTATTGGAAACTTTTTTAAAAAAATTAATAAAAGTTTTAAAAAGTTGGAAGCTTAGCTTACAATACATGTGATATTATTTAAGTAGACGGAGAGAATGTAGTGAAATATTTGGTTTTTCATCTTCCATTGGTATACTCTAATAAAATAAAAGCAGCATAGAAAACATCATAAAGTCGGTACGGATATGTTAATGGAAGTAGACAAAGCGAAAGAGGTACATAGGTGAGTTCGAATATCATACGATGGAATGAATTATTTGTACTTTTTTTCAGCTTCACGCTGTATCCCGCACACAGCAGGGTAAACAGAGGGAACCTAGTGTTAATATACTCTGTTCCCCACTTCCTGGAGGTATTGAGTAGCAGAATTCAACGCCGCGCTTTGCCTCGACACCAGAGTGAGGAAACGGAAATATAAATTTGAAGAAATGGAAATATATAATATATTTAAGTAAATATATCACCTCCTCAAATGGGGATCGAACCCACAACCAGTCGGTTTTACAGTCACACTTTGTGCCCCCGCTGCACCACTGGCCTCAAATTATTTTAATTTCTTCTTCCTATAAATTAAATTTAAGGGCATTTCGTATAAAAATATTAATCTTAAAAATATATTATTATTTAAGAATGAATAAAGTCAAAATTAACATAACATTAACAAAAAATGTCAGTGCTGTCAGTTAAAAATAAGCACAATATCACAGTGTACCAGTAATTCCGTACCAAATAATCGGCCAGTTGGACGAGTGGTTGGAACAAAAGCCTGTAAATGGAATTTTCAAGTAGCCTCGACGACTAGTGTAGATTACTACGCTACAGATAGTATTATATACGTAGGTTTGTATTAAATACGTATTTTACATTTTAAATGTGTTGCTTAATTAACATGTTTTTGTTTGTTTTTATTTAAGATAGTGTAATTTTTCTTTTGATACGATATGCAGTGGGAAAAAAGTATTTAACGCTATATTTTCCACTTTCGGTCTAATTTAAAAAACTATAAATGCAGTAGAACTTTAATAACTAAAATAATATTTAATAAACAATTTTTAAATTGATTCTAAGAAGAATCAATTATACTTATTTAGAAAACGTATAAAAAATTGAACGTAGCGGGACTCAAACCCGCGCCTCCTGGAAACCGACCAGGCGCTCTGACCACTAAACCATACGTTCTCATCGAGCTACGTCGACATTTTTATACGCTTGTTACAACTTATTTATGTTGTTAGTATCTCTGTAGGGAGATTTTTACAAATTTCCGCTACCCAAAGATAATTACTAAGAATTATCGTTTGGCAAGAGAGAATGCTATTTATTAAATATTTTTAAACATTTTTAAAGTGTTATTCCACACTTAGGAAATTTGTAAAAATCTCGTTTTCAACCAAGGTTTTCTAAATAAGTATTTTTCTTCTTTCCTAAGTGTGGAACAACACGTTAAAAATGTTTAAATAAAAGAATTAATTAATTTAATCACATTTTTTTTATTCTTGTTAAAATTAATTAATTTGTTAAGCAAAACTATTCTCTAATCGTTTTCGGAGATTAGTTGAAACGTTATAAAATGACCATTGAATATAATTTCTACCAAGGTGTGTTGCAAAATTGTATGTGGTTGTGAGTTTACAAATTATTTGAAGAATAAAATTTTTTCTCATATATAATGGATAAATTTTTTAAAGACAATAAACGATCAACACAAAAAATGTATTTAAAACTGATATTAAAATACTGTCAAAATTATATTAATTAATTTAATTATTATAGTTACCAGGCTACTCGTGATCACGGACTGTAAAGTGCTTGAAACTTGGTATTACAAAAATTTTGAATAATAAATATACTCGTTGGATGCGTTGTAAATCTCATTTAAAAATTATTTGTTCCAATGAGTGTGGATCGAACCCACGACCATCTCATTGACAGCCAGCCAGTACTCCACTCCACCATAAAGGCCTAATAATTAAAATACTGCTAACAAATTGTATATATCCACACAATTAGTAAGCTACACCAGAATAATTACATACAAGAACTATATAAAACAAGTCCAAGCATTATGAATTATTTATAACAATATAAAGTGAATCGGTACAGTTGTATTATGGTAATATTTTGGCCTTCTAGCTATATTTATATATATATAATTTAATTTTGCGAATTATCGTCCGTACCACGTTTCTGATAAGAGGGTAATGAGAAGGAAATTAAGGTTGTGCTTGTTTATTTTGATTAGGGAAAGGTTGGGTGAGCCTTGTTGTATATTATTCGAAATAAATGTTGGTGAATATATTATATTTATCGTAATACTGCATTAATATATATATAGAGAGATATATGTTATAAAAATCAACTTCACGCTGCATCCCGTACACGGCAGGGACGGCAAAGGGAACCTAGTATTAAGAGTCTCCGTTCCCCATTTTCCGCTGATTTCTGCAGGCATTGCCTGTTGAGTGGCGGAATTCAATGCCGCGTTTGAAATCGAGACCAAATCTAAAAAATTAAAATGTAAATTTAAGTAAATATTTCATTTCCTCGAACGGGGATCAAACCGACACCAGCTGCGTTTACAGTCACTCACTTGTGACTCTGCGCCACAGCTGGCCTGTGGCCAGTTATATAAAAAATGTATTTTATTTCAAATTAAACAAAGAAAATCCACAACTTCCGCTATCCAAATAACAAGATCTTTTATATAGAGGCAAAATAATAAACTAAACAGTTTACGATATATAAACGACATCTCCGTATACGTTGTCAAAACACGAACAACCCTTACAAATATGTGCATGTTATTACTGTAACATATAAATATGAATATAAAAAGATCAATAATCGTTTCATACAGCTATTTTATTACACGAACGATTTGCAGTGAACTTGTTTGTTTATACTTAGAGTACTTGGATCTTATAAAAACATTTTTTTTTGTGTCACGTATTTAGCACATAGCAGGGTAGGCGGAGGGTACCTAGTGTTAAGACACTCCGTTCCCCATTTTCCGCTGAATACTGGAGGAAGTGATGACTCGAAATCAAAGGGAAGAAATTAAAATATTAAATATTTCATTTCCTCGAATGGGACTCGACCCCAAAACCAGTTTCAACCAAACTTTTCTGACTTAACTTACCTTCACTCTTTATCCTTAACATAGAGATGTTTGTGGGTGTAATATTTGCGTGAGGCAAGTAATTTTTGATATCTGTAAATGAAATGGCTTTTGCTAGCTTTCGTTTTGTTAGTTTTTTATTTACATGATACATTGCATCTATCGTCAGTTGGATGGCTGTGAATTACCAGAATAATTTCCAAATCATAGTAAAAATAGGCCGTTGTAGCGCAACAGCACATTGTCTGATTAATAATACGACGGTTGTGGGTTCGATTTAAGCTCGGGCTAATACATTATTTTCGTTTCCTTGGTATGGTAACAAAATAAAGCGAGTTCTGCCACTTAACATACAATATCTCGAAAAATGTTAATATACTCTGATCCTAGGTACCCCTCAATTTATCTTTCGTAAATATAATCGTATAAAGCTAAATTAAAGTTGAAAGGATTTCTTAACATTTCCTCTACTTCAAAGTGCGGTGTTGAGTTGCGTCGATCAACACGAAGCCTCCAGAATTCAGCAGAAAATGGAGAACGGAAGGGTCTTAACACTAGGTTTCCAAGATCCTTCTGCCTACCCTGCTATATATGGAATACAGCGTGAAGCTAAAAAAACCTCTTTTGGGAACCAATCCCACATCCATCGTGATAGCCCTTGCTACTCCACGATGCTATCAATCATACAAATCACATACAACAATATTTACCTAACCCAAAAAAAAAAAACGAGAAACATAATGCTAAACAAAAAACGATAAATCTCTAGTGTCCATTCAAAAACGTTTTTATCGTCATCTGGACAAACAATGGGAGGTAAATTAATAGCGGTGTTCATAATTCAAAGGAAAAATCTTCTGGAAAAAAAATCCAGGAATTTTTCAGTTCATTCAGTAAACGATAAACAATCGGCCAAGTATTAAATTTGTTGTATCGATGATTCTGATGGAAAGTGAATTGGGTGGAGAGCGGATATTACAGGAATATGGGGCATATTCTTTTAATTGATTTTGGTACAATAATGTTACGTTTGGTATTTCTTTATTCGATTTATTAAAGTCTTTCGTTTCTAAGTGAATGACAGACGTGCAGGTGGGACAGCGGTGACTGAAAGTTTTGACTGAAAATTTGTTATTTAGGCATCCTAGGAATATCCCTATACTAGAGCACTGAGGCCCTATTTAAAAACTTTTTTCAAATCTGATCGATCGATCTTGAGATGCCGTTTTCATTCATAAATTATATATCTATTTAATATTTAATTCATAGATAATTAATATTCTAAGCCTTAAAGTCCACGCAAACAAAAATTTAAAAAAACATAAAAAGAAACATTAAAAAATTGAGGCCAGTCGTGGCGCAGCGGCACAAAGTGCGACTGTATAACCGACTGGTTGTGGGTTCGATTCCCACTCGAGGAGATAATAATATATTTACTTAAATTTATATTTTCATTTCTTCGCTCTGGTGTCGAGGCAAAGCACGGCGTTAAGTTTTGCCACTCAACAGGCAATGCCTCTAGAATTCAGCAGAAAGTGGGGAACGGAGAGTCTTAACACTAAGCTCCCTCTGCCTACCCTGCTGTGTGCGGGATACAGCGTGAAGCTGTTTTATTATTAAAAAATGAAGCCCAAAAACAATTAACAATAGGTGCACAGGTATAACTGTATTAAAGGTATTAAAAATCCACCAATCTATACTCAAACTTACTGCATCAATCTAATAAGTGCAAAAACGCATTTCCAGTTCGGATTAAGTTTTGCCTGTTCCTGGCGTAAGATATTTATGGTAGTGAAGTGTACCGGCCGTGGATACTTTTTATACCATACGATCTTTTATATTATACGGCTATGCGGTTTTTTGACTACACGCTTTATTCCACATATAGCTGAGTAGGCAGGACGAAGCTAGTCTTAAAACAATCAGTTTCTTCTCTCCGCCCAATTTAACGATACATTACGTTCAAAGTGGCGGAGCTCAACGCCGCGCTTTGTCTTGTTACCAGAGTGAGGAAATGAAAATAATTAATTTTCAAAATTGAATCAAGCCCACAGCCTAGCCGTCACTTTTATAGTCATAGCTTATTAAGTCACTTTGTTTTCCCTTTTCTTTGCTAAAATATAGATTTTTCTTTAGCCTAAATAACTAGTGTAGATTGACGTAATTGACGAGATGTGAATATGTCTATAAGTTTTCTACCATACAGGGGCCATTCAAGAAATCCAACCCAAAGATAGTTGTAGACTTTAACGTTGATGTTTCACAAACCGCTCATTGCCCGACTCATTGCAAATTAAATTTATTTTTTAATGAAACTCTTAGAAAATGTTAAGTAATACTAACTTTATTGATTTAACTTTTACCACAAATTTAGATATACCTTGTATGTCATACTTTTGGTATCACAGACTCATAATTACTAAAATTATATTGTACGAATAATTATGTTATATTAAAAAACGTAATTAAAAGACCGGTCGTGGCGCAGAGAACCAAAATGTGACTGTAAAAGCGACTGGTTGTGGATTCGATCCCCACTCGAGGAAGTGAAAATTTAATTAAAAAAAAACGTAATTAGTTACATAAACGTATTCACGTACAACAAACGGCCCTGTCCATGACTGACCTAAGGGAAAATTTGAAAATATAATCTAAAAAAAAGGTCATTAAATAATCGTGCAGTGTAAAAACTTTACAGTTGGACTCAAGCCAATGCTGAACTGAGAAAAAGCTGATAGATTAACATGTGCTACAAATTTACAGTAATGATTTTAACATTGAATGCTATAAAAGTTAAGATAAAATATATTTATAAAATTTAAAATGTTGTCTAAACGGGAACAGAGTGTCGAAATTTAGGTTCCCAGGTTCCCTCTGCTTACTCTACTATGTCCTCCCGGACGTACAGAGTGAAATAAAAAAAAATACTATATACTTTAAATCATACCCAATATTCATTATATGTCTATGACGACAAAACAATATAAAAACATAAAGACGCGTCACTAAACTTCATAAAACACAGAGAAACAAAATAAACAGTCACAACAAGCATTCTGAATATTCGAGCGCCATTAGAATAGTAATTTGTTGTAAATTCAAGTACAGAAGTTGCTAAAAGCCGCTAATTTGACAAAAGTAGTTTCGCAGTTGGGTTGCGCTGTGTCAAAAAGTTGAGTAAAATCCTGCACTCGGGTTGGGCATTATAATTATATTTGCTTTTAATTATATGGAACTTGTATTAAATAAAAATAAGGCCAGTCGTGGCGCAGGGGCACATGGTGTGTCTGTAAAACCGACTGGATGTGAGTTCGATACCCACTCGAGGAGATGAAATATTTACTTAAATTTATATTTCCATTTCTTCGCTCTGGTGTCGAGGACAAGCGCGGCGTTGAGTTCTGCCACTCAACACGCAATGCCTCCAGAATTCGGCAGAAAATGGGAAATGGAGTGTCTTAACACTAGGTTCCCTCTGCCTACCCTGCAGTGTGCGGGATACAGCGTGAAACTTGTATTAATAAAAAATATTAATTTAATGATATTAGAGCCTTGTCGTGGCATAGGTGCACCAGCGTATGACTGTAAACGTGACTAGTCGTCGGTTCAATTTCCATTCGAGGAAATGAAATATATCATATTTTCATTTCCTCGCTCTGGCTTCGAGGCAGAGGCATAAATGCGGTGTTGAATTCCCCACTTAACACGCAATGTCTCCAGAAATCGACGTAAAGTGGGGAGCGGAGTGTCTTAACACTAGGCTCCCTCTACCTACCCAGTTGCATGTGGGATATAGCGTGAAACAGATTCAATTAGATATTTAGTCTTGGTTATCATTATGTAATTAACGCAAGGATTGGTAAGCACAATGGTTGTGGTTTCAATCTCCACAAAGGTTTATTATTAATTGTTGTAAATCAACGACATGGCGCAGCTGAACAGTAACATAGCATCTGATAGTAAACGCGACCATTGCGGGTTCGATTCCCACTCAGTGTTCCCATCTAGAAAATTGAGCGAAAAGTGCTTAAAGAAGTATCTTACAAGGATTCATCAACATACGGGATAAAGCGTGAAGCTAATAAACTTAAGTGCGGCTGTGACATGGACACGGCCGTTTGTTGTACGTGAATACGTTTATATAACTGGTTATATTTTTGAAATGAGACAAATAGCATACGATGCAATACGAAGATATTTCGATATTTCTAGTAAACTTTAAATTAATATAAGTATTACCTAACATTTTTAGAGTTTCAATATAAAACAAATTGAACTTGCTGAGTCGGGCAATGAGAGATTTTGTGAAATACCAACGTTAAAGTCTCCAACTACCATAACTGATGTAGGCATCAGGCTCGTAATTGGGTATCATTTTAGCGATGTTCTTGGAATATTTCAACAAACAGTAGTATAATTTAATTTTGGGTAAAGAGAATAGTTGAGGCCAGTCGTGGCGCAGTCACGAAGTGTGACTGTAAAACCGACTGGTTGTGAGTTCGATCCCCACTCGAGGAGATGAAATATTTAGAAAGTGGGTAACGGAGTGTCTTAACACTAGGTTCCCTCTTCCTACCCTGCGGCGTGCGGGATACAGCGTGAAGCTGATTTAATTTAATTTTAATTTAGAATAGTTTACAAGCTACAAAGCCAAACTGTAAGCCCCTATTTTGTTATCATTAGGTTTTTTGGATAGCCTCTGTATGATAGCAAACTTATAGACGAATTCACCTCAAAAATAAATTATTAAAAAACAGAGTTAAGGAAAATCTACCAACGCGTTGGTTTCGGTAAGTCTCTATTTCTAAAACATTATTCCGTATCTAAAATAAAAGGGTCTCTCAAGTGTACTTCGGCATCCTCTATCATATAGAAAAGTAGGTATTATGACCATCGTATCGGATATTTGATTATTTTGTTTAGATTTTTTATGAAATATTTATGCATCATTTTACAGAACATTTGATAAATTTGCTTTTTTAAGATTCCGTACCTTAAAAATAAGGAATTAAAGGAATCCTTATAGGATCACTTTGTTGTCCGTCTGTTCGTCTGTGAAGTGAAATCGCATGGTGTCAGCTGATATTAATATCAAATATTTATTTTTTCTTATCCTTCTTCAACGCTATCAACACATACGAGCATTTATGTATCGTTTTTATTGCATTTTTTTATGAAAATCACTGCTTAATTAAAACCTATATGGTACTTCCCGTGGACCTACAGCTATGAAATTGGACACAAAGTGTAAATTTATAACATAAGTAAAGAGTAAATTCGTAAAATCAAAACGAGTTTATAATTGTAATTATATTGTACGTTTATATTGTACAAAATACAAAATGAGTGACAGCATACTTAAGTTTGGCAATGTTTACACAATCCCAGGCGCCACCGCAACGGTGGTTCCGACTGTAAATGCGAGGTCATGTGTTCGTATACCACTCGGGGGAATGAATTCTACTCAAATTTTCGCTCTGAATCGATGGATTCAGAGCGAAAATTTGGACTCCATATTTGTCTCCTTGTTAGGTGATGACCTAACAAGGAGACAAATATGGAGTCCAGTACTAAGAACCAAATGTCTTAACACTAGGCTTTTACCTGCCTGCCCTATATGCATGATACAGCGTCAACCTAATCAATTTTATTTTTAAGAATTAAATTCACCATAACTGAATATCATACCAACGAAAAGGTACACGATTCCCACAATTATCATAATATATTTACAAATTGTACCCCTTAAGCATATCAGTTCTAGAAAACTAACTACAAAGCCAAAAAGCTGCACAGAATGAAATTTACTCCATTTAATTACAGTACCAGCCACCTCTTTCCACGCAGCTATAAAACTTTACCTGACCATATCTGAATATAATGCCCTGAACTAATTACTTTAACTTTGCGTAATTTACTACCCACTATGAACTAATGCACTTGCTACGAGTAACTCAACAACGGTAAATCGTTGAAGAATTTAGAATTACTATACTTCAAGTATTATTATTTTTGTTCACCCTGTATTCTGTACGTAGCAAAGTAGTCAGAGGGAATCTGGGAACCTAGTGTTCCAAGCGTTCCCCAATTTCTGTCCAATTTCCGAAGCAGTCCGTGTTGAATGTTGTGCTTTAAATCGGCACTAAAGTGAAGAAAATGAAAATATGAAATATTTCATTTCAGCGAGTGAGAATCGAACACACGATCTGTCACGTTTACAGTCATTATGCCACGAGCACGACTGGTCAATAGGATTCCATGATTTAAATTGCATTTTTATTTAAATCGGCTTCACACTGTATCCCGCACAGGGAATGCAGATGAAACCTAGTATAAAGACACTCTGTTCTTCTGATTTTCCGCTGAATTCTGGGGTGGTTCTGAATTCTGGAATTCCGCAGTTTGTCTCAACACCAGAGTGAAGAAATGAAAACATATAAAAAAAATAGAGCAGCTTAAGCAGGCACAAACGAGTGCCAACATGAGTGGCAGAACTCAACGCCATGCATTATCAATAATGTGAAACAGAATCCTCAATCTCCCAATACCAAAAATATAATAAACTACTTAAAAAGATCATCCGATTACATTATTATACAGCGCTAAACGCAGTAATCATATCTCCGTCCCATCTTTCCCAATTTGCCAGAAAATGGCGATCGTGCGGGAACTATTCTAACGAAATGGTCGAGGTGATATCGTTCCCTCATCATTAATTCAGAATGTATCACAACTTTCCTCTTTCACTCTGTTGGGGTTCGCTTAATTTAATAATTGTATATTATTTTATGTAAGAGACTATATTGGCAGTGTTTTTATTGTCTCGAAAGTAACAGGTTCTAATTTTAATTCCAATTTTTTTTATTTGATTTAGAGTTACATAAGATATAATTTGAAACAACTATATTTGACCTTAAGGTTAGGAGTAGTAACTAATAAAGTTAAACTTTAACTTTTTTCAGTTATAAGTTTCATTATTTTTTTAATTATAACAATTTAAGAATTTAAAACTTTGTCATCTTTTAGAAGTGAAAAAGCGGTAGTATTAGTAATTCCTTTATAGATTGCTTAAAAAATAAAGAAGACATTTAGGAGAACAGTAAGAGTGGAAGAAGAGAACGGAAACATTTGTATAAATATATAGTTTAGTTAGTAGTAAATTCATTATAAGAATTCTGACATTTAAAAAAAAACAGCTACACACACCTTTTCCCGTATAGCAGTGTAGACAGAATGAAGCTAGTACTAAGACTCTTTGTGCCCCACCTTTCGCCTAATTCTCGAGACATTTGTAGCGAAGCTCAACGCCGCGCTTCGTCTTCTTACCTAAGCGGATATATACCCATATCAAACTCAGAACCGTAATGTTTACAGACAGACACTCCACAATAAATCTGAGCCACGACGAACTCTATATAGTAGTGGAACTGATACTGTTTCTAATATAAATAAGGAAAAATTTAATTTTCAACACTGTATACATATTTCAAAAAGATAATCATATTTTTATGTAAACTAATTAAATTACGCAAACACGTGATTTTATAAACCGTTTATTTATTTAACATTTACGATCGCATTTAAAATTAATTAGCTACGCTTGATATTTAAGCTTTGTAATGTATTTTCTTGTTTTTTCTCTTCTTTAGCTTCACGCTAGTTCAAGCACATAGCAGGGTAGGCGAAGGGAACCTGGGAACCTACTATTCAGATCCTCCGTCAGGGTAGAGCAAGGTAGATGGAGAACACCTAATATTATGATGCTCCGTTTTCCACTTTGTAATCAATTTTCGATACACTGAGTGTAGAGTAGCGGAACTCAACGCCGTTACCAACATATGTTTCTAGAGTAAGCAAATGAAATAGCTCATTCGTTCGAGAAGAAATTGAACCCACAACCCTTGCATTTACTGTCAGACGTTAGCCCACAGTGCTATTATAACGTCAATATATATTTTTTTCTTCCTTTTTTTTCTCATATTCACATTATACCGAGGAAGTAAACAAAATGAATGCACACGATGGTATTTCGCCTATAATATCGGCGTTCTTTAATTTCCTGTGCAGGAAAACGTAATAAATAGCTATTATCTTAGCATCGAGCCACCCTTTGCCATATGGTCGGGGTTTTGCTTTCAAAATTGGTTTTTTGTAGGTTACTGCTGATTTATCTTCTATGGAATAAGAGTTTTTAACAATGTATTGGGTTAAAGAAATATTTAGTTTTATGATTATTTTTATTTACTTTAATTTTATGGAGTATAAGCGTGAAAATGCATCAGTTTGTGAGTTCGATTTCGGGATTATGACATATTTCATACTTACGAGTACATGTTCCTCCGCAATTCTTCTAGAATTTGGTGAAAAGGGGGAGTGAAAGTGTCTTTATGAGTAAATTCAAACGGAGTATCGTAACACTAAGGTCTCAGGTTGTAAGGCGTAAAGTTAGAAAAAACTTTAAGATATATTTATCAATTTACGTTAAGTAGATAGAGAATAGTATAAAAAGAACAGATAGTTACAGCTTCACACTTTTTCTCGTATAGCAGGGTAAGCAAAGGAAAACTAGTGTTTTAACGTTTTATTTATATTAACGTGCTCGTTATTCACCCAATATTTCGAGGCAGGCAGCACACATGCTGAGTGTCGATAATAAACTCTGGGAGTTGCCTATTAAAGCAAAGAAAAAAAAACAAATCAAATATAAATAATAATTATTTATTTTAGAAAACGTATAAAAATTTTAACGGGATTTGAACTCGGAAACTTTCCAAGCGCTCTGACCATTAAGCCGTGCGTTCTCATCAAGCTACATCGAAATTTTTATACGCTTGTTACAACTTATTTATGTTGTTAACATCTCTTTAGGGAGCTGTTTACAAATTTCCACTAACCAAAGATAATTACATATAATTATCATTTGGCAAGAGATAATGCTATTTATAAAAAAAATATGTACTTAAGAAGTTATTCCCTACTTAGAAAGGAAAAATAGATAATTAAATAGTGTTCAATTTTATTAGTTTTCTAAAATAACACTTAAAATACATTAAAAATA
Organism: Heliconius himera; assembly: GCA_021202915.1. Classification (NCBI taxonomy): domain Eukaryota; kingdom Metazoa; phylum Arthropoda; class Insecta; order Lepidoptera; family Nymphalidae; genus Heliconius; species Heliconius himera. The sequence continues at coordinate 418,995 of JAJHJA010000974.1, forward strand.
TGTAACAATTTCCCGATTGGGGATCGAATCCATTACTATCATTTCGACACTGACCCACTGCGAATGAAAATTATTAGTTGCTACGTTCTAAATGAACAATATTATGCATAGATATCTGCAAAATTTATTTAAATAAACGTGCCTTGGTAAAATTGGCAAGCTTACCCTTCTTATAATATACTAACGACCCTCACACGGCTTCGCCCACTTAAACTTATTGTTTTACTATAGCTAAATTTTACAAAATCTTTACAAAACTTGTAGCCTATGATTTACTCTTATGTCTGTATCCGTTCATCTGTTAGTTTTTGAGTAAAAGTGGAACAAACATACCTTCACATTTATAATATTAGTAGGATAAAACAAAACACGTCAAACTTTTTTGTCGTAGTTTCACACAAAAACAAAAAAAGTTTAGAAACTTAACAATTTACAGCTAGAACGCTCAAAGGAAATCCGAGTAGCATTTGAATGATAAATGCCATCTCAATCTAAAGTTTGCGACTTGCCGATTGCTCCATTTATCCTCTTCTAACAAGTTTGTTACAATTGCTATGGTTTTTTTTGTTTTTTCATATAAATTGCATGAAATTTTTCATGTTTTTATGTCATGTAATGTGATATGCAGCTAAAGTTACGGAATATGTATGTGAGAGTCGATTTTTCATAACTTGAAAATTTGGATTATTTTAGATGTTCGTTAGATGTCGTAGCGTAGAGGTATGTAGGTTCGATTCTGACTCGGGGGTATGAAATATTATATGTTTTCTTCTGGCTCTGGCAATGCGGCAAATTGCAGTGTTGAGAGCTGCCTCTCAGCATGAAATGCCTGAAGAATTCGATGGAAAGTGGGAAAAAGAGTATCTTAATACTAGGGTCCCAGGTTCTCGGTGCCTACTTCTATGTAGGTACTTCTTCGGGAAGACAGAGGGAACTTAGGAACCTAATGTTACGACATTCTTTTCATATTGCAAACATAAATATTTTATTCCCCCGACTGAAATTGAACTCAAAACCGTCACGATTACAGCTTTCACCTTGGCGGCCACAATAAAAATAAGAAGCTGAAAAAAATTATGCTGTGATTACATCTTCTTGTGTAATATTTTTACCTATGTAATAATATCATATCTTTAAAACCTAACCGAGACAGTAAAAGGTAAGATTTTACGATCGTTTTGAATAAAAATTTTCTTTGCCGCATAGAGGTTGTAGACAAAAGACAAAGTAGTATCACTTGAGGCCACTTTGCGGATGCGGGCTTTGAGACGACACTTGAAAAATGACACCATAATTTTGAAATGTAATATACTAGTCTTTCTTTGAAGAAAATAAACCAAAGATAATATATAAATAATTAGTTAAACATTGTATTTTATACATTATTTATACATTAGTATTTTTTTTATAGAAGGTAGCCATGGTGCAGGAGCACAAATGTGTTATTGTAAACGCGATTAGTTGTGGGTTCGATTCCCACTCGAGGAATTTAAATAATGAAATTTAATTTATATTTACATTTTTTCACTGGTGTCGAGGCAAAGCGTGGCGTTGAGTTCCATCATTTCACAAGCTATCTCTCTAGAATTTGCCGGAAAATTGAGAACAGCTACCGGCTGCGAAAAATACAGCGTGAAGCAAAAAAATTGTTTTAGAGGTAATTTGTTACAATACAAAAAAAATAAGTAAGTTAATTCTGGACATATATACGTAAGTTATTTGTATACAAGTTAATAATACTTATAAAAATTATGAAATTCTTCAAAAGTCCAGATATTAAAATTGTTTCCCTTTATTTTTGTTTATATCATTATTTTTAACTAAAAAAAAAATCACTTAATAATATTGTCATGCCTCATTCAAAAATTATGGTATTACTACACGTGCTATAATACTTAGAGCACTCTCTACGTTATATTTATTTTATATTATTCGGAACAGATACCGCGAGTGTTCTCGACAAACGTATGAACTTGTATGGTTCATTCACTTTTTATATATAAAAAAATATTTAAATCAAATCAAATCAGCTTCCCGCTGTATCCCGCACACAGCAGGGTAGGCAGAGGGAACCTAGTGTTAAGACACTCCGTTTCCCACTTTCTGCCGAATTCTGGAGGCATTCCGTGTTGAGTGGCAGAACTCAACGTCGCACTTTGCTTCAACACCAGAGCGAAGAAATGGAAATACAAATTTAAATAAATATTTCATATCGATTGGTGATCGAACCCACAACCAGTCAGTTTTACAGTCACACTTTGTGCCCCTGTGCCACGACTGACCTCGTAAAATACTTAAAATATGATTAAAAATATTTAAAATATAATTAACATATCGATATACATACATAATATCGATATGTTAATTATCATATCAAAAACTAGGCGAGACTGCAAATACGGTAGTTCTGGGTTCGATACAATTAAGCTCATGATTATATAAAAAGTAATTTAATTTAATAATAATATGAATAAGTTCCCCATGCAACACAATATCTTAATTTCCGATATAAATTAAAAGAAAAATTATAAAAAAACAGAATGGGCCAAAATAGTACACAAAATATCATGAGTTCAATCTAGTTTATATATATAATTTATGTAGACACTTATTATAAATGTATAGTTTCACGATTTATCATACGTATGTACCCAGTGTCAAGACATTAGGCTTACCACTTCCCGTTCGAATTCGAGCGAAAAATGAAAATATTTTTTTATTACGTTTCTAATCAATATATATAAACTTCAAAAATTTATATTCGGCTTAAAGCAACACCAATCTAAAACAAATAAAAATTTCACCATAAATTACATTCTTCTTTTTCTATTTCACCTCTTCCTATTGCATTAGATAAATCTTTCCTACACAGCCAATAGATCTTAAATCTAGAAAGATATAAAACGAGTTAAACAACTTAAACAAAGGGAATCGGAAAAGAAAACGTTCCCATAGGTATTAATTCTAAAATAAATAATGTCCATCTTAGAAACAATTACTTTCGTTCGTTTCAAATAAAAGCAGCACAAATAAAATAAATGTTACAAACACAGTTTATTTTATTTATCAGAAACGTAGAGGCCGGTGAGGCCAGTCGTAGCGCAGAGGCACAAGCGTGCGACTGTAAACGAAACAGGCTGTCGGTTCGATTCCCGCTCGAGAAAATTTAATATTTAACATTTTCATTTCCTCGGCCTGGGAACGAGGCAAAGCGCGGCGTTGAGTTCCACCACGCAAAAATAACTCTTGAAAAATAGGCGGTGCGTGAGGAACAGAGTATCTTAGATTTCAGATAAGTTCCTTTGGCCTACCCCACTACCACCAACATTATACGAAAGATACAACGTAAAGCTAAAGTCAAATTAATTTAAACTTCTTTTTAATAAAAAAAAGTATTGATTTTAATAAGAAATAATTAAATATTGGGATGACACAACAAAACTGTTACATATAGTATTATGTAAGTATCTTTTACTACCTTTAAAAAGAATATTCTTCTCGTTGATTGATGAATAATATCATAAAGGCAGTCATAGAAAAGTGAACGTATAGATATGCTAAAAATAAATAATTTATATACGTTTATGCCTATTTTGCTATGTGCGAGATACAGCGTGAAGCTAAAAAAATATACTTGAAATTACTTGCAATAAAGATACGGAATAGAAGTCACGAAGAGCAGCTTTAAATCTTGCTACGTTTACAATACAAATATTTTTTTCCTACTACTAGGATTCTTATTTACTTGTTGTATTTTTTTTTGTTTATTTTTAGTTTCCATTAAGATACTTCCGTTCCCCACTTTCCGCCGACTGGTGGCATTGCGTGTTAAGTGGTGTAACTTAACGCTGCGCTTTATCTCGCTGTCAGAGCGAGAAAATAAAAAAAATAACTTAACTTAGCTTCACGCTATATCCCTAGCGGGGTAGTCACAGAGCAGGGAGCGCCAAACACTACGGTCTCTACATCATCAATCTCTTCATACATTTCCTCCGGGGGTTCCTCATGCTTTTCACGTGACCTTCCTCCAGTATCTTTTTCGATCAGCTAAGCGGACTTCGCATATCCTATGAATAGATCACATCTCCACGGCATTCATCTTCTGTAATACCCATGTTTCCCTGCCGTATAACAGCGTCGGTACCAGCACTGCATTGTGTAGGGCCAAACGTACAGCTGTGCTGACTGAAACCAATGAAGATAAGGCAATGGAGTTTCAGGGTAATCCATTAACCATGAAACTCCATATCATAATATAAATAACTTCATTGGATTGGAGGGATTAATATCCATCTCTACTGAACATACTTCCTAAATATACCACTTCACTCACTTGTTCTAATTTTTTACCTTTTTTTAAAATTATATTAATAATTTTATTTCATTTATTAATAATTATACATTAAGATTTAATTCAATGAAAAAAAAAACATATCAAATAAAATAAAGCGGAGAATGGAGTATTTGAAATTAGGTTCTTTTCTCTTACTCTGCCATATACGGGTTAAAGCGAGAAACGGATTATAAAATAACTCGGTCTAAACCCTTAAGGCTCTATTTACTTAACACAAAAAAGGGCCTAAAGCCTCTTTTGGGGAGTGACAGAAAATAGCACTTCACGTTAAAATAACATTACTTAAATTAAATATTTTCACAGAATCAAGAATTTTAGTAAGTATCAAACCCAGATTTAAATATCAAAGGCTAAATTAGTAAAAGCCAACCTAATTTAATTTGTAAATTTTTAAATTAATGTAAGCCTTTTCGAGAACGTTTGAAAGTGATATAAGCTAACTACCTAGTAAAAAAATATGGTTGTGCTACGTTATGATTGTATGCAGGTTCGATTATCACTTAGGGTTTTTTTTTATTTATCCGAGCTTCACATTTTATGTAACTTATAGCAGAGTATCTAAGAAAGCCTGGTTGTGTCAAGTGGCAAAAGTCACCGCCGTCCTCTGTCGCACGAAAAAATAACACATTTTCTTGAATAGAAATTGAATCCACAACCAATTCTCTTACAGTGAGACTTTGTTCTACTATGTCTGAACGGCATTTCAATTTAAACATTCTGACGAAAAGTTTTAATTGGGACAGAGTGCCTTACCACTAGGTTCTCAGGTTTTATCTGCCCATCATGCTAAGTGTGGTACATTACGAAGCTGAATTAATAACTTATTATATGTGGAAATAATCTGGTAATTTAGATAATTTATTTATCGAAGATTAAATTGAAATGTATATATGAAATTTACTTAGCATAGTAATGTATGATAACCTCTTAACCAATGGTAAAATACTATATATACATATAAAAACCTAAGACAGATTTTTTCAGAACACTCAGAATATATGATGATAATATTTATAATATATGTTATTACAGCATATTTATAGCCATAATAATAAAATAAAACCCACAGAATCTATTCACTAAAGTAATATATCTCTAACCCACGAAAATATTCTACGCCTTGTTAGTCTTTATGAAAAATAGAAGTACAACTACAAAGGATTCCACGCCACAAGCTTATAGCGATTTATATTAAGCTTTATGTTCTTGCATTTCTTCACTGTTTATGTACTATTTGCAAATGAAAAGACTTATGTAATTTTCTCACAGTTACTCAGTCTAAGTAGATTTTTGATCTTGGTTATGCCATTTTAATTTGGTTCATTTCTGAGTTCACAAGTGAATTCACAAGTGCTATAGCACTTGGTGTTATATCAATTGTAGAATGTGGTTTTCTAGTAATCTGCTTGCTTAAGTTCTTCGCCCGCATGATTAAGTTCTTTGGTCACATCTCCAGAAAAGGAAACGACTCCATAGAGCGGCTTGTGGTGCAAGGCAGAGTAGATGGTACCAGACCAGGAGGTAGATCACCCGTGCGATGGACTGACCAAGTAAAATCAGCTGTAGGCGGTGAATTGCATGAGTGCACTAGAATAGCGACCAACAGAAAAAAATGGCGTGAAACTGTGGCAAGAATAACGAAAGCCAAAAACGGGACTACATGCCACGACTGCTTTGTCAAGAGCGTAACGACTGAGAAGAAGAAGTAATCTGTAATGAGTTCCTCTATTCAGTTTTTGACTTCATTATCAGACCATCACTATGCCATGTACCACCAGATATTATATTGTCGCCTAAGCTACGCATAACTATAAGCCACGTTCATTTAATATATTTTACAAGCCATCTTTGTCAATAAGTTGATGATTGATATTTGAAATAAAAATTTATATGATTTAGTGTAATGCGATACTAAAAATAAAAAAATATAAAAAATCCCAATTTTTATATAGACTATTTCAAAAAAATAATGCACTAACAAAAACAGATTATATATTAATAAAAAAAATAGTTATCCATTTAGCCTATTATCGAAATCACTTATACAATCTAAAATAGTCAAATCTCTTATGCCTTGACACTCTACCTTATATGTGGGCGTCGTATCAATCATTCTTGCAGGTGACAATACCGACAAAGGATCCACATAGGCACCGAAATTGTCAATTGGGGCACTGTCATTTTCGTAAGAATTTTTTTCTCTCTCCATATAATCAATTACATTGAAGATCTTATTAGATTTTGTCGTCGAATTTTTTGATGTATGTATGTGGTAAGGTGTTAGTATCCTGACTTATTGATATTGGATATTAATCATTTTTGAGAGCTTTTTTGAAGTGAAAAGTTATCGTTATTATAGATATTTTCTAATAAGACTCTCTTTCTGTACGGAGAATTAAGGGGGAATTATAGGACAAAACGTGGCTACATAGAGATAAAATTGTTTAGCTGGTGTTTTTGATTTATATTAGTCACTAAAATAGAGACCAGTCGTGGCGTAGCAGCATAAGCGTGTGACTGTAAACGCGACAGGTACGATCTCCATTTAAGAAAAATAAATATTAGTAATTCATAATGAATTTACAACAAACTTAAAATAAAGGGAAGTTATCAAAATTTCATGTTTGTTCAGCTTATTTGGTAGAATTCAAAATTTCTACGAAATGAGATAGTACCTACACGTAAAATATACTATGTGTTTACACATATGTCTAATGTTTTTTTAGGATGAATCTAGTTTTAACAGAAAATTTAATTTAATAGTAATTCGAAAGTTTAGTTAGAACTGTTATACCCTAATCAGAACATAATGTTACTAAGCAACTTTTAGAGGCCAGTCGTGGCGCAAAGGTACATGCGATTGCGCGACATGTTGTGAGTTTGATCCCCTCTCGAGGAAATGAAATATTTGATATTTTCATTTCCTTGTTCGTAACGAGGAAAATATGGCGTTGATTTCCGCCACTTAACACGCAATCCCTGCAGAATTCGATGGAAAGTGTGGAACGGAAGGATCTTAATGAGAACCGAGTGTCTTGAAATTAGGTTACCAGGTTCCTTCACCCATCAGCCTAACTGCCCGCTACGTACGGGGTAAAGCGTGAATCAAAAAAATATACGTAATAATAACTACAAAACTCTTTTTAATAATTAAAAACACGTTTCACACTGTCAGTATCAATCTGTCAATTTTAAGTAAATTGTATACGATGTAAGTTTTAAAACGCCAAAAAAAAAATACTATTGAAAATGCATAAAAATAAGCAATTTTACAAGAAAAATTAATGAGACGCGGCAATGGGGCTGACGGGGAGCAAAGTTATGATCGCCCGTCGGAAAATCGATGAAGCAACAAGTAACTCCAGGTATATATGTATTTTTGTTATATTTGTGTAATAATATTTATGGTAGAGAAAATAGTGATTTAAAACTCTGATCATTTCAGCTAACCTGCGGAACTTAACGCAGCATTTTTCTTTCCAATGCATATATATTTTTTGTTAAATAGAAACGTTCGTTTTGTTAAATAGAAAAGAATTTAACTGTTTTCGTTTGCGTTACAATGGAGTTATTATTTTGAGTGTATTTGATAATATTTATCCACATTACATTTTCTATATAATCAATAATTATTATCTATAAATCAAATTTTATAAATCAAATTTAGGAAAGAAAAGTTCAACTCCTTATCCTTTTTCTTTCCTCATAAGATTTCCTATTTGTTTTTAATGGCGGAACTTAACGCCGTACTTTTTCTTTCTAAAGCGCAGAAATGCAACAGACCATTCCTTTGAAGCAGAATCTTTATATTTTAAGTAGTCTTTGTTGATTTTATATACAATAATTTTATTTTTATTTTGCAGCTTGTCCAATCTTCGATATGTGATCAATACAGATAAGTCCAAGTGGAAAGTTTTCAGAAAACGAGAGTAAGTTACTTTTTTTCACGTGATATATTATAGTATTCGATAAATAGATTATATAACACAATAATATTTTTACAAATCAAACTACTAGGCCAGTCGTGGCGCAGAGGCACAAAATGTGCCTGAAAATCGACTGGTTGTGGGTTCGATCCTCACTCAAGGAAATAAAATATTTATTTACATTTATATTTTCATTTCTTGGCTCTGTTGTCGAGGGGAAAGCGCGGCGTTGAGTTCCGCCTCCAGAAATTGGCGGAAAGTGGGACGCTTGTGTATTACTGTATTACAAAAGTTTGCCTTATTTAGTTAAATAATCTTAGGCTTGTTTTTTGTTCGTAAGGACCCTTTTTAAATATGTCTTGCCGCATTTTTCTTCAAGTCAAGTGTTTTGACTAAATAATTTTAAATTATACGTGTGTAAAATTAACATTTTTCACACACACAAAATCTTTGATTATTTGATCCGAAATTTTGCGAAAATAGCTAAGAGTGTAGTGATATTTTTTTCTTGACATTTGCAAAAAAATTATCACCAACATAATGGCTTGGGATTCGAATCTAGAATCACATCCAAACTAATACATTCCAACTACGCCACGGCGGAGCTTTTTTTGGAGCTTTTTTCTTGTTTTATATATAGCTATATATATACATACCTATATGAAAATCCATCTAAATTGACAACTCCCTCCACTGTTAATACCACAAAAACTATTAGACTACGAGACAGATGTGTTTTACGAGGACTAACACAAAGTTATCTCTAATAACAGACGACATATTGCATACCCAAGTTCAATACAGTAGAATATTCTAGTAATTTCTAGTATTTTCTAGAAATATAATAATATAGTATGTTTAATCTATATATTTGTACATAGAAATAAAATGAGTTGTCTGTCTGTGGTTATCTACAAAATAATTTTGGTTTTTCAAGTGCGTACAGTACGTGATAGTTTACACGATCAAACGATGTTAAGATTTTTATATATTTGTTTGTCTGGACTAATCTCCAGACAACCTGAACCCAATTTTATGAGGTTTTCATTAGAAGATAGAGGAGAATATGGAGCAATATGCTTATTATACCTGAATTCCAACGGTATTGGGACTTACGCGTAAAAACCGTAAAACGAGGACGAAACGGGTGGATCGCTAGTATAAAATATAACAACGCTATATCCAATTAATTAACAACACGCTTATAATGCTCGAGTATTGAAGGAAAAATATCAGAATTTTTCTTTGTATAGGTTTTTTTCTGGAAACATTGTGTGTTGGGTATTAAATCTCGATATTATGGTTTAATTTTTCTGAGAAAATGTTATTTTTAATATAGATAATATTATTATCTGATATTGATCTGATCTGATATAAAAATCTGATTGTAATTACGATGGTAGTAAGTTCCATTTTTTCTCGAGGGAGTGAAATATTTCACTTTCCCGCTCTAGACGAAGCGCGGCGTTGAGTTTCACCATTTAATACGTACATGCTGTCTCGAGTTCATTCGGAATGCGGTTAATGGAGTGCCGTGGCACTAAGCTCCCTCTGCCCATCTGCTATATACGGTTTACATCGTGAAGCTAAAAGAATAAATAAATAAATCAGCTTCACGCCCGCACACAGCAGAGTAGGCAGAGGGCACCTGTTGTTAGAAACACCGTTCCCCACTTTCCGCCGAGTTCAGGAGGCATTGCGTGTCGAGTGGAGGAACTTAACGCCGCGCTTTGCCTCGACACCAGAGCGAAGAAATGAAAATAGAAATGTAAGTAAGTATTTTATCTCCTCGAGTGGTGATCGAACCCACAGCCATTCGATTTTACAGTCACACTCTATGCCCCTGCACCACGACTGGCCTCACTATATATTATAAACAAATTATAAAAAATCTTTACATAAATTGTATGATATTGTTATTCTATTTTTTTCATTCTATAGTTTTTGTGTGAAAGTTGAACAAACATCTATCCTCACAAACTTTCACATTTATAACATCAGTAGGATTTAAAAACGTATAAAATTCAAAGTAGGACTGGAACCCGCGCCTTTTGGAAGCCGTCCAAGCGCTCGTCGCCAATTAACCCATGCGGTTTTTATCTTGGCTGCTTCGAAATTCTTATACGCTAGCAATAACGCGGCTTTGAGTCCTTCTAAATAATATTTATAATAATATTTATTATTTATATACTTTTCTAATTTATATTCAGCAGAAAGTGGGGAACGGAGTGTCTTAACACTAGGTTCCCTCTGCCTACCCTGCTGTGTGCGGGATACAGCGTGAAGCTAATTTATTTTTTATTTATATACTTTTCTAAATATTATTTTTGGTAAGTTTATAGGTTTGTAGTTCATGATTCGATTCTGAATCATATTTTTAATGGCTTTTCACTATTTCTCGCTTATTGCAGAGTAAGTAGAGTAGTGTTAAGACACTCCTCGCCTGCGCAATTCCAAAATTACGAAACTTCTCTTTTCTCATTCGGATGAATGAATTATGTTTTTTCCCTAGCTCTGGTAGCAGGACAAAGCTAACGGTGAATTTTACTACACAATTGAACCCACAACCGTCGCTACAAGCCTCTAATTTTTGAATAATAGATACTTTGACCAATCATAGTAAAATAAAAATTAAAATATACTACTCGACGTCGGTCTAGTCAAATTCCTTCCAAATTTCAAATATTATACATAGTAATGATAACTTTAAAATGCACAGCAAAGTGCCTAAGAGCCCGAGCGAAATTGAGTGCGACGCGTAATGCAGATATAAAACTGCAACTTGTTTTTGAAGACACAGGTTTACGAAAATATGGCTTGACTTAGAATATTTGGATATAAGTTTATTTTCTTAGAATATTTGCTTGGTAACGGAGTGTCTTAACATGCTAGGTTCCCTCTGCCTTCTCAGCTATATGCGGGATACAGCGCGAAGCTTACTTATAATGTCGTATACGTTTGTTTATACGTTTTTGTTTTACACCCTTAAAAGTAATAAAAGCTATGTTCTTTAATTTTCACGATTATTACACATTTTAAATAAAACTACTTTAACCGGATTAATCGCGTATATTTAAGATTATACATTTTTAGAAACCCGACGTTTCGAACACTTTGCAGTAGTCCGTAGTCACGGGTAGACTGAGGTGGCATTCGTCTGTCAGTTGACATAATTATTATATCAAACTAAAATAAAAGATAGTGAGAAAATATTATGTTCTCCACTTTACTGTTACAAATATACAACATCGTTCGTCTCGATTACAATACATATATGTATATCAGAAGACAGAAAAAATCTTATGTTAAAGCTTCGAGAAATTATTTTTAATTATGAAGAATACATATTCTGTCGCTCGAAACACATTGTCACTAAAGTGCTAGTGCCCTCTGCCTACCCTGCTACACGCGGGATAGAGCGTGAAGCTAAAAAAAATATTTATTATTTCCAAGAGTGACTCACTTCTCTTTCTCCATATTCTCTTACATTAATGAGGTCATTCATTAATTCTAATATGTTAGAACAGATAAATTACTGAATTAGAACACAGGCTAAACCACGATAACCCCAAAGCTAATGAACCGAGACTGCTGACGCGATTCCTTTAGAAACTATATTTTCACCACGACCACGTATAAATTTTACTAATGCTTAGATTTTTTTTTCGTATACGTATTACGTTAGTGAGAAGTGAAATGTGCTCATTTTGTCTATATCTGACTAGTCGTCGCCCGTAACTTTAAAATGTAATATGAAATCTATCTATTTTATCCGTTTCCATAGTAATTTCGAGAAGTTCTCTCTTAGACAAACACACAGACAAACAGACTAACAGACCATTGTTTTCAAACAAATCTTCGTTTTGAGTTCTATTACATTATAGATAAATAAAATAAATCAGCTTACGCTCGCTCAGCCACGCTCTATCCCACATGTAGTACCCTGCTGCAGAGGGAACCTAGTGTTAAGACACTTTGTTCCCCAATTTCCGTCGAAAAGACGCATTGCGTGTTGAGTGGTGGAACTAAACGCCGGGCTTTTTGCCTTGGTGCCAAAGCTAAGAAATTAAAGTATAAAAAAAATATAAATTCATTCCCTCGAGTGGAGATCGAACAAACAAGGCACACAGAGTCTAACTGAAAACGCGATGGTTGTGGATTCTATTTCCATTCGGAGAAAATAATTATTTTCTTGTTCAGCGACAAAGACAATGTGCGGCGTTGATTTCCGCCTTTCAACACGCAATGTCCCAAAAATTTGGTGCAAATTGAAAAAAAAAAACAAATATACTACTAGGCTCCTTCCATCCTGTATATACTAACCAAGATACAGCGTGAAACTAAACAAAAACAGTGTAATTTAGGTTCAAATTGACAAATTTCATAATTCCCAGGGTCGCCCCCATCCCCGCCTACCCCGCGTCTCTAAAGCCTGTCAAAGGGTGTCCGTGCGGCAATAACGGGCCGTGCAAACAAAAAATCACACCCAGAGGAGTGACTATACATTATCCCCAAAAGTTTGTATGAATGTTCTACTAGCCACGTTACCGCGGCTTCGCCCGTTTATATTTATTGTTTCATTATTATTTTATAAGTATTTTCATTTTAAAAAGCTACTTTTGTGCGTAATAGAATTTGAGTCTAATAAGTCGTAGTTTAGTAAAGTTACGAAAATATAATTTTTAATATTATTTTTAAAATAAGTAATATAATTAAGTTAAAAAATATTTACAGAAAACACAGATTTGGAAAGTTTGTTTCCAGCAAGGGCTTTCTGCCAGCTAAGAAAGAAACAGTATATCGAGCTAGGTAATAAAAAAAATAAAAAATACATATTTTCCATACAAAAAATTGTCGAGCATGTTGTATGTACGTATATGCAAGAATTTATATTTGTATTTGAAGATACTATTATATTTTTTTACTGATCTTGATGTGCAACTTAGTTTGTGTGGATTCCCATATTTTCTCTGTTCCGGAGGAATTCCAATAAACCCTCTTATAGTGTTCTCCTATACTCCGCGGGAGCTTATAACTAATGTCAGCGTTTAACGCCACGCAGCGCCAGCTGTGCATTATTTAACAGTCAACCAGTAACGGATGAAATTACATACAGATTTTTGGACAGGATCTAATAATGTCTTTATACAATGTAAAAAATGGAGTAATTTATCACTAACACCTTTCTAAGTCAATATTATTATATATAGAAATTTCTAAAATATAATTCCATAATTCCCACATAAACTAGCTTTCACAAGACTTAGAAACCATAACCAAATTAATTTCTCTGTTCCAGCCCAAAAGTAAAGGTGATACGACAAAGGAAGTTTCCCTGGGGATAGACAACGGTTCACCCGCACTGGTTGTAACTTGGCGTCTGTTAGTTTATTAGGTAATCGTTTATATGTAAATTTATATAGCATTATGTTAAAGGTTTGAGGCCAGTCGTGGCGCAGGGGCACAGAATGTGACTGTTAAAATCGACTGGTTGTGGGTTCAATTCCCACTCGAGGGATAAAATATTTACTTACATTTACATTTTCATTTCTTTGCTCTGGTGTCAAGGCAAAAACGTGGCGTTGAGCTCCGCCACTCAACACACAATGTCTCCAGAACAAGGCGGAAAGTGGGGAACGGTGTGTCGTAACCCTCTGCCTACCCTGCTGTGTGCGGGATACAGCGTGAAGCTGATAAAATATATGTTAAAGGTTAAGGCCGTCCTGGCGCAGGGGGGCGAGCGTGTGACCGTAAACGTGTGGGTTTACGATTCAATTTCCACTCGGGGTAATGAAATATTTAATTTTTTTATTTTTATTTTCTCTCTCTTGGTAATGAGGCAAAGTTAGAATGAAGCAAGGTCTAGAGAATTTGGTGGAAAGCGAGGGACGGAAATGTCTTAGTGGAAGTGGAATGTCTTAGTAAGTTCCCAGGTTCCCTCTGCCTACTCTGCAATATGTAGTATACAGCGTAAAGATAAAAAAACAATTTTTTAGTTCAAATAGACCGAGGCCGTCATGGCGCAGCTCTACAGCGTCTGACTGTAAACACGATGGTTGTGGATTCGATTCCCATTTGGGGTAATGAATAATTTTCATTTCTTCGCTCTCGCAACAAGGCAAAACAAAACAAAATGTTTAAAAAATTGGGCGGTGACTGGGGAATGGAATGTCTTAGCACTAGGTTCCCTCAGTAACAGTCACTAGGTTCCCTCTGCCTACACGTGGTATACAGCGTGAATTTATATACCATATTTAAATTTTAGTCGCAAAATGTACATGTAATTCTATAATACACTTCTTGCTTTCCCCTTTCAGAACAATTCGGCAAGTAGCTCACCTGAGATTAGACAAGGCTTCCATACTTCACTTTGTAACTGCTATCCCTGTGATTATAAAGGTGGAAGTGCTTTCGTAACTTCCATTTACTTTATATGTACGTTATATAGAAAGTTTGTTTTATATAGTAGTTATTTTATATATGTGTTTTTTTTAAATTGATTGTAGTGCGATTTTTTTTTATATTTATTAAAATTGTTATAATGAGTTAATATATAAACATGCATACTGATTTCTTATTTTTTTTTATAATTAATCTGGAAACGTGATGATTGGGAGTTTGAATTATACAAAAGGAATCTTGGGACTTAGTGTTAAGACATCTCCCTCATACTAAGAAATTTCCGTTCCCTAATTACCACTGAATTCTCGAGGGATTGCGTGTTGCGTGGCGGAACTCAACTGTCTTTGCTTCGCTTCCATTCCCCCGAGTGTGAATCGAACCTTCAACCGATTTACAGTCGCTAGTGCAACTGCGCTACGATGGCCTCATTTAATGCATATGATGTCTCTAAGAAAATAAAGTGTCTTGATATTTTTTCTCTGCCTACCCTCAATGTTCTGCTATACTCAAGATGAGAGGCCGAAAATAAATCAATATTATCGATAAGTATACGATATAAAAGATGCTATAAACTGAACTTACTGGCTTAGTATAAATCTATTTATGGTATTTCTAGACAAAATAAAGCATACCAACTTAAATACAGGTAAATTCAATGAAATAGGAGTCGTGGGCGGCGGTGATCGTTTACCTTCAGGTGACCCAAACTTTTGATTTTCTTATTTTGACTGTAAAAAATACTTGAAAAATTGCCATTCTATCTTACTAATATTGTATATGGAAAGGTTTGTGATGGTGAATGTTTGTTACACTTTGACGCAAAAAATATTGAGCATAATTAGATAACTTAAGCAGCAGAGTACAACCACAAAGTTTACAATTTACATAGAGGTTTTATATAATTTGGCTATAATATATCTATATATTAAATTTAAGTGAGCGACGTGTGGATCACTACTTGAGAATATTTCCGAAAATAACCATTTACTCATATATTATTCTAAAACAAAGGCATAGTGTTATATCACTAAGTTCACCCACAAAGGGGTTGCTTGTATAACAAACTCTTACAGTTAGTTGGACTTGAGCGCTTCTCAAACTTCCTCAATAGCGGGCAAGTGCAAGTGCACGTCTCTAGCGAATTGTTACACATATTGGGTCAATTGATTCTTAACTGAACTATTGTTCTTACATTAGTCCGTGTATATATACTTTTTTTACGTGAGAGAACTTCGTGTTGAGATCATATCTCATTAAGACACATACGTTCTCCATTTTTCGCCAAATTTTTGAAGCCTTGCGTGTTGAATGGCATAATTCAACGCTTTGTCTAGTTACCATAGAAAATAAACATATTAAATATTTAATTACTCTATGTGGGAATCGAACCCACAACACCGCAATTACAGTCATATGGGACTGCCCTTGCTCCAAGACAGCCTCTTTTAGAATGTATTAGGATACACTCTAAAAAAACATATGAGATAAAATTGTAGTGGCGCAATTAAAACTGTTGAATGATTGTGAACTTTTAGTTTGAAAAAATTATCTTCTACAAAAATTCCATCAAAACCATTTCATTACTCGTGACAAAGTACAATATACACACATTTTTTATTTTTGAATTAAAATACTTATATTTCATAACTTTTTTTTCAAAAAAAAAAAAAAAGGTTATTTATGAAAATATATGTATGTATACATGTTGTGTTACAACAAGAGAAAGAATTGAAACATAATAATAAAATTTTAAATTTTATATATTAAGCTATGCAATATAGCTATAATATTTTCAAATCTCACTACGCTTTCACCATCCCACCGTCGAATACCAGTCATACGTGTAACATGTAGAATTTGCAAAGTGCGCGAATAGCTTAAATGCTTTACGTGAGACTATTTTCCGATAATTTATTTGAAGAACATTCTGCAGTGGAAAAATAAGTTGGATGCAACGCGACGCTCAGAGGAAATTACATTTATGTAAATATATATTTTATTGTTTAAGTAAAGTTTGAGAATAACTGGCTGTGTTATTGTGAGGGTTGTGGATTGGATTATATTTGAAGGTATTTTATAAATTTAGCAATAGACATACATGCTGATTTGTTTTGTTATATTGGTTGGTTAATATGCGGCGTTGGGTACCGTTATCTAAATTGAAATATGTATATGTAGAAAAAGAGACCTAAACAAAATAAAAATTGAAATAATTATGTAGAAAACGCAAGCCAAGCCAAGCAAAGCAAAGTGTAGAACATTAGTTATAAATATCAACATTAAACCTGGAACAGTTTTATAATCCAAAACGATTGTCGACGACTTAGATGCAAGTCCAACGTAATGTATATTTTCATAGAGCATAACCATAAATATTTGTGCTTATAACAAAGGGTAATTATATGTATATTAAAAGTACATATTATTTACCTTATTTTACCTAATATATTATAAAAGTATTTTTTTTACATAACAAACTAGTGATTAAACACTCTGTTCCCCACGCACCGTCCAATTTTTGAATCATTGCGGCAATTTACCAGATCTGACAAATTGAAAACATATAAATAAAATTAAACAATCTGTGATTTTTAAATAACGTTGTTTTTCCAAGTGCATATAGTAAAATTATTGTTTACACGATACTAATACAGAAACAAGTCTGTCTGTCTTTCTTGTTGTTCGGGCTACTCCCCGGAACAGCAGAACCGATTGTGATGGGACCCCCCTCTAATTATCACTACACACAACAAAGAAACACTACATCTCTCACAGGGCCTAGATTCCCGACCTACCGAATATCTGGAAATGTGAAATATTTTTTACTTAATATTTTTCTGCCAAATACGATAATTTTTACAAGCAAAATCAAATAAAATCCCAAAATGGTTATTACATCACTAGATTATAGATTTGTTAAGTACATAACAGTATTAATAGTGTAAGGTTCTCTTGTTTTTAAAAATAAATAAATAATAATTTAAATTATTAAACTGATTTAATCTTGTAATACTTGATAATGGCAACACCAACGGAGTTGAGATCGGGCGGTCGGCATATTGGCTCGGGGCAGTCTGTGTTGGGGAGTGATAACGAACGGACGTATAAAAGTGTAGTCGTGATACTATTACTAAAATATAGAGTGTGTAGACCACAGCAAGGAAGTTTTATTGAAGATATCCCATCGTATTTACACTTCAGAAGTGGGATTATCAACGCTCGCATAAAAAGTAAGTAGCACTTATTTCGTAATAATTTACAATGACATACATCATTTACCCGTGCTAATTTGGTCAAGAAATAATGAGCAAGTAATAGGGTGAACAAATCAGAGCTTTATTTCATTTAAATGTATGTTTTAAAAAATAATAATAAGAAGAGGGTTGACATTTAATTAGTTTATTACCTTACTATATGAATCCAAATAGAAAAAGCACAAATAATTAGAATGCATGCAGCAAGGAATACTGTTAAAAATTCTGTTATTGAATTTCATATTACTAACCTAAAATAATAATTAATCACTGGTAAAATATAAAACAAATTTTAAATAAATTATTACAATAGTATAATTATTAAAAATTATTATTTTTCATTATATTTTTCATTATAAAATAATATACTTGACGCTTACATTGTACGCGTAGTAACAAATATTCGTATTTTTCTCATTCTACCCCACAAGAACATTTTTAATCTTATAATTTTTATTGATTATTAAAATTGCTTATAATTCATATGCTGTGTATGTATCTTCGCCTATGTTTTTTAAAATAATTAATATCATTACAAATGTATATACTATTTTATTGTAAATAAATAATAGGTCAAGGTCAAATTTGGGTCGGATGGAAAGGGTCATTATTTATTTTATCCAAAATGAGCTAGGATGCCGCGTTTGAATGTTTTTAATAAAAAAAAAAAATGTTTTTATTTTGCTTTTCTCGAACTTTAAATATTTTCGCTTCAAGTTTTAATTACACGCACCAGTTACAAACAATTAAGATACTAAAACTATTTAATTTTGTTTCCGAGACCATGGAGCGGGGCGAGAGTCGTGAGGGTCACTGTCTGCGGACCCCAGAACGGAATCCGTCTAGGAGCGGCGGAGATCGGAGCAGACGGAGTTGCAGTCGCAATGGAAGTTGGAACCGCGGTCGTAGTACCAGCATACGCCAACGGGAACAACATCTGGAACGTGAAAGGGAGCGCCTACGCAAACTGGAGCGAACACTCCAAGAGGAACATGATCTAGAGGCCCGTTCCAGACGCAGTGAACAAAATCAGCACGCCATGGACAGGAGACAACGCAGACTTCATGTGGACAGCGAGCATCGAGAGCATCTAGGCGATGGTGATCGTCGAGATGACAAACGTGGAAAAGATCGCCGGAGCCGCGACGTCAGTACCGGGCATCGCTCAAGGTCATGTAGTCCTTTATATTCATCTAGGGATATCATTAAAATAATACATTCTTTGAAAAATAACCCAACGTCACAACCGTCAGAGCAGAACACACATTCAGTGAATAAACTTGATTATAAGAATATTTTGCCAGAATTTGATCCTTCTAATAAAAATCAACGTATGGATGTATGGCTCAGAAAAGTAAATGAATGTGCCTCTGTCTACGGTTGGGACGATAAAACAATTATACATTTCTCCATGCAGAAACTGCAAGGACTGGCCAAAGTCTGGTATCAGAGTTTAAATACAATACTCTTCACTTGGCCAGAGTGGCAAGAAAAACTCATTAAGGCTTTTCCGTCTGAACAGAATTATGGCCAATCCTTGGAAGACATGTTAAGGCGTAGAAGTAAATATAATGAACCAATAGAAAACTATTATTACGAGAAACTAGCCTTAATTAATCAATGTGAGATAGTAGGAAAACGCGCCGTAGACTGTATTATCCATGGTCTCAGTGATAGGACCGTAAAATCAAGTGCATTAGCATTGCGTTGTAATGAACCCGATCAGTTGCTTCAATTTCTGCTTAGTAATAAAGAACATCCATATCAGTCTAATTTTAGGAACAAAAATGCCACTGAGAATTTTCTCAACGAAAATAGTCGGGGGGGAAATTCCAAGCTTAACATGCACAGCTCAGGGCTGTTTTGTTACAACTGTAAGGAAAGGGGGCATCTTTATATTAAATGTACTAAGCCCCTATTAAAATGCGATCATTGCCACAAAATAGGACACAAAATAGATAATTGTCGCGCTAAACAAGAAGGACAGTCTATAAAACCTACCACTGTCCACAAAACTATGTGCATAACGAGTTCCCATCCAAATGATAAGTTCACGAAACAAGTATTAGTTAATGGAAAGTTTCTGGACGCCTTTATAGATTTTGGCAGTGAAGTTACCCTTATTAGAGAAACTGCTGCTATTGATTTAGGGGTGGTGCATAATGGGATACCTTCGGCTATGAAAGGTTTTGGCAACGGGTTAGTCCAGTCTTTAGGGTCGGCAACACTGACTTTGTCGATTGACGGGGTAGCAGCAACGGTTTCTTGTAAGGTGGTTAACGATCAGTTGCTTGATAGAACAATGTTAGTTGGACAGTCATATTCCGAACAACCCCATATAATAGTTATTAAAGACTCCGCAAAGTTGCGCTTCCTCGATGTTGGTATAGAGAATTCTTTTGATTGATTTGAAGATGCAAAGCGTACAATTAGAGTTAGGGTTATAGGTTTCGCCCGACTTTACGGGATAGCTAGTGTAAGAGCTGCGACGGAATTTGCACTTAGTGGGAATATTTTCTTACAAACAAAAATTGTAGGGAAACTCAACGAACAGTTTGTTGTACTAGGTGGTATTTATGAGGTTAAAAAGGGTTATTTAAGCGTTATTGTAACGCCGTGTTCCATACCATGTTTGCTACAAAAGAACTTTATATTTTCCCGCGCTGAAGAGGTAGACTTAGTTAGGAGGGTAACTGCAGTCTCTCCAGTTACAACAGATTGTGAGGGTGAAACTATCAGCAAAATTGATAGACAGCAAATTAAAATAGGAGAATCAGTAACTGATCAAGACAAGGAGAAGCTGTTTCAATTATTGCGACGCTTTAAACACTGTTTTGCTTCGGACCTGACTGAATTGGGGTGTACCGACGTCACAGAGATGCAAATTGAATTGAACAGCGATCGACCTGTAGTTTATCGTCCCTATAGGCTTTTGCATCAGGAGCGTGAAAAAGTTCGCGACATGGTAGATGATATGTTAGACGCCGGTGTAATAAGAGAATCTATATCTAATTACGCTAGCCCTATCATTCTGGTCCGTAAAAGGGATGGGAAGGTACGTATGTGCATTGACTATAGGATGCTTAATTCAATCACTGTGAAAGAACGCTACCCAATGCCAATCATTGATGATGAGGTAAGTCGTTTGGCTGGGCAAGCATGGTTTATTACCCTAGATCTAATGTCAGGCTACTATCAGGTGCCTATAGTGGAACACCATAAACATCTGACGGCGTTTGTGACCCCCGACGGTCAGTATGAATTTAATCGTGTACCGTTTGGGCTAGCAAATGCCCCTGCAGTTTTTCAAAGGATGATGAACCGTGTTCTGGGACCGATGCGATTTAATGGAGCCACTGTGTATATTGACGACGTGCTTGTGTATGGTAGGAACGCAGACGAAGCACTTACGAGGCTGGAGGAGGTATTACAGTTATTAGATAATGCAAACCTCAAGCTGAACTTGGCGAAGTGTAGTTTTCTGGAGAACCAAATTGAGTACTTAGGGTACGAAATCAGTTCAACGGGGATGAGACCTGGTATAGCAAAAATTCGATCCGTGTCTGATTTTCCCCGGCCAGAAAACGTTCATACAGTCCGCCAATTCTTGGGACTTGTTAGTTATTTTAGGAAGTTTATCCAGGGTTTTGCTGAGCTAGCTTCTCCACTTACAAAACTTTTGAAAAAGGATATAAGATGAGAATGAGAAGGAGAACAAGAAAAGGCTTTTGAGGAATTGAAGACTAAGTTAGTAAGTCGACCAGTCCTTGCTATTTACGATTATTCCGCAGAAACTGAGCTCCATACAGATGCTAGCAGAGTAGGCATTGGTGGAATTCTACTGCAGCGAACGCAAGGTAGTACAGAGCCCTTGAAACCCGTCGCGTACTTCAGTCGGCAGACAACTCCTGAGGAAAAGAACTTTCATTCCTATGAGCTAGAAACGCTAGCTGTAGTTTGCGCATTGCGAAAGTTTAGAGTGTTTCTGCTCGGGAAAGAGTTTAAGATCATTACGGACTGCAGTACTCTACGCTCTACGTTTCAAAAACGTGATCTTATCCCTCGAATCGCGCGGTGGTGGCTTGCACTTCAGGAGTTTAACTGCACGGTCGAGTATAGAGCGGGTACAAAAATGACACATGCGGACGCATTATCAAGGAATCCAGTCAATGATAAGCAGACAGCAAGCATTGATCAGTATTCAACTATTTTAGCCATAAGCAATGAGGACTGGCTTTTGACGTTGCAAATGGGTGATTCGGAACTATGCCGAATTCGAGATATTATTAATAGTAATTTAAATTCAAAGGGACTTGAGTATATTAAAGACAATTATCTTATTAAAGAAAACAAATTATTCAGAATTCTTGAGGGGAATAATTCTAACATTAGGTGGGTGGTACCCAAGGGAGCGAGGTGGCAAGTGTGCAAGATGAATCATGACGATATTGGTCACGTTGGTGGAGAGAAAACCTTGGAGCGTATTAAAAGGCTCTATTGGTTTCCTAAAATGTCGCGTTTCGTCAAGAAATATGTAAAGTCTTGCATCGACTGCGCTTACGCGAAGGCGACTACCAATAATGAGGGACTCTTGCACCCTATTGTTAAAAATGGAATACCATTCCACACGTTGCATACTGACCACCTCGGACCTTTTATAAAATCCAAAAAAGGGAACACTCATATACTGGTAACTGTTGATTCGTTCACTAAGTTCGTGTTTATTAAACCAGTCAGGAATACAAAAACCCAAAATGTAATCAGAGTGCTCGAAGACATTTTTGATACCTTTAGAAATCCGGATCGGATTATAAGTGATCGTGGTAGTTGTTTTACGTCCCATGCTTTTAGGAGGTTCTGTATGGATAGGGGTGTTAAGCATATATTAAATGCGGTGGCCAGTCCAAGGTCAAATGGGCAGGTTGAACGATACAACCGCACCATTTTGGATTCCCTGACCGCACAGAACCTTAGAGACGATGAAAAGAACTGGGATATTCAACTCGGTAAGATTCAGTGGGGACTAAACAACACTCTACAAAAGACAATAGGTCGAACTCCCGCGGAGGTTATGTTTGGTACCATAATAAATAGTGAAAGTAATCCAATACTTAACGAAATAGGAAATCTCACTCGTGAATCTTGTGATCTGTCGTCTTTACGTAGAGAAGTTAAAAACAAAATCGATAGGGAGCAGGAAAAACAGAAACAATATTATGACAAGGGGCGCAGACCAGCTCATATTTATAAGAAAGGGGAATTAGTTAAAATAGTAAAAACCGCATTTCAAAATGCTGGCAAAAGCACTAAGCTTTTGCCCACATACGAGGGTCCATATAAGGTGGTGAAGGTGATGGGAAATGACCGTTATAAAGTGGCACCCATTCCTGGCTTTGAGGGAATGAAAAATAAACGAAAAACTACAGTGGCTTCTGATCGAATGAGACCATGGATACATATAACGTCTTTGGACCTAGACAGTGATGAGGTGGATATTATGGAAATTGATATTAACTCATCCGATGTGGATGAATAAATATAGTAAATAAAAAAAAAATAAAAAAAAAATTAAAAAAATGTAAATGTATTGAACCTAAATTAAAATTTGTAAACGTGGTAATGATGTATGTAAATGAGATTATTGATAATGCCTTGAATGAGTTTATCTGCAAAAGATATTTGTGTTGTTCCAGGTCAATCACGAGACTTCGTGAGCGAGCGAGTTCGTGTTTTGACTTCATTGATTACTAAAAGAGTATAGTTTTCACTAAAAGAAATAATAAAATAAATGGGATGGTTGAGCGTGAGACTACGTGAGCGAGCGAGTTCACGACTCTGCCTTTTCCGTAAATTGTGGGTACGAGACTTCGTGAGCGAGCGAGTTCGTGGCCTGACTTCATTGATTACTAAAATAATATAGTTTTCACTAAAAGAAATAATGAAATAAATGGGATGGGTGAGCGCGAGACTACGTGAGCGAGCGAGTTCGCGACTCTGCCTTTTCCCGTAAGTTATGGGTACGAGACTTTGTGAGCGAGCAAGTTCGTAACCTTCACTTGATTCCCCGTTAATATAAGAGTTCCTATTAGTTGATAAGGAAGTAATTGTTATAATTTAATAAAATAATGAGTACATTATTTTGAACTAGTATATATTACGAGACTTCGTGAGTGAACGGGTTCCGTGACTTTAATTTGTATTCTTTTTCATGTATAATAATTATATATAAAATAATTCTGTAGATGTATGTATATGTATATTTTCTATGAAATACTTATTTGGTTATATAATGTAAAATGTAACGCGAATAGCTAATTGATTAATTTCATGTAATATTATCCTCAGTATAATAATAGAAAACAAATGATGTTGTTGTATTAGATTATTGTCTTTTTTTTTTGGTTTTTTTGTTTATTGTGTTAATTGTTATTGAGATCACTTAACCGCGAAAAGAATTAAACCCGCCGAGGTTTCTTGCTTGTTCTTTTACTCGAGTTGGGCCGGATAGGGTTGGAACAAGCATAAACTTAGTTATAAGAGAGATTGAAACAATGTGATCTTTTACTGCTGTGTGTCAATGTGCCGAGTGTAAGGTTCTCAACTGAGACGTGTATGGGGTCATACACGACATCAGGATGGTCGAGTGTAAGGTTCTCTTGTTTTTAAAAATAAATAAATAATAATTTAAATTATTAAACTGATTTAATCTTGTAATACTTGATAATGGCAACACCAACGGAGTTGAGATCGGGCGGTCGGCATATTGGCTCGGGGCAGTCTGTGTTGGGGAGTGATAACGAACGGACGTATAAAAGTGTAGTCGTGATACTATTACTAAAATATAGAGTGTGTAGACCACAGCAAGGAAGTTTTATTGAAGATATCCCATCGTATTTACAATAGACTACCATACATTTTTTTTCTCGTAAAGTTCAATCGGGCGAAGCCGCACGGGGGCTGCTAGAAATTAAAAATAATCATTCCCAAGTAGGAAGTGAACATTATCGTCGCGTTTAATTTTATTTGTTTGTAAGAATTTACATGTATTTTTTTTTTAAATGAGTGGAATTTATGGAGGGAAGTTTTTCAACGTTAGGTCCTTGCTTACTTTGCTATAATGGGAAAAATATATATTTATATTTTAAAAACCCTATAGTAATTTCTATAAATGCTATTTTCTTGAACTAACATACGAACAGACAATAAAATATACGCTTATATCTACATATACATGAACAACATAGTTCTACATGTTCTACTAGCAATTTGACGCTTCCCATACATAATGAATGCGCATAAATTTGTGCATCCAAACATTTGAACAATGCGACGCGAAGTTAACATAAATATTCTGTAATTTTTGTGAAATTTCTCTTCCGTGATAGTTGCTGTTTGAACTTTTTTTTTTTTTGGTAAGAATATTTTTGAGGTAGGTAATCATAAAGATTATTTTTATCTCAAATTTTTTATGATGATTGTATAAATTTATTTTTGTTTTATAAAAAAATATATATATGTGAGTAATATATAAAATAAATTGTTGTGGATTCGATTTACTCTTGGGAGAATGAATTATTATTTATTAGTATCGAAGCAAAGCAAAACGCGCTATTGAGTTTTGCCACTCAACACGCAATACTTCGCAAATTCGACGGTAAGTGGGGTACGGAGTTTTAACACTAGGTTCCATCCCCTGCTATATGCGTGATACAGCGTGAAGCTGAATAAAAGTTGTACACGACGGGACACGAACTCACGCCTCTACGAAATCAATCCAAGCGCACCGATCACTAAGCCACACGTTTTTTATAAAGCTACGTCGAATTCTTTTATGCGCGCTTGTAACTTGATTGTATCGTTAACATCGCTACACGGAGATGTTCACAAATTTGATCTACTCTAAGATTATTTTTAAGGGGGTCATTTGGCAATAGAGATGGCTATTTATTTAATAAGTTTAACGTTTTAAAAATGTTCTTCCACACAAAGGATAGAAAAATATTTTAGAAAAGGTATACAAGTTTAAAGTATATTAGTGAATGGTCTCAAACTCGCTCCTCTTGCAAACTGTCCATGTGTTCTTATTACTAAGCCATGCAAATTATATGTGTGGTTTCAATTGTTTATACAGCAGTGTGGATTCAATAATATCAAATATGAAAAATTAAGAGATGACAAGTATTTTTAATTAAGTACGCCTTTTTATGAACTTATGATATGAATAAAATAAAAATATTAAGTGTCTTTTTTTTTCGATTCTTGCAACAATGTCCCTTTAATAGATGTCTCCGAAATGTATTCGGTTAAAAACAGATGACGAGGCAACCGGTGGCCGGTAGCTGCAGAACCTGCGGCTGAGTATCAACTGAGAGTCTTGTATTTGATTAACCTTCTAGAGAGGGAGACAATTCAAACAGTGTTTTTTTTTCATGATGAACAGGCACGCCTTGGTTTTATTGGGCATTAAATTTGATCAAATTGGCATATTATATGAAAAAAAAGTCAAAATCACATAAAAACAAAAGGACAACAGAGCAGAAAAGGGCACGAATCACCAATGTCTGTGGTGTGTTTATGTGTATAATAAAATAAAATAAGGCTATCATGCCAAACCCTGTCAGAAGCCTTTGAGATGTCAAGAGAAACGGCCATTGCCTTGTACCTTTTAATGAAATTACTCCAAATATGAGTGAAATACGCTACAAGATCCCCAGTAGATCGGTTACGCCGAAAGCCGTATAAGCGATCACTGAGAACTTAGTTTTTTCTAAGTATGTCAAGAGTTTACTATTCATGACACGTTCCATAACCTTGCAGATAATAGACGCGACCGAGATTGGCCTGTAGTTGGCAGGGTCGGCGCGACTGCTCTTTTTGCGCATAGGTTGTACGCTGGCAAGCTTTGAGAGCTTAGGCACTTGTCCAATCTTAAGAGAAAATCGAATAAGTCGTGTAAAACAGTAGTCCACTCAGCCGCACAATTTCTCAAAGCAATAGCTGATATAGCATCAGGACCGCTAGTCTTGATCACGTTAAAATATCGTAGAACGTGTCGCACATCCTTCTGGTGAATGTGGATATTACTCATTACAGTGTCACAATTTGCTGGTATTGGAGGTAGTGTTTTTTCTCTTCAGCAGTATGACTCAGTAACCCATCAGGTTACAATAGTGGAGGAAGAGAAGGGTGTGTGTTCGCTTCGACTGATTTGAAAAAAAAACACCAGAAAGTGAAAAAAGTATGAGTCTTAATCAGACCGTTCCCATTAAGACTCATCTTTTCTTCAGTACCTTAACACTAGGTTCCCAGGCGACCTCTGCTTACCCTGCTATGTGCGGGATACAGTGTGAAGTATAAAAAATATACTAAAATCTACAGAAAAATGATGATAAAACAATATACGACTATATATTTACTTAGTTTTTTAAGATAAATTCCTAAGGCACACCGTATCTGAAATTGACAAGGGTCAAGTGGAGTCTAATAGAAAATGATTTATTGCACAAGTGACACGATTTCTTTGTAACACCTTATAATTTTATGTTCCATATGACACGTACATGTGATAAATGTTGAATAGGTTTTTGCTCTTTTTGGGTTCTTTATGCGAATATTGATAACTTGTATAGAAGATAGTCTTAGATCAGCACATAATATAAGAATGTGATAGACGATCGGTGACATTAACAAAAAAAAGTTGAACTACTATGATTACAGTAGACTATATATGTAATTATAGTATAAATATTTATATATATTTAGACCATTTAGTAGAGGCCGTTGTTGTGATATTTGAGACTGTCGTACCACAGAGGCACAAGTGAGTGAATGTAAACGCGACGGCTGTGGTATCAATTCTCACTCGGAGAAATGAATTTCATTATATTTTCATTTTTTCGTTCTGGTTTCGAGGCAAAAGCGCAGTGTTGATTTACGCCACGCAATACACAATGCCTCCAGAATTCAGCGAAAAGTAGGGAATAGAGTGTCTTAACACTTAGTACCTTGATATGTGCAGGATACGGCGAGAGGCTGTATATACACAATATAATAGTGGCCGTCGTGGCGTAGTGGCACAAGGGGTTAGTACCCATTCGAGGAATGCTCTTTTTGTTTAATGTAAAAAAAAATCTAAATTTTCTCCCTCTGGTGACGAAGCAAATTGTGACGATAAGTGTAGTTACTCAACACGCAATGCCTGCAAAATTCACAAAATTTAGAATTTTCCAAGATTTTTTATCTCTCGATAGACCGAATCTAGAAAACGCAGTGACCTAACAATATATCCCATTTTAATACCTACAACATCATAAGAAGAATAGACTACGTAAACAGAAAAAAACAAACAAATAATTCAAAAATTCATGCGACGCTATTAAAATACCTATTAACTGTACAGAAACAAGAAAACAATCCAATATAAAGCTTTAAAGTAATTTAACTTAAAGCACTTCGGTTGATCGAAAATAAATAAGTTCAACATTTCTTGGTACTAATGAGCAAGTTTTAATTACTTTACAAATAGACTGTATCGGATTTCTCGATTCACTTTCGCAGATTCCACCCCTAAATGTTTGTTTGGACGTGCGAAACAATGGCTGTCTGATTTAAATTTGATATAAATGTTGATATAATCTAATTGTTTTAGAGTAGGTTCACGCTTTTTCCCGCAGGTAAGTAGAGGGAACCTAGTGTTAAGGTACTTTGTTAACCAGTTTCAGACGTTGGATGTTGAGCTGAACTTAACGCCACGCTTTGTCTCGGTATCAAAGCTAGGAAATGAAAATATTTCATTAACCGAGGGTAAATCGAACCCACAACTATTGTGTTTACAGGTAGACGCTGCGCTACGACGGTATCAACTTGTTTTTTATTTAGTTAATATTTTCTCTAGTTGAATTTAAATTAAACCAAGTAAGTGTCATTAGACGCCTTTAAAATTTTTGATTTGAATTAACTTCGCGCTTCTCCGGCTTATAACAGCAAAGGTGCCACTGCGCCTGACTGTAAAATTGTGGGTTCGATTTCCACGGTTGAGTACATCTGTATATAGTTTTTCTTTTTCTATCGGTCTTAATTGTTTCTCTTTCTATTTCTTTTTATCTAATCGAAATAAGAATAATTCTATACAAAATGACTATTTAATATTACTCCCCTAGTCACCTCATTTGCAAATAACAAAAAAAGAAAACCATAATTAATCCCATGACATCAGTCAAAGTCCTGTTTCCGACATTAAAATTAGAAAAAGTGTCGTTAAGTTTTGGTAAGTTTTTAAGAACCCTATAAAAAGTTGTAATGTTTCTTTAGGGAACTTTGGTGGTAATTAATTAATTTTATAAGCAAATTAGATTGTCACAAACTTTGTGATATATAAAGATGAGGCTGTCGTGGCGCAGGGGCACGACCGTGTGACCGTAAACGCGACGGTTGTGGGTTCACACCACAGTTCAGCCGTTACAGTAATGCTTTGCGCTCTATATTATTTTAGCTAATTAGCAAAAAATAAATATTGATTAGCAGAGCTTAACGTTGCTTTTTGTCTAGGTACGAACGAGGAAAAGAAAATAATTCGTTCCCCCAAGTTGTAATCGAATCCACAACCGATACGAGTACAATCACACGCAATACAGCTGCAAGACGAAGGCTCTAAATATTTTCTTTTATATCTTTTTATTTTATTAAATTAACTTTCTTATTTACATACAATAATATAAATTACGTTCCAAATAAACTATCTACTGCTCCTATTTCAAAATTGGTACAATTCACTACCCCACTTTCCTTATTTTAAACACCCTGTATTCAGAGTTAATAACATTTCACGATGTCTAATTATACAGTACTTAAATAATTACACTATTGTGTTAAGCATTTATTTAACAAGATGTAAAATGAAACATTTTTTTATACAGGTAGTAATTTTCGCCATTAATTCGGTATATAAAAAGAAATTCTATTGTTCTTCGTGAACAAAAGTCCAAACAAGCCTCTATTGTTTGTATTGTGAAACTATTTGGTACAGTGCAAAGTGGTTTCGAGTTATAGTATATATTGATGTAGTCGTAGATTCAATTTATAATTAAACTAAGGTTTAAGCGTTTGTAGCGTTGAGTTCCGCCACTTAACACGCAATGCCAGAAAATATCACTAGATCTAGTGATATTTATAGGCCAATGTGAACTTACATTGTGAATTTGCGTGTTTACTTTTTATTGTTGCATACATAACAATAAAAAGTCAACATGTAAGTTCACAACGACTTGTATATCTGTGACGAAATAAATCAGATTCACACTGTATCCCGCAAACAGCAGGATAGGCTTTTATGCATACGTAGACTAGATACCAAGCTGGGCAGAGAAAACCGAGAGTTAAAACACTCTATATTCCCCTTTCTGGCCAATTTTCAAGACATTTTCATTACAATTTCAATGGCAGAATTTAACGCCACACTTTGTCACACAAAAATGGAGAAATAAAAATAAAAAATAAATAAGCTTCACGCTGTATCCCGCACACAGCAGAGTAGGCAGAGGAAACCTAGTGTTAAGACACTCCGTTCCCCACTTTCTGCCGAATTTTGGAGGCATTGCGTGTTGAGTGGCAGAACTCAACGCCGCGCTTAGCCTCGATACTAGAGCGAAGAAATGGAAATATAAATATAAGTAAATATTTCATCTCCTCGAGTGGGGATCGAACCCACAACCAGTCGATTTTGCAGTCACACCTCGTTCCGCTGCGCCACGACTGGCCTAAGAAAGCGAGAAATAAAAATAATTTTATTATTATACTATCCACTTTGCAGCATATTTCATTATCAAAGACTTTCATATAACTTAATACAGTTTTTAATTTTCTTATTAGCATAAGCAAAATGGTCTTTGTATTTCTTAAGAATGATAATGAAATACGTAATTCAGAACTTTATATTCAATTAGAGTCGCCGTTGACACATCTTAAGGAAACAATTATTTAATAATACAAGTTTATATTCGACCTCTCATTTGCATATCCGTGAAAATATACGGGGTAATATTGTGCGTTTTGCGGTAGAACTCTATGAAACATTATTTTGTTTTTCGAGGTCAGTCGTGACAGGACATAAAGTGTGACTGTAAATTCGACTGGTTGTGGGCTCGAGGAGATGAAATATTTATTTACATTTTCATTTCTTCGATCTGGTGTAGAGGCAAAGCGCGGCGTTAGTTCCGCCACTCAACGCGCAATGCCTCCAGAACTCGGTGAAAAGTGGGAAACGGAGTGGCTTGACACTAGGTTCCCTCTGCCTACCCAGCTGTGTGCGAGATATAGCGTGAAGCTTGATTGTCATCTAAGCAGTATGGACATCAGTGACACACATCATATACCGTTGATTGGTGGAAAAATGTCACGCTTTGGTTACGAATGATCGAAATAAAATTACTAAATATTTCATTTCCTGAAGTGGGAATCGAATCCACAATCGTTGTGTTTACAGTGGGACGTTTGTGCTCCTAAGCCACGACAGCCTCAAATAATCTCCTAAATGAATTTAGGCTTACTTCGCCTAAATTTCGAGCGTTGCTGATTGAATGCCGCTTGACTACATTTTTTTTTATTACTAGAGCAGAGAAAGAAATATAATTCATTTTAATGAGTGAGAATCGAACTTATAACCAGTGTTTTACAGTCAGCCCCTAGTAGTAGGTAGGTACTATGATGAAAAATTTGTTTGAAGTTTTTATAAAATAAAAAAATACGTGATACCTATAGTTTCATATGGTATAAAGATTTACGAGAGATCGTATATTGTACATCGGAGCACAGAAAACAATTAAGCTTCTCAGTCATCGCAATCGAAAAATACAAATAAGCATTTGAGTACCATTTTCACTGTATTTTGTATTTACTTTTTTTTTCTTAATCATTTTTTTTCGTTTCGTCACTAATTTAATACTTTTTTTAAACCAAAATATTTACAATTTTTTTTAAACCAAAATATTTACACAGATAACCAAATGAATAAATGCAATGTTAACGTCGATGTTTTAAAAAATAATTAAAGTAATTTAAATTGGTGCGTTTCCAAACACAATAACAATCCTTGTATTCCACGATCCCAACCCTTGTCGGTGCGAAGGGCACGACAAATATCGATCTATCAAGTGTCACGGTCGTCTGGGCTTTACATTCTAATTATGTACATTTTTACTAACTAATTGTATGTTTGTTGGATGTAGCTTTAGAAATTTCATGTTTATTTTATTGTTTTTAGGGTTTCGTACCTTAAGTGAGGAAAATGGAACCTCAATATGATCACGTTCCGTGCTCGTCCGTCCGTCTATCGAGAAGTTGCAGTATAAGTGAAGAAAAATATCGAAAAGTTAAAGTTTATAGGTATTTCATGAAAAAAATACACAATATGAAAAAAATCTATACAAAGATATATTTGTAACTCATCTATATATATAAAAGGACTTGTGCTGACTGACTGAGGTAAGACGCACGCAGAGCCGTAACCGTTGATGGTAGAAACGTGAAACTTGGGCAGATGTTTATTTTCATATTCTGGACATCCACTAAGAAGAGAATTTGAAAAATTTTAACCCTAAAGGGGTGAAATAGGGGTTGAATGCATTGCACCGATTTTTATAAAATTTGAAATTCAGACTCTTAAAAATATTTCATTGAAGACGTGTTTCATGGTTTTTAAGAATTCACCCCCTAAGGATTCAAATAAGGGGTTGAAAGTTTATATGGAAAATTCTTTAAATTGCCACCGATTTTTATAAAAATTTAAATTCAGACTGTTAAAAATATTTTATTGAACGTGTTTTTTTTAGAATTCACTCCTTAACTCCACACTCCGAATAAGCGGGCGAAGCCGCGCGCGCCCTCTAGTTTCACATAAAATGACATCGCTGCACAAAAAAACTAATTGTGTATTTTCCGTAGCGATATAATTATGAAATTTGCCAAGAAGTAAGACAGTGCAGTACAAATAAGTTTAAGTAGTACTTCCCGTTGATTTATAGTCCTAAAAGTGATATAAAATTCTTAGAGTGCGAATCCCATACACTTTATATATTTCTGTATGTAAAAAATAAAATAAATTTCCCATATAAAACCGATCCACCGATCGAAAAAGATCCTATAAGAGATCCATTATTGCTTTTTGAGATACGGAACCTTAAAAAATAATTATAAAATAAATAAAAAAGAGAATGGAAAACTAAATACTAACGTGGGGAACGGAGAGTCTTAACACAAGGTTCCCTCTAATTACCCTACTCTGTACTGGAGACATCATGAAGCTTATTTATTTATTTAATTTAAATAAAAGTGAATAACAAAACTTTATTTTTATAACTAATTATAAGCTAAAAATAGGAAAAATATATGAAAGCATATACAATGTATACATGTGAGATCTCACCCCTTGAAATAACTTGTAACAGTCGCTTCTGACAAATGTTACTACATTAGTCGTCACATGTCAATACCTTACATAAGAACCTTACGGGTATTCTAAAAAAACATGGTGTATTTGACCCGATAATGTAAATAAAATCAGTATTGGTTATCGAGGCAATTCGTTGCTCAGCGGTACTGGCGTGCAGCTGTAAGTAGGATAGGTTGTGGGTTCGATTCCTGCTCGAGCGAGGAAATTGTTTTTCTTTTCTCTTTCTGATTATAAGGCAAATTGTGATATTGGCGGAAAATGGTAAAATTCAGCGTTTTAATAAGATATAATAAATGTATATTATATACCACGTATATCACGTTTTGCGCACTTCAAACGAATGAGTAATGATAGAATGGCAAAAAAGATTAATGACAGAAAAGTGAGCGGTAAGAGATTTAAGGGGAGACCTCGGTTGACTTTCAAAAACACAGTATTGAAGATACTGAAGGAAGGTCACGTAAAAAACATGAGGACCTCTCGGAGGGCATGTATGAACAGATTGATGGAAGAGGCCAAAGAGGTATGTAGAGACCGTAGCGCTTGGCGCTCCGTTCTCCCTGACTTCTCCGCTACGGATAAAGTGTGAAGCTAAATTAAGTAAAATTATATGATACACCTATAATCGATCTCACCCTAGCAACCGCAACGGGAGGGGAGATTATATATTTGTCAAAAAGGGGTTAAATAAGATGTCACTCACAGGAAAATGTCGCGCGGCGAAAAACCCAAGGGTGCTCTCAATATTGTCAGTGTTTCAAAATGTTCGCAGATTCCGTGTCACGCTATCAAGTCACGTCATATATCTTGATGTATAAAATGTAATGTTCATTTATATACATTTTATGTATGTATGTATGTATTATAGCTAGGCCAGTCGTGGCGCAGGGGAACAAGCGTGTGACTTTATACGCGACAGGCTGTGGATTAGATTCTTAATTGAGGTAATGAAATATTTTATATTTTCATTTCTTCTCTCTGGTGTCGAGGTAAGTCGGCGTTGAGTTTCGCCACTCAACACGCAATGTAGCTAGAGTGGCGGAATAAGGGTAAAAGGTGCTTTTTAATGCAAATGGAGTGTTTTAATACAAGGTTTCCGAGTTCCCTGTACCTAGAGTGAAAAAATAATATACGTTTTTAGTAAAGAAAAATACCCTGTCAAATGCTTGAGAGCTCGGTTCCCACTAGGATAATTAATAATAAACTACATATAACTATTTTTATAACCGAATTCCATCAAACAATGCTTCAAATTCAGACTCAGGCAGAAACTATGGAACGGTTTCTTTTTAACACATTTTTCTAATACTTAACACAATAAAAACATAAAAAATCAACACAAAACAACTATAAAAAACGGAAAATAAGTTAAAAAAAACCCGTTAACACGACACAATAATTTAATAAAACCCATTTCACGTACACGGTATGAATTTCTTCCGATATTATGCAAACTTGCAAATTGATCGGCTGATTAATTTAAAAAGTGCCAACATACATTCAATGGAAATTGAACCTTATACCTTTATAGCATAAAGGTAATAATTGTGAAATCTTAGTTCTAAGATATACTAACACAAGATGATTTATTATTTCAAAACATTTTATCGTTTGCTAGTAACTATATTAGCTTCATACATTTTACATGGGGAAAGGTTTTTATACGATGTACTGGGAGGTGTTGTGGTTTTTTAAAGGGTTATGAAGGTTGTAGGTTCGATTCTAATTAATAATTTATATTTCTTTTCGTGAAATTTGTGCAATTATACAATATAAAAATATATGGAGCTCCATAGATATAGATTGAGATATCCTACGTTATTCTGGGTTCGATTTCCATTCATTGGAGTGAATTATTTTTATTTCCTCGTTCTAGTAGGATCACAAAGGCCAGGTTAAGTTCCGTGATAAAACAGACAATGTCTGGAAAATTAAGCGATGTGTGGGGAAGTCGGAGCGGAGTGTCTAACATTAGGTTCCCTATGCTTACCTAAAAAACGCTTAACTATATCTGTAAATATACAGGATCATTGATTAGATTACAAGGACTACATACCTGTATTACAGTAGGTATAAGCTACGTATTAAAGTGCCTATGCGATGTACGTACGTCATGATACTAGGTTCTCTCTCCCTACTTTGGCTATTGGTGGGATAAAATATAAAACTACATAATAAAAATAATAAATTTACATGCAAATATCGTTTTTTATAAAGGTTGATGACAGTGGACGAGGCGAAAGAAGTATGTAGAGACCGTAGCGTTTGGCGCTGCGTTCTCTCTGAATATCCTGTTAGATATACAGCGTGAAGCTAGATTAAATATTTTCTTTATGAAATTCCTGTATTTAAGCGTTACGCTGCTTACTCATAAGTCACTTCGTTATTTAATTTTCTTAATGAATGGAACTGTCAACGCAATGGCAATGTCTTAATGGGATCGGAGTGTTTTAACACTAGGTACTCTCTGCCTACCCTGCTATGTGAGATACAGTGTGAAGTTAACAAAAATTTTTTGAAGCAAAACTTAACGCAACGGTTACTCTTTAAATATTGGTATATTAATATTTTTATATAAATATATATTTTGTTAGCTATAAAATTTTAAAACCCAACAAATATAAAATACAATTCGTAACACCAAAATAAAATATAATTTCAAATACAATATAAACAATGACATTTTCTCGAAGCCAAATCCTCGGAAGCCGGACTCTTGTCAAGAGTTATCTGCGAAGTCGACTTAAAGCTAGGATGCGCTCATCGCGGTTAATATTTCTTGATATTCTTTGAAAATATAAAATATTATTTATATTTTTATATGGCGCACGGGCAGAAGTGTGTGATAGTAAACGTGAGATGTTGTGGGTTCAATTTCCACTTAAGGATATTTACGTTGTATCCCGTATGTAGCAGGGTAGGTCCCCGTTTGGCTCCCCATTTGTCGGCGAATTCTGGAGGAATTGCGTGTTGAGGGGCGGAACTCTACGCCACGCTTTGACTTTTGTGATTTGTTTATTATTATGCTTATTTTTCATATTTAGAGATCCAGAAGAATACAGAAATAAAGAAAAAAATAATAACTTTCCACTGCTACTGCATAACAGAGTCGATAAAGGGAACATAGACGTTGTTGCGGAACTCAACGCCGTGCTTTCGGTACCTGACCAGAGATATAATAATAATTCAAATATAATCATTCATATAAGAAAGCTTACTGTGAAGTCATTTCGGTTTTCATTTTCTACTAATAGATATTGTACGCTGGATCACAATTAATTATGTAATGTTTCCCTTAGTAAAATTGGAACTCCCACCCTTTACATTTAATATATCCTAAGTAGGTAGCGAAAATAAAAATATTAAATACTAAATACTTCACGCTGTTTTTGATTTTTATTTTTTTACTAAATACTTCATGCCCGCGAGTGGGAATCGAACCCTCAACCTGTCCCGTTTTCACAATTATGCCTCGACCGCCGCGACCGCTGGACTCGACTACTAAATAAAGTAAATTATTGCTATTGAAGCATCTATACCGTACGTAGATAAATAAAAACGTTTAGTTCAATTGTATAGAACGTTTGGACAGTATTTGTAAGACACTGGTTCAAATACTGTAAAGATCAAATTCTAAAGTAAATATGGAACTTTTTTTTATAACATTTTTTAGGGTAATATCCTTTCCCGAATATTGTCGCTGTGCTCCGTTCTCCTCCAATATCTCGCCCGTATTATTAGATTATCGGAACTTACCACCGCGTTTTACAGCCAAACACCGTCACACTATATATGAAAGTCTAGTGCGCCTTATATAGAAAATAGAGTTTTTTTTTCTGCTTGACTCTGTATCTCACACATCGCAGGGTAGGCAGAGGGAACTTAGTGTTAAGTTCCGTTCCTCGCTATCCGCCAAAATTCTCGATGGATTGCGTTATGAATGCTCAAATTTGCGTTATGAACCCTTAAATACTTCATTAGCCTGAATGGAAATCGATCCCACAACCGTCGCGTTTATAACCAGACGCTTCTGCCACTACGCTACGATGGCCTCTAAAATATAAAAATAATAGTTTTTCTTTGTCTTACCAATGTAAATACGATCTTAGTCGTAACTCGTATGACAACCGTACAAACTACAGTACGCCCGCCTGTCCCACCAATACACGAGAACGTTGATTGTTACCGGCGACGACGTGATCTAATAAAAAAATATTATTCTAGATCTTATTTGACTTTATATGTAAAATGTGATTTTTTATATTACTGTTATTGATTTTACTAATTGCACTAGTTTTTTTTGGTTTTATATTTAAAATAAAATATACATTTAAAAAATCTTTTTAAAAATAAACTTACAAAAAGGTCAGTCGTGGCGCAGAGGCACAAAGTGTGGTTGTGGGCTTGATCCCGTCTCGGGGAAATCAAATATTTATTTACATTTATATTTTCATTTCTTCGCTCTGGTGTAGAGGCAAAGCGCGGCGTTGAGTTCCTCCACTCAACACGCAATGCTTTCAGAACTCGGAGGAAAGAAGAACGGAGTGTCTTACCACTAAGTTCCCTTCGCTTCCCTGTTTTATGCGGTATACAGCGGGAGGTTAAAAATATACATATATATAATCATACTATATAGATGGATATTAAAATATAAATTTCAAAAGCTTTCAGTTTCTCAAAATCTCAGCGTATTTTTCATTTTATTGTTAGGTTCTATTGAATGGGGAACAAAGCCTTCGAAACTATTATTTTTGTTTTAAATTGTAATTATTTATAACTGGTGACCCACCTTTGGTTCGCTTGGTGTTAATAAAAGTTATACTTATACATCATATTCTCAAAAAGTTATTTTTTATATTTTTAAAGCGTTATTCCACACATAGAAAAGAAAAATATTTAGATAGAAAACATATAACAATTTGAACGTAGCGAAAATTGAACCCGCGCATCTTTATAATCCGTCCAACCGCTCTGACCAACTAAGCCATACATTCTCATCAAGCTACGTCGAAATTCTAATACGCTTTTTACAATTTATTTATGTTGTTAGCATATCTGTAGAGATATTTTTACAAATTTCCGCCAACCAAGGACAATTACTTAGAATTATCATTTGGCAAGATAGAATACTATTTTTTATATATTATGAGATAAGGTTGATTTAAAAAGTTATACATGAAACTATGAGAAAGTGTTTTTAGCTTAACGCTGTATCCTGCACATAGCCGGATAAGCAAAGGTAACCTGGGAACCTCATGTTTAAACACGTTCCCACAAAGACCCTTCTATTCACCACTTTTATGTGAATTCTGGAGGCAATGCGTTTAGCAGCGAAACTTAACGCCTCGCCTCGTTACACCAGAGCGAAAAAAATAACATATTAAACATTTTATTTCTTCAAGTGTGAATCGAACCCACAACCTGCCGCGTTAACAGTCACATTCTTGCGCCCCTGCGCCACGATTGGTACAGGGGCACAAGAATAAGTTTGTACAGTAAAATCATATAATATAGTTGTGGCGCAGGAGTACAAAGTGTGACTGTAAAACCGACTGGTTGTGGGTTCGATCCCCACTCGAGGAGATGATTTACTTAAATTTATATTTCCATTTCTTCGCTCTGGTGTCGATGTTAAGCGCGGCGTTGAGATCTGCCACTCAACACGCAATGTCTCCAGAATTCGGCGGAAAGTGGGGAACGGAGTGTCTTAACACTAAGTTCCCTATGCCTACCCTGCTGTGTGCGGGATACAGCGTGAAGCTGATTTATTTATTTTATTTATTTATAATAATACCTGCAAGTTTCATCTCATTTAAGTATGTAATTCTATCTACACATAATAAGGCCAACCAATAAATACCAAGTAAAAGCAAAGTTATTTAGAATCAACGTTAAAACTTTTTGAAGTGGCCACTTTATTGTCAAGTTATGAACGGAAGCGGTTTGCTTTTGTTTTTTTAAACGACTTTCAATTAAAAGGAAGTTCTCAATTTGTCGGAATTTTTTTTGTATGTGATTATTCGAAGACGCCAGAACCGATTTGGATGATTCTGTTTTTTTTTGAAAGGGGACCCGACTCACAGGTGGTCCCATAGTGACCATAACAAGATCTGATGATGGGATCCTGGAGAAGAAGAACTTACAATAATTTGAAAGTGTTTTTTTAAAGACTCCTGTGTTTGCTTTCAGAAATCACTATTTGATGACGTGAAACTGATGATGAAGACCATAGATGGCCCAAGTAGTTATACTACTTTTACTGTAATAGTTACAAGGAAAAATATTGATAATTTTTTTTACCAGAAATGAGATTCCTCAATCGATGCGTTTCTTTTTAATTAACTTCAAAAAAAAGGATGTTCTCATTTTTAACCGACTTTAAAAAAGGGAAAGGTTCTCAATTCGCCATAATAATTTTATGTATGTTCTTGTCAATATGCCAAATTAAGATTGAAGCTACTATGTAATAGAACAACCACTACGTACTCGATCTGGAAGCATCCTTTTTGGGTCTACCCATCACTTAAAATCGTAAAATAATTAATTTTTAAAAGCTCAATAAACTAAAAAGTATAAAATAAATATATTTAACATAAAGCACAACGTACCTTGATTAATAATTAAAGAAATATTTTATAATTTGACAGGTTATGGGTTCGATTCTCATCCGACGCAATTGAATTAATTAATTAAAGTGGAATGTTTTAACAATAGGTATACCCAGGTTCCCTCTACCTACCTTACTATGTTACCGGGATACAGCGTAAATCTAAAAATAGATAAGTTTTAAAAAATATTGCAAAGTTCAATCTTATAACTTAAACCACACTAAAAGTAGGTCAAGTTGGGAGAAAAGGTTTAAACGTAGATTTAGCCATCGTGAAGTCTGGAAAATAGTATTTGAATGTTGGGTGAGAATATTGTAGGCCGTAAATGAGAAGTAAATTTTTCATTTAAAAATATTATTAAACCGTATTTCTTGGCTTATTTGTAGCTTCGAAGTAGAATATGAGGCCCATGTGGCGCAGCGGCCCAGTATGGCTGTAAATGCGACAGTTGTGGGTTCGATTCCCATTCATTGGAGTGACTTATCTATATTTCTTTGCGCTAACAAGACAAAGCGTGGTGCTAAGTTTCGCTTCTAAACATGCAATGTTCCGAAAATTTATTGAAATATATGGAATTTAGTAACTTAACACTAGGGTCCCTCTGCCTTCGCTGCTATATGCATTATGAGGGATCCACCGTGAAGCTTTAAAGCAAATATTTTAGTTTGTTTTCAATAACAAAGTATTCAAATAATGAAATGAATGAAT
Source organism: Heliconius himera (assembly GCA_021202915.1). Lineage (NCBI taxonomy): Eukaryota > Metazoa > Arthropoda > Insecta > Lepidoptera > Nymphalidae > Heliconius > Heliconius himera. The sequence continues at coordinate 459,692 of JAJHJA010000974.1, forward strand.
GAAATAATGATTATTTTGAGTGGATTGTGATTTCAAGTTTGTAAATATTTTGTTGAATTATTTACATGTTTTTGTTTGTAATAAAATAGTGAGTTTAAATAATTGATTTATGTTTAAATACTGATATTATTATCCTTTAAAACTTAGACTATCTATAACTGGTTTTTTTTTCAATTTATTTATATACCTTCCATTATTTTGCTTTTTTATTGCACAAAGACACATAAATGTTTAAATAATGTAAATCTACAAAATAATTAAAGTAATTGGAATACATACTTATCGTATCGGGTTAAATTTTTTATAATTATGCTGTAACTTCCTTTTAGCCTCACGCTACATCCCGCACACCACAGTGTTAAATCTAGTGACCTAAGACACTCTGCTCTCCATTTTCCACCGAATTCTGAGTAGAGGAACTCAAAACCGTGCTTTGCTTCCACACCAGAGCAAAGAAATGAAAATATTAAATATTTAATTTCCTCGAAAGGAAATCGAACCCAAGACCTGATGTTTACAGTCACTGGCCTCGAATATTTAAGAGGTAATATATATTATTAACACGGATTAAATGGAGATTGTAATCTAATCTAAGATTGATTATCTTTTAAATAACATTTAAAGATAAACTTACATGAAATAATCGTATATTGTAATTGATACAAAGACAAATTTAAGTTGATTTATACGCTTGCTATTGAGTTGTGGTTACTTTGGACATTATTTATAGTTTGTAGAAACTGCTGACTGTAAACGGGACAGAGTGTTTGTTCGATTTCCACTCGAGGAAATTAAATATTTAATATTTTCTTTTCTTTGCTCTGAATTTGGCAGAAGATGGGGAACGGTGTGTCTTAATACTAGATTCCCTTTGGCAACCGTATTGTGTGCGGGATACAGCGTGATAAAAATATGTAACTACCTACTATTTAACACTGCACGCATCTACTATATCTTTATTCATTGCACGGCTGGCAGTATGTTGCTAAAAAAATTGCTTTACACAGTATACTGCATATATTTGTATAAGACACTCCGTTTTGCACTTTTCGTTCAATTTTTCAAGACATTGTTTTGTGCGAATATAGTGTCACCCTGTGGGTTCCTAAATGCGATCTTGATTGCCAATTTATTAATGAAAACGGCATCTCAAGCTCGATCTCAGAGATGAAAGCGATGTAATAATACGGGTCTAAAAAAAGACAGATTTTAAATTTTATAGCCAACGCAAATGGATTTATAAACTATCATTCGTTTGAAAATAAAATAAATTATTTAAATAATAAAGAACAAAAAAAAGCGATAAGTAAGAATCGCAACTTCCCATGTTGAAAAAACTTGAACGTGAGTCAAATGTTTTGGTATTTGCGGGGGCGGTTGCTTTAGGACCTTCTACACTTGATGATTAGATATAAAAAAAACTTATTGTAGGTACTGCCTACTGCAAAAGTTATTTGATAGTTTGTTTATACATATAATATATTTGCACAAAATGGTCCGAAGAAATTTTGTTTTATCACCTTTTTAACTTTTAGACATTGCAAATAACAGTGTGTGACTTAGCGTTTGATTGTAAAGGGAAATCAATTAATAATCGGCGAAGAGAATTTTCTTAAGTAGCAAGATAAAGCGCGGCGTTGAGTTCTGCCAAACTACACGTAATGTTTTGAATTTAGACGGAAAACGGAAAAGTGAGTGTTTCAACATTAAACTAAATCTAGTACAAAATATTGCTAAATTCGGGGTACAGCCTTACGCTGTAAAAAACAAATGAAAATATTAATAAATAATAATTTCCTGCATCATAAATTAAATCAACTTAGATAAATTTAATCAGCTTCACGCTATATCCCGCACACAACAGGTTAGACAGAGGAAACCTAGTGTTTTTTTTTTATTTTAATTCTTACTTACACTACAGACTTATGGTTGGTACCTTTTGTTATTTTTACATTTCTTTTAATACTTTTTCTCTGTAGATCCATTTTCCGTCGAATTCTGAAGGCATTTCGTGTTGAGTTGCCTTGACACCAGAGCGAAGAAATCAAAATATAATATAAAATTAAATAAATTTAGAAAATTATAGCCTAAAAATTTAGTGGAAATATAACTTTAAATGCACCGCAAAGCTTTAGCTTGCGCCAAAAACGGAGATGACATCAAACGCCTACTCTTTATCAAAAGTGTGGGCGACTTGATTCAATATCTGGTTAAATTGTTTTTAGGTGGCACAAAAGTTCTAACATTTTTGCATTATTATAAGAATATTTTTTACATTATATACGAGATATCACAATTGATTCTAACATTATAAATAAATAAATTGAATAATTGAAGCCAGTCGTGGTGCGGGGGTACAAGGATGTGACTGTAAAGCGACAGGTTGTGGGCTCGATTCCCACTCGAGGGAATGAAATATTTCATATATTCATTTCTTCGCTCTGGTGTCGGAGTAAAGCGCAGCGTTGAGTTCCGCAACTCAAGACCCAAACCCTAAAGAATTGGAAATGTGGAACAGTGTGTCTTAACACTAGGTTCCCTCTGCCGACCACGCTGTGCGCCGGATACAGCGTGACGCAGCATAAATAAATGGTCAGAGATTCCAAATTCACCGGGTTCGAAATTCATTTTATAATTTTTTTTATACGTTTTAAAAAAAAGTGTTTATCATAACGCCACTCTACTCGCAAGTCGTGAATTTCCTATTAACAACGTAACAACGTTTATAATCATAAATAGACACTAAAAAATAGAAACATATAATATATCAGTTTCACGCTGTATCCCGCACACAGCAAGACAGAGAACCTAGTATTAAGACACTCCCTTCCCCACTTTCTGCCGAATTATGGAGGCATTGCGTGTTGAGGGGCAGAACTCAACGCCGCGCTTTACCTCGACACCAGAGCGAAGAAAATGGAAATATAAATTTAAGTAAATATTTCATCTCCTCGAGTGGGGATCGAACCCACCACCAGTCGACCATGGCCTCACAAACATATAATATATAATTATAATATATCGAAAAAGTTAAACTAACCAAAATATATAATTACAAAAGAAATATTATACCACAGTTCTTCGCCTGCAACTGTTTGTACGAGTATGTACGTACGCGAACAAAACCTATATAAATCGAGAGAATTATATCGGAACGATTTATTCGAATGCCATCTATTAAAAACCCATGAATTTTATTGTTCAGGCATTTGCCAAACCTTCCGTAAGGCCATAATATATTTGAGCTTAGTTAGTTAACCCAACGCATTAGGGCCGTTGCATACGGGCGTTTATTTGTACCGTTTGACTTAGCGATTGTCTTATATCTACTTTTTTTTTCAGTTTCACGCTGTATCCTGCATATAGGTAGGGGATAAACGTGATGGTTGCGAGGTCCACTTCTACGATAGGAAATTAAAGAAAGCGCGGCGTTAAATTCTGCCACTGAGCACGCAATGTCTTAAGGTTTTGGCCGTGGTGGGGAACGAAGGGTATTTACAATAGTTTCCCTCTGCTTCCCATTCCGCGTAATATACGGAATACAGCGTGAAGCTGAGACAAAAGACATTTCAAATTTCAATTAAAAGTGCGATTTAAACTTATGTATAATATCCTGCATGTGGCTATAGCTAATAAAAGAACTGGTGGCAAAATTTAACGCCACGCGCTGTCTTGTATCTAGAACTAGAACGAGGCCTCAAATATAAGCAAATAACACAAATTTCTTACTCCAAATAACACAAAATCCTACAAATAATATTTTTTTAAAACTATCAGTTACCACAGTCGTACAAAATATACCAACGTATATCCCTAACATTAGGGCACAAAGATATATTGGTGATAAGATTCAATTTATTTTTGAGCATTTTCCCATCAATTTGACGCATGGGTTATAGTGGTCCATCGATTGGACCATGGTAAGCCAAGTTTGTGCCTTTTGGTCGATAAATATCTAGATTAGCGGCGTTATACCAGTGATGGATAGTGGTGGGATATTTTAGGAGATATTGAGTAAAATGGTTTGATTTTTAGTTTTATCCTCTTTTCCTCATAACAGGGTAAATAGAGGGAACCTGTTTTTGGCTATATATCCCACTTCTTTCCCAATTTTGGAGACATTGCGTATTGAGTGGCGGAACTCAACGCCGCGCTTTATCTACGGAAAGAAATGGAAATAAAAAGGCGATCAAGTGCGAGTTGAGCTCACCCACCGAAGTTTCTTTTCTAATTGAATAATTGTATATATACGGAAATAAAACTTATAAAAGCTGCATAATTTGTAATATAAATATTAATCTCTATTATTCGGATTTTTTTTCTGCAAGTTCTCATTTCTTGTCAAATCTCATAATTATAGGTCTACGAGAATTATCTTCTACATTTTCATTACACAGGAAAAACTAAATAAAAATACTCAGTTACATAGTTACATATTATTGTATTATCAAAAAATGAGGCCAGTCACAAGCGTGTGACTGTAAGTAAGACAGGTTATGGGTTCGATTTCTACTCGAGGAAATTAAATATTAAATATTTTCATTTTTACGTGTCGTTCTGGTGTCGAGACAAAGCGCGGCGTTGAGTTTCGCCACTCAGAACGCAATGCCTCCAAAACTTGACACCGGAGCGTCTTAACACTAGACTCCCTCTGCACATTCAGCACATGCGGGATACAGCGTGAAAATAAAAAAAAAGCTTTTAATTTTTTAAAACATAAACTAACATCGATTACAAAACCAACTACAGTAGGTTCAGCTTCCATACAATTTATACCAACACAAGATAGCTTTATTCGGGATATTGTACGAAATCATAACGGACACTATGACAGAGATAAACGGTGCGTCTCTAGAGACTTGCGGTACAGAACGTGGGGCAGATGGTTTCATATAAGAATTTAGTGCGTTGTATGTTACATACATACATACATACATGCATAAATTAGGTACGTTTTTAAGTTATTTTTAGACGATCTCTGGGGAGTTCGTTGGTTCTAATTTGCTAAGATAATTCTTAAATATTTATTTTTTAATTTATCATTTTTACTATAAATAAAAAGAAATATTTACCATTGTGTAATTTAAATTGTGCCTTGCAAAGATTTTGAGAAGATAAAGAAAATTTATGGAGAAAGAAATAGATAGATATAGAAACATTTTTTTGATAATTAAAAAATAAATCCACATCTCCCGCATCCCATACATTTACGACCGACCTCTATCAATCAATATTACCTAAAAACCCAACCAATATAATATTGCAAAATAATACCCAGAACTATTAATAAATGTTACGGCAGGTCTTTGACGTGAAAAATGCGTATCGCAAACTCATACCCATATAATATAAAAAAAGTTATTTATTATTATATACAAAAATGCGTATCGCAAACCCATACCCATATAATATAAAAAAAACTTTATTTATTATTATATACATTACCTCCACCATCTAACACTCAAATGCCGTTATAAAACAAGAGTGCGTGCAAAAGTTGTCCCTTTAGCATTGTGGCCTTGTCCGTCCCGAATTATGGCCTGGAGGGTCCTTTAGCGTACATTTACTTATGGGTTTAGTATGATAAAAGTTATAGTAGCGCTATATTTTTGTTTATGTAATATGTGATATAGACAAAAAAGTAATATTTCATAGGTTTTTCTGTATAAATTTATATTTTATACTAATAAATATTTTTTATACTTAAATATATTGTAGAGTCAACAGAGCTCTTAGTTTCTGTCCTATCAATGTTCTGAAATGTTTTTTTTTTCAATTTTTACATGCATTTGCATTTTTTAACAATTTATAATTGAAACCAAGATAACTGGTGGCATGTTAGTCTGTTCTCTATTTCCTTTTTATGTAGCTGTAGCTGATGAAATAAAACATAATATAAAATTATTTAATTTTTACACAAGGAACTTCACCACTCACTCTTTTCCAATATCTAAACATACAGCTAACTAAGCAGAAACTAGCACAATTCTAAAAGTACAGAATATCAAGAATTTAATATTTTCTAAAATTTGCTCCAAGGAATTCTAATCAAATAATCCTGACTGGAGATACGGTAATGAGTCCAATTTTGTCAGAATCACGAGCAGAATGTCGGCAGTTTGAAATTCTGTTGCTGATCTCGCGGAACGTCTAACAAACTGATTTAGTACATTCAAAATATTATAAAGCTGAATCAAATTTGCCATTCAAAGTGAAATGTGGACTGTGTCATGATTATAATTGTTAGTCATATTATATAATTATTATTATGTAATAGGCCAGTCGTGGCGCAGAGGCATAGAGTGTCTGTAAAATCGACTGGTTGTGGGTTCGATCCCCATTCGAAGAAATGAATTATTTATTTCAATTTGTATTTCCATTTCTTCGATCTGGTGTCGAGGCAAAGCGTTGAGTTCTGCCTCTGCCTCCAAAATTCGGCGGTAAGTAGGGAACGGAGTGTCTTAGCACTAGGTTCTGCCTACCCTGCTGTTTGCGGGATACAGCGTAAAGCTGATTTTATGTAATAGGCCGTCGTGGCGCGGGCGTGGGTTCGATTTCCACTCGAGGGCATGGAATTGTAGTCATTACGAATTGAATTGTGGAACTCAACACCACGCTTTGCCCATTTACTAGAGCGAGAAAATGATAATAATTGTTAATAAATTATATCCCGATTGGTAATCGAAGCCACAACCGTCGTGTATACAGTCAGAGGCTGTGCCATGGCAGTCTCTTTATATGTATATACGAGTATTGTGTAGTATAAGTAATGGAGACTTAAGGACCAACTGACCTTAACACCTAGTGAACCTAATAATGAATTAATCATAGCTACATCAAAACTTTTGAGCCTTCTCAACAAGGTTACATTATGAATAGAAATTGATTAAGTATTTCCATATGGCCCAGCTATGTATTAATACTTAAAGGTATATAATACTTTGAAAGTTTATTTTATTGTATGGTAAAAAAATTGTAACATATTTTTGTAAATATGACAAAAAAAAATATAAATATATATATACATATATGTTCTTAAAGTAAATATAAAAAAATAGTTTTGTAATATACATTTTATCAATAATAATTTTCAACATTATTACGCTTTTCAAGGGTTTCATTTGAATAAATTTGTTTAATTAAATTGGATGGTTTACGAACCGTACACTTCATTATAAAATGGAAATGGAGAAGAGTAATTAATAGTTGCAAATCATTTAAGGCACGTACAATTTTTAACGTGACGAGACTCGAACCCGCGCTTCTTAGAAACCGTCCAAGTGTTTTAACCATTAAGCCATATTTTCTCATCGAAATATGTGTGCATCGAAAATCTTATATGCTTGTTATAATTTATTTATGTTGTCCGATCTTTGTGGGATTTTAAAAAAATAAAAATAAAAATGTTTATTAATCGGACAACCAATGATCCATACGTGTTAGTAAAATACAATAAAGCTTAATATCTAGTGTTAGTACTTAATAACTAATAGTGACTTGGTAATGTCACACATATGCCGGATCAGTGGACAGTCCCCACTGTCGGCGATAGCCTTCAAGATACTGTTGCGGCTGCCGCGGACTCGCCTTAAAAGAGAGCTTGCCTTTTTACGAAGAATGGCCGGGAAACTGTCGACCCCTGCGTGCGCGAACATACTCGAGGCGCTACAGTACCGCGGCAGCCCCAACAATGCCCTGAAGGCGTTATTGTATTGAACACGCAACGCGCTATACGATTTCTGGGTATAGTTGACCCACAGACTGCCCGTATAAAAAGAAGTACAGTAAGCTTTGAAAAGCGTGATCTTAACTGGTGTTGAGCAACGAACAAATCTGCGAGCCAACATGTTCGCCCTGATCGACAACGCCCTGCGCTCTCGTTCAATATCTGCATCATCCTTAAGATTTTCTGTGACAATGTGGCCCAAATACTTGAATTGGTGTACTCGAACAAGATTTTTCCCGTTCAGCTTAATTGCAGGTACATTTTTCGGTAGTCTATTCCCAGACTTGAAGACTAGATACTCACTTTTCTTACTATTGTACACCAATCCATGCACTTCAGCATATGACTCACAAAAAGCCAGCATCTTTCTAATAGCACTGACAGAGGGAGCCAGCAGCACCATGTCATCCGCATAACTGATATTATTAAAACAAACGCCACCGATATGGCATCCGACACTCATGCCGCTGAGTCCCTCTATCAGCGCATTGATGTAGAGGTTAAAAAGCTTGGGGGAGCTCAACCCTCCCTGTCTCACCCCACAATCCAACCTATACGGCTCTGAGTACTTGTTTGCCCATTTAACAAAATTTTGTTGATTACTATACCAGTACTTAAAGAGTAAAATGAGTTCTGTAGGCATTCCCACCTGTTGTAGCTTTTCCCACAAGATGTTGTATATGACTAAATCGAAAGCTTTCGACAGGTCCAAGAAGCAGGCATATACAGGGGTGTTTCTTTCAGTGTAATACCCGACGGCATGCTTTAAACTCAAAATTGCGCTTTCCGTGGATAACTGAGCTCTAAATCCAAATTGCAGTTCGTGAATGTGCAAATAACAATCTAACTGAGCACTAAGCACCCCGTCGAGTATCTTACCTATGATTGTTGCTAAAGAAATAGGCCTATAATTCGAACTGTTAGCCGAATCTCCTGTTTTATTTTTTACTATCGGTACCACAACCGTTCTCATCAAATTTAGCGGTAAGTATGAATGTACTATGCACAAGTTAAAAAGAAACGCTATCAACTCAGCAAGGCGAGGCCCCGCGTGCTGGAGGTGCTCGATGCTGAGACTGTCGTGGCCAGGTGATTTGCCTCTAGTCATTGACTGTATAATTTTCGTAACCGTTTTAGCGTTTACTAAAGTGTTAATATATTTCAAATTAATCTCAGCATCAGGCACCCCAACTGATAATTTCTGTGAAGACTGTACAGAAAACAGATCCTTAAAAAGGTTCGCTATAGTTTGGGGTTCACCGACGCCATCTATGACAGCCGTTAAACCAGGTCCAGAATTTAGTTTATTAGTGGATTTCCAGAACTTACTGAAATCACCCTTACTGTGATGAGAGGCAAGCGCATCCATCTTTATTTGTTCTTGATGATTTTGGCACCATTTCAGCCTACTTTTAAAGATTTTTCGACTATTTACCATTTCATTATACAGAGTACCACTATTGGGCTTGCCATACCAAACCCACATAAGAAATTTAGACCTAGCTTCCCTATGTGCATCATTTACATGTATATTCCAGCCTCTTAGCCTATGTGGGAAACGAGCACTCGATTTGTCACCCCTTATGTCATAAGATACTGTGGCTGCTTTAGACAATATTGTTATCAAAGAGTCATACAATTTATCAATAATAGATCTATGGCTTTTATTATAACAGATCTTTTTAAAACAGTCTTCACACTCATTTGGGAGGATAACATGTTTTAACTGATCGTTACAGATATTAAAATAACAATCAGTTTGTTCCTTGTTTCTATTTCCCCACTTAATTTTATTAATAACAATTTTATTAAAGTTCACTTTTCCTAAAGTTAAATGTAAATTACAATTAATGGTAAGCGGAAGATGATCAGACCAATACATGTCATATATAATAGAAATACTACTGATACATTGCCACGCTGCCTCGGTAACCACACAGTGGTCCAACCATCTCCTACTGCCATGTGCATCGCTAACAAACGTAAAGGACTGCGGTGAAATTTGTAACTTACGTGTATCCGCACAAATCCATGACTGTTCTGAACAAAAATGTTCTAACTCACTGTTAAACAACTCACACGGATGGGCGTTATAATCCCCCAGCATAAAAAGTGACTCCACAGCACACTCGTCAATAATTGCACTAAGCGCACTAAGACAGTCTGTGAATTCCGCCAGATTTTCACGACTATCAGTAGGCATATATACACTACATACAACAACGGATTTGTTGCTAAGGGAAATCTTAATAGCACATATGCGAGGGTTAGAACACTCAACCACAGACACACACGGAAAAACACTAGATCTCCACAGAAGCGCCACTCCCCCGAAGGGCCGCCCCGCGATAAGGCCAGCACCCGTGTCAATAGCTGATGTTCCCGTACTGCCGAAATCCCCATCCACCGTCCCCAGGAAATGTAGGTCATGGGGAAATAACCAAGTCTCCTGCAGGGCGACAATATCCGCACTCCGACATAACATTCTCACTCCGTCTATAGATCTTTTAATTGACTTACAATTGAAGGTTACCATACGGGTGCATGTTTCCCTATTATTATTATTATTTATTGACGAGTCCTTCATCTTTCTTTTTCCTAAAATCAATAAATTTACGGAAAGTAACACCCTCCGGCCAAAAGTTATCCTTAAGAAAGAAGGCTACCTTAGTTTTCGGTATCTCGATTTTATACGCATTGTATTCTCTATGCGTCTTTACATTTATTTTAATAGGAATAGTTTTAATCTGCGTTCTCTTAAAAATATAATTAGATATGTCGCTTTCCGTAGTTTCTTTCGATACATTATTTATAAATAACGAAATTTTAACATCCGCAGCCTTAAATTTTTCACTAGGGCTGGTTGTGGCTTTCCCTTCAACCGTGTTAAAACGATTTCTATGTCTTTTTCTTTGTACTAACTCCCATTCATGACTTCGCTTCTCCTTCTTCCACGACCCGCCACTCTCCTATGATGCCCGCTAACGTATCCGTCCCCATCGCTTTAGCCGACAAAACTCGCTGATGACGCACTCCTGCGCTAACGGCCGCGGTACTGAGGCCGTCATATGTACACGGTCGTTCATTCTTATTTGAAACCGCAGTGCCGCCCGGAACGGTGAGGCCCGGATCGTGCGTAAGAGCTTGTGTATCATTGATCAAAGCCGCGGTGACGGAGGCTACTGCGAGTCCCTCATCCTTTTCGTTATGCGTTTGAACGAGTGGGACGGAATGCTGAACGGCGTCAGTGTGCGACAAAGACGAATTAAGGTCGTCCCTGTCAGGTGATATACTTTTGTTTGAGCGGTCTCCACCTATCGTTGTATTTATTTCTGCAAAGTGCGGTAGGCCGGTAGGCCCGCTATCCAAAAAGTAACTATTTGTCACACAACTACCGCCACGATTATTATTTACGTAACGGTCATATGCGGTATTAACTGATAATTTTTCAAGACCTTGTAGTTCCCTCTTAATTTCATCAAGACGGTCTATCGTTAAGCATGTTTCTTGCAATATTTTTATTTCCTTCTGCATTAAAATGATGTCCTTTAACAATCTAGTTGCGTCTAGGTGATCAAAGGTCACTGGAGGTAGTTTATGCAATTCCTTAGCGACAAAGATCGGAGTTTCATCGGGGTCAATCTCTTTGAAAAGTGCAATTATATCGTACATGTCCCGGTTAGTTCGTCCACTTCTCTTCCGATTAATTTTACGTTTTGTCGTTTTTATAGATTCAAACAACAAACACTTTGCACATTCTATATCAGTTGAAGAGAAGGATGAGACGCAAACACGAACAATACTTTCTTCATCCATAACGTCCACTTTGTTTTGAATGAATGCTAATATTTCAGATATAACTATATTACAGTTGTTACACTTCACTATATTAGACGACGCCATATTAGCACTCAAGGAGCACAGCGACGTGCTCTCACATCGGAAGCGCGCGCGTCACTGGACGTCACATTTTTGCGAAATTTCTCTTTCCAACGATTATATATTCTTAAGAATGATTTTTTTTGTAAGAGAGAATAATAATATTTATTATTTAAGTGTACCCACCCACTAACCATAGAAAAAAACTTTAATTCCCGATTTTTATTTGGTATCCAAGTACAAATTTGAGATTGGTAAAATGTAAAATATTAAAAACAGCTTCACGCTGTATCCCGCACACATCGGGGTAGGCAGAGGGAACCTAGTGTAAGACACTGCGTTCCCCACTTTTTGCCGAATTCTGGAAGCATTGCATGTCCAGTGGCAGAACTCAACGCCGCGCTTTGCCTCAACACCAGAGCGAAGAAAAGGAAATATAAATGTAAGTAAATATTTTATCTCCTCGAGTGGGGATCGAACCCACAACCTCGGCCTCGATAAAATATTAGCATCTAGTATATATTTATATACTAATTTAACATAAACAAAAGATTATTTCAACCAATTAATAAAGAATTAGGACCTGTGATCCAAAAAGAAAACACCATAAAAAACGTCTCAACCTACCCCATTTACCACATTTATATAAAAAAAATATATCCTTTTTACATTCCAATGTTTTTCTCAGCGTAATGAAGAGGGTGCTATTATGGAAATTGGTATAGCCGAATGTAACAATTTTGATGTTTGTCGTATTTTCCAATTTCATCCGGATGGAGTCCCAATTGGATGGATTGTTGATTCGGGGGATTAGATAAGCACTTTCTGTTTACTGTAGCGATGGAAGCGTTTTTCGTATTACGATTATCGAATGATTTGTTATTAGTACCGTTATTTGTTCCCCTCGAGATCGATAGCGTGATTTGGGGCTGTCTAAGAGCCGTGGATTATGAAATGGAATTGTTAATTGATTAATTGAGAGTGTGATCTTGACAAGAACTGTATGAAAAAGGTGGTGTAGATGATATTGAATTATAGTTTTGAATGGTAGACTAGAGATTTCTTCACATACCAAGTTTCAGTTTGCATGGCTTAAGCTGAGGTTTGAATTTGTGTGAGTGTCTCTGAATGTAGAGCTAGAAAAAAATAAAATAAATAGTAAGTTTATTATAAGAGATCTAAAAGAAAATCGCATATAAACATATTATGTCAATTCTTAAAGCCGGACATAGCATCCTCGTAATTTTTCTCTCTCGGTTGATGCTGTTGTTATATTATAAAAAACAAGTTTGTGTCCATTTTTTTTTCAATATTTTTATTGCTTAGTCATATATTTTTAAAATTTTTAAAGTTAATTGTAACAGTATGTACCTTGAGTATAAGTTAAAAATAAATAAAATAAAATATGCATGGCAATATACATAAATAACATAGTTAATTATGATTAATACAAACTATATATTTTGAATAAAATATTAATCGAGACGAGTTCGTGTATTCTCGTCCCGAGTGTCGCGACCGTCGTTCCGTATATATAGGAGGTGGTGATGCTCGGAAGGCAGCGGTCGAGTCGAACTATTAAGTACTACGGTACAAATGAATATGATGCACATAAAGACTCGTACCAAATGTATAATAAATATAATGTGATAATTTGAAGTCTATCATGGCACGATCTTTTAGGATCGAATTTCTTATAAAGGCAATATATGTGTAGGAGCGACACATATTGTGGATCTTTGATCCATATTATAATATTGAATGTTGCTTGACGTCGCGAAGGCTGACGTGATGGGCTTATGCGAACTGTTATAGCGACATTAACTATGTCGTGGCTGATGCCGTCTCGCAGTACGCTCGCGATACGTAAGCTATGCTTGTATGGCGTTGGTCATTGATATATTATATACCACGTCTATGACTTGGTATACGAGTAGTAGGTGTGTGGTGCTATTTTATGTCCCAGCTCCGGTGTATGTAGTAGTGTCCGCCTGTCTCGTACGGGTGTGTGGTGCTATTTTATGTCCTGGAACTCTGGTGTATGTAGTAGTGTCCGCCTACGGTTCGAGACACGACTGTGGGGTGTGTGCCGTGCGTTTATTTAACATATCGGCCGCCTAGCGGTAGTGCGTTCGTTCCAACGACTTATATTGATCTCACAAATCAATCAACATCACGAATCACTATTCTAATACAATCTTAATATAAACAAGCGTAACAAGTACCTTCGGAAAGATCACACACAAACGTCCCGGAGGGTTCAACGAAGACTGTAAAGCCACGGTCTGGTCGGAACTCACGGTGTAGGGCGGGGAGGGGCCCGTACTCTTTCTTCCTTTTATTATAACTAGTTCGCAGTTATAGTGGAGAGGAAGATAGGACGCGCTCTTGGCTTATCTTCGGACGAGCTTCGAGTTATGACAATGTTATATTGTCGAGTCTACAGTTATCTAAATAACTGACATAAGAACAACTTCTGATGGCAAATATCTTATTAAAGCGATACCTTCTAATGGCATAATATGGAATTCTTAACACTGTTTCCTCTGAATCTCTAAAAGATTTTGGGTTCTTCACGATCACAACTAAAAGAGTTCTAACCACTAGACACATCACGAGCCAAGGCATTAAATATTAAATAATATTTTAAAAGGTGTTTGGGATATCAGTTACAATTTGGTGCCGTGACCAGGATGATCAAAACGGCTTTACATTAAATATTTTATCGTAGGCTTTTGCTTACAATTTGGTGCCGTGACCAGGATGGTCAAACAAACGGCTTTGTAATAAAATACAAATATATACAAATAGGCATACGCCTACAATTTGTTGTCCGTGAAATGGAATGAGATAGAGGAGGTTTACAGTGTAAGGAATATTCATGTTTGGGGATTGTGAAAACAAAGTATAGTGAGGTTGGGGGGTTGCCCAATCTGGGGGTTGATATTAAATAAATAAATAAATAAATGTAAATTCTATTTCGATGAACTCCATAGAATTTAGGGGGTTGAATGTAACAGTATGTACCTTGAGTATAAGTTAAAAATAAATAAAATAAAATATGCATGGCAATATACATAAATAACATAGTTAATTATGATTAATACAAACTATATATTTTGAATAAAATATTAATCGAGACGAGTTCGTGTATTCTCGTCCCGAGTGTCGCGACCGTCGTTCCGTATATATAGGAGGTGGTGATGCTCGGAAGGCAGCGGTCGAGTCGAACTATTAAGTACTACGGTACAAATGAATATGATGCACATAAAGACTCGTACCAAATGTATAATAAATATAATGTGATAATTTGAAGTCTATCATGGCACGATCTTTTAGGATCGAATTTCTTATAAAGGCAATATATGTGTAGGAGCGACACATATTGTGGATCTTTGATCCATATTATAATATTGAATGTTGCTTGACGTCGCGAAGGCTGACGTGATGGGCTTATGCGAACTGTTATAGCGACATTAACTATGTCGTGGCTGATGCCGTCTCGCAGTACGCTCGCGATACGTAAGCTATGCTTGTATGGCGTTGGTCATTGATATATTATATACCACGTCTATGACTTGGTATACGAGTAGTAGGTGTGTGGTGCTATTTTATGTCCCAGCTCCGGTGTATGTAGTAGTGTCCGCCTGTCTCGTACGGGTGTGTGGTGCTATTTTATGTCCTGGAACTCTGGTGTATGTAGTAGTGTCCGCCTACGGTTCGAGACACGACTGTGGGGTGTGTGCCGTGCGTTTATTTAACATATCGGCCGCCTAGCGGTAGTGCGTTCGTTCCAACGACTTATATTGATCTCACAAATCAATCAACATCACGAATCACTATTCTAATACAATCTTAATATAAACAAGCGTAACAAGTACCTTCGGAAAGATCACACACAAACGTCCCGGAGGGTTCAACGAAGACTGTAAAGCCACGGTCTGGTCGGAACTCACGGTGTAGGGCGGGGAGGGGCCCGTACTCTTTCTTCCTTTTATTATAACTAGTTCGCAGTTATAGTGGAGAGGAAGATAGGACGCGCTCTTGGCTTATCTTCGGACGAGCTTCGAGTTATGACAATGTTATATTGTCGAGTCTACAGTTATCTAAATAACTGACATAAGAACAACTTCTGATGGCAAATATCTTATTAAAGCGATACCTTCTAATGGCATAATATGGAATTCTTAACACTGTTTCCTCTGAATCTCTAAAAGATTTTGGGTTCTTCACGATCACAACTAAAAGAGTTCTAACCACTAGACACATCACGAGCCAAGGCATTAAATATTAAATAATATTTTAAAAGGTGTTTGGGATATCAGTTACATAATCCACACAAAAAAAATCTTATTTAGAAAACGTATAAAAATTTGAACGTAGCGGGACTCGAAACCCGAACCGACCAGGTCGGTTTCCTGGAGGCGAGGAGTCATATATTATTTTCCATTTTTGTGCAGTAATAGCGGTAACTTTATCTTTCACATTAAAGAAATTCAACACAGATAAATTATTAAAAATTAATTTACACATTAAATAAACAGTACCTGTGTGAAGAAGCCGGTTGTTAAAAAGCTGTATAAAAAGGCTTAAATCAAGAAAACGACTTTATACCTACAAATGCAAAGGTGAGCTTACTTACTTACGAGCTCGCGGACTGTATGTGATATTTCCATGACGAAAAAATAATCATATATTAAAAGAATGTGCATTATAAGAGAAAAATAATATGTTTAAAAACATATATTTTTAAATTGTTTACACGTTTGTATGTGAATTTTATATAAAATCAAATAAACTGCAAGCCATTTACTTTTACAATTATCATAATAATATCAATATATATTGTTGGCAGTTTAAAATATCACAAAAACATACTCTTGTTGGCAAATTGCTTCTATCTGAGTAACGAAAAAGCGCAAAACGACTGTTACCCGTTTACAGATATAAATTATTTTAATTTTGCAGTTCTAAAGAGCAGCCTAATAAAATTAATTCCACCCAAAGGTGGAAAACGTAAAAGAGAATGTATTAAGTTATCTCTATTTAAACTCTTTTTTGAGGAGTAACACATGAAGCTGATAATATTGACTTCATTTTTACAACAAAATTTAAGTAAAGAACAGAGAGAAAATAAAAATAACTTCAAAACCATTACACATACTTATTTATATATACACACATTTAAAAAAGTCAGAAAAACTTTAAAAATAAAATGTTAATTTGGCAACCGTAATTCACAGGACAAAGCTGGCCACAAGTTAAAACGTAACTGCTTTTTGCTCATACACGTTCACCTGTTTGTTAGGGTTCAACCGCATGTTAAACAAAAACAATGTGAGGTTGAACTCTTTTTAAACTTACTTCGTTAATATTCCGCCCACGACTTTGTCTATGTACCGTTTATTTTACATTAAAAGGTGAAAAAGTTTGGGTTATTTTGCTTGGAGTGAAGTGAATAGGTAAAATAATTACATTTATTTACTAAGTCTGTAGGAAAAAAGGAAGTACATAGGTACTTAAAAACAGTGAAGTGATGTGTCACTGGACTCTCTCTGCGTGTCCTGAATATAGAGGTTTTTTTAATCTTCACGCTTATCCCCAGCACGGTAGCCAGCCAAAACGCTACGGCTCCTGCATACTACCATTCCTGTTAAGACACTTCCGTTTTCCACTTTGCGCCGAATTCTGGCGGCATTGTATGTTGAGTTGAGAGAGAACTCAATGATTCCAAAGCCTCGCCACTTCAATCTTAGTATTAAATACTTCATTACCTCTATTGGGAATCGAATCCACAACATTGCACGTTTACAGCAGCACGCTTGTGCCTCTGCGCCGAGACTGGTTTAAATCAATAATATACGTATTCTTTTTTTTGAATAAAAAGCGTCAAAAATCTGAATTGTATATATTTCTTAGAAAATAATACAAGCATAATGTATGAAGCGAATTGAAAAGGATGTATGACATCTCTTGAGACTCAATTTCTACGAAACAATTATATTTCGTCTTCAGTTAGGGTCATAAAATGAGGTGAACGATTTTGAATTTTTTTTTATATTCTTTTAGTAACAGTCATAATACAGTCAAGAGTTTTTAACATTTTTAAAATGTTATTCCACACTTAGGAAAGAAACATATCTATTTATTTAGAAAACGTATAAAAATTCTCGAAACCGCGCCTCCTGCAGTCCCGCTACGTTCAAAATTTTATACATTTTCTAAATAAGTACAGTCAAGAGTGTCTGTCTGTATAGACTATAATTATATATTAATTGTAGATTCGACTGCCATTAGAAGTTTAAAATTTATAAAAATATAGCGTCGTGGCGCAGCGGCACGAGGCCTCACTCGAGGAGATGAAATATTTACTTAAATTTATATTTCCATTTCTTCGCTCTGGTGTCGAGGTTAAGCGCGGCGTTGAGTTCTGCCACTCAACACGCAATGCCTCCAGAATTCGGCAGAAAGTGGGGAACGGAGTGTCTTAACACTAGGTTCCCTCTGCCTACCCTGCTGTGTGCGGGATACAGCGTGAAGCTAATTTATTTTTATTTATTTTATAGTAAATAATACAGGAAAATCTTCTTATATACATACTCTCTCGTATATTTGCGTAGACGTTTAGTATCGAAAGTGTAAAAAAGTACAAAACATTGTTGAAGTGCAAACCAACATAACGTTCTAAATCCCGCGCTCGAAACTCTTGCGTTGGCTTTATTCAACGTATTCAGCCGACAGTATTTGTAGCAGTTTGTCCGGTTACTGGTGGTGTAATCCAGGTAAATAGTGTAAGGGGTGGCTGTAGAATAGAATAGAATTTTTTTAATTCAATTTTGTTAATGATTCTTTTTTTTAATTTTAAGCTGTATATAACACTTCCGTTTCTCACTTTGCGCTGAATTCTGAAAGCATTGCGTATTGAATTGCCAAACTTAACGCTGCGCTTTGAGCGACCTTTTTTAAAGCGAGGTAATTATATTAAATATTTCTTCATTTTAATAAGTTAGACAACCTTTCGCGTTTAATTGCAAGCTTATGCCCCTGCACCACGACTAGCCTCAGTGATTGAGTCATTTCAATTATAAGTAAAGTATGACTCTATTTAAAATCTAGTACCTACTTGATTGTTTAACAAACAAGTAATAATTAACGTAGATTCTTATCTGAAGGTAATATATTACTAATAGTAAATATTTTCTTTAATTTTATCCAAATAACAATTATGTATAAAATACTTTAAGAATTTTCTTTCTTAATATTTTATCCTTTACTAATATAAATTTTTACTAATATAAATTGAGGCCGGTCGTGGCGCAGCGGCACGAGGTGTGACTGTAAAACCGACTGGTTGTGGGTTCGATCCCCACTCGAGGAGATGAAATATTTTCTTACATTTATATTTCCATTTCTTCGCTCTGGTGTCGAGGTTAAGCGTGGCGTTGAGTTCTGCCACTCAACACGCAATGCCTCCAGAATTCGGCAGAAAGTGGGGAACGGAGTGTCTTAACACTAGGTTCCCTCTGCCTACCCTGCTGTGTGCGGGATACAGCGTGAAGCTGATTTATTTATTTATTTTTTTACTAATATAAAACTACACTTTCGCGTTTCTGTAACATCACATTTACTTAAAATATACATGCTTATACGCATCTTAATAAGTTAAAAGTTATATACGACGAAGTTTGAATAAAAAAATATTACCTCAAAAAAAAAAAGAACAAAATACTATATAAAAAAAGAATTTATCAGCCTGTTCTCATACTATAGTGTAGAGAAGGATTCTCGATATTCTACAGGTGGTACTTTAAGCTATGATTCGGCTTTGCTCGCTCTACTCGATGTCCTAAAATTTTATTTATGAAGATATAAACGGAGGAAAAAGTTAGAATAATGC
The DNA here is from genome assembly GCA_021202915.1 of Heliconius himera. Lineage (NCBI taxonomy): Eukaryota > Metazoa > Arthropoda > Insecta > Lepidoptera > Nymphalidae > Heliconius > Heliconius himera. The sequence continues at coordinate 479,194 of JAJHJA010000974.1, forward strand.
CAACCAGCGTTACGTTTTGATGGCCGATTTACATAAAAGATGTATTACGAGTTCGTCATACTAAAAGTGACATAACTATGAAAAATATTTATTTAGTGTAACAAAGCTTTGTGTATAGTTTTGTAGAAAATATATGAACGGATGCTGGTTTAGAGTTTTGAAATATAAAGTTAAATATAAGGATAAATTCTATAAATTGTTATTGTAAATTATGCCTAACATCGTATATTGTATGAAAATGGTGTGAAGAAATCGAGGTTGTTGTAATTAGATACTATAATATTATGAATTTACAGCAAATATAAATAGTAACACTTTTGAGCCTTGAGCAGTTCTTATTACTTGTAACCTAAGTGTAGCTAACTTCCCAGCTCAGGAACCTCTGTACAATGTACTTAGAATAGCCTTCACTGCTCGAGTTCATTATTTTCTTTTACTCACTACGATAAAGATACAAGGTGCGGTGTTGAGTTTTTGGCAGAAAATACAGAAAGGAAGTATCTTCTCAGCACTATGTTCTCAGGATCCCTTTGCCCACCCTGCTATGTGCAGGATACAACGAGAATAAAAATATATTTTTTTAAAGTACACTAATAACCAACCAGTACAAAAATAATAATAAAACCACTTAAACTAGATCAGGCAAAACATAACTGTCATGGTCGTCGGTCGCGGATGTCATTTTGGTAGGTTTCATCTGCATTTTGAAAATGAATTGTTTATATTGTTTATTTTTATAAAATTAATGTAATTTACCACTGATGAATCTAAATAAATAAATAAATAAATATATCTTTTCGTTCTGGTAATAAGATTTAACACCGCCTGGAGCTCCAACAATCATCTCACCAACAGACAGTATCACGAAAATTTGGCGTAAAGTGAGAAATGGAGTGTATTAACATAAGATTTTCACTGCCTACCTTGTATTATGCGGGATACAGCGTGAAAACAAAAAAAGTATAAAAATTTAACTTCAAATGTCAACAATATATTATATAAAAGGGCGACTATCTCGTCTAACAATCGTACAAGCCACGGGGGTGTAAACTACCCCACATATAATATTTTCTGTCGTTCCTCTGTAAATTAGAGCGTCGAACACTTTTGTACCTCATCACAAGGGTTTTGCCGTTACAGCCTTTGAAAATTTTGGATTAAATTTGATATTTCAAAAGTAGCTCTATGTTTATGGGAGCAAAGTACTATTTTCACTGTACTATTTGTAGAAGATAAATCGTAGTATGTCTTCCCTTTCAAGTTTCTGGCACGTGCAGGGAAATTGATTTATATCTCTGTGTATCTTAGTAGTAATATGTTAGTTCTTAGTGAACGATAAAATATCGGCAGCATCCCTCGAGGTTCCTATACAATAGAAAACAAAAATGGTAATATTTTAAACATTTATACATACTCCTACATACATATTGTTAGCATTTGTATAAACAAATAAATCATATGGCAGAAGACATCTGAAAATTTAGCATATTAGGCACTAGACTATTGCGTGAAATGGTTATAGGTTCGAGGTTCCAAGCAAAGTAGAGATCATATATTGTTTTTTAGCTTCACAGCCTTGACTGACAGTCCATTAGACGCTTTTCGTCAGCATAGAAGGTCAAAACGAAATAGAATCAGGAAGCTATCCCAAGCCATTGCGTTTAGAACAAGGATACATGTTAATATAATTAACAATCGGTACCCATTCCATAATCAATTAAATTTACCTATAACATTTTATTATCCAATCCAAAGTCATCATTACATTTTTTTTATTAATTCAAACTTTATAAGGTAAAGGCACCTGTAATACCTTAAGGAAGCCATATTTTTATTACAGATATAAAAAAAGAACTCAACGCCGCGCTTTGCCTCGACACCAGAGCGAAGAAATGGAAATATAAATTTAAGTAAATATTTCATCTTTTCGAGTGGGGACCACTCCACAACCAGTCGGTTTTACAGTCACACTTTGTGGCCTTAAATAAATAAAATTTTCTTAAAATTTATATTCTTACTTTCAGAACATAAAAAAGAAATTTCAATTGTTGGTGCTTTTCGGCTACCCTACCCTACTTAGCTTATCTTATCCAAAAAGTAGATAATATAAAATTCTAAAAAGTTGGTTCCCTTTGCCACGTGCCATTTTGATACAGAATTCAAATTAATCTATATATATATAAAAGGACTTGTGCTGACTGACTGAGGTAAGACGCACGCAGAGCCGTAACCGCTGATGGTAGAAACGTGGAATTTGGGCAGATGTTTATTTTCATATTCTGGACATCAACTAAGAAGGGATTTTTAGGGAAGGAAATTTTAACCCTAAAGGGATGAAATAGGGGTTGAAAGTTTGTATGGGTTTTTTTTTAAATTGGCACCGATTCTTATAAAATTTTAAATTCAGACTCTTAAAACTATTTCATTGAACACGTGTTTCATGGTTTTTAAGAATTCACCCCCTAAGGGTTCAAATAAGGGGTTGAAAGTTCCTATGGAAAAATTTTTAAATCGCCACCGATTTTTATAAAAATTTAAATTCAAACTGTTAAAAATATTTTATTGAACACGTATCTCGTGGTTTTTTTAGAATTCACTCCTAATAAGCGGGCGAAGCCGCGCGCGCCCTCTAGTCATTATATATTTTGCATTGAACATGAAACTCTCGTATATGGAGAAAAAATAACCTTTAACATAATGATTGCCACGTTACGTTGAAAGCGAGGCGTCTTGATAAAGCGACCCATTTTTTAGAACACCCTACAAATTACACTGGTTTGTGAAGTTCTTTTAAGAATTTAGGAATTTTGTGTCCTGTTGAAATGTTTTTTGTTTCTATGTGGAATCTTGGCTGTAATAAGAAGGTTATGGATTCGATTCCTATTCGAAAGAACTAATAAACTAGAAAATATTTTTATTTCCTCGCCCAAATAACAAGATAATGCACGGCGTTGAATTCCATCATCCAACACACAATGTTTTAACAATGCAAAAAAAACAAGAAACTTAGAGAAAATTAGAATTACTTTAATAAAATATTTGATCTCATATTTTCCTTTAAATATACCTATCGTAATATTCAATCTAATAATGCCTGTAAAAATTAAATATACTAATATTTTATGATGATAAATTATGATTTATGTAGATAATTTTTATAAAATTTGTACCTATAATAGTATTGAAATAATTAGTTATTTTTAATCTGCTGCTATTCATAATATGGCAAATATTTTATCTTATGCTCAAATAATACAACTTCATTATAATATTTAAAAAAATTGAACGGAAAAAGAATCTAGTGGCAAGATACAAAACTACGTTCCCCATTTACGCCCCAATTGTCTAGACATCACGTGTTGCAACACCGTGTTTTATCTACCATAGAAAAAAATATAACCATTGCCTTGGATCAAAATTGAACCCACAACAACCACGCCATAATAAGAAACTGCTTCGATAGCGTCAGTATCATTATTTATATTGTAACAGGAAATTCCGGAACTTCACCCTTTATTGTGATCAATTATTCATTTGAGATTAATGCATCACTTCCCTCAATAGTGACACGTTCGACTTGTTTTATTAGTTCCATCATCCGTCTTCATCATCTTTTAGGGATGCGAAAGTATTTACAAAAATGTCAAAGCTGATATTTTCTTAAGAAAATAGGTTATTATTGTGTAGCATCTAACGGTGATCGTGGAGGTTGTGGGTTTGATTTTCAATGGAGGCTAATGAATTACACTAAAATTATTTTGGTTCCCCGGTCTCTCTGACAAAGCGAGGGCGAACGAGCGTAAAGTTTCCTATATCAACGTAGAATGTTACATAATTGGGCAGAAAATTGGAAGCTAATCTTGAAATATATGGGAGATTCTTATAGGAATATAATATAATTATATATAGGAAAAACTTCAAGTTTTTCCAGCAAAGCAGAATAGATTGAGGAAACCTATCACTAAGACACTCCGTTTCCGACGTTTCGCCCAACTTTTAAGATATTGCGAGTTCAGTGATGAAATTCAGCGCTGTACTTTGTCTACAAGGACGAGGAAATGAAAATAAACATAATAATTCCCCCAAGTTTGGATCGAACTCACAACCATTGCGTTTACAATCACATGCTGTCCTCATGCCATTACGTACTAGCAGCTTAAAAAAACAAGGAAATACATATATATAAAATAATTCAAGAAACTAAAATAACTATACTATATCTGTCTGTATGTAGTAACAAAACCCATTAGTTGCTAAGATTCTTTTTGTGTCATTAGTAAAGACTGAAGTACACGTCCTTAACAGAAAACCTAATACGCTCTCAATTTGAAGTATACTATTGACGTCATTGTATTGACGTCATAATATTGACGTCATTTGTTGTTTTATTTAAAATAAGTTTTTTTTTCGCACGTTATATCCCTCGTGTAGCAGGAAAGGCAGAGGGGGCTTAGTGCTAAGACACTCCGCTCCCCATTTTCCGCTGTGTTCTGAAGACATTACGTGTTGAGTGGCGAGCTTTTGCTTTGGTATCAGAGCAAAGAAATGGAAATATTAATTCATTTCCCCGAGTGGAAATTGAACCCACAACCGTCGCGTAATAGTCACACGCTTGTGCCCCTGCGCCACGATAGACTCCATCGGTGATATACCTACACCCGCCACGAGGCCACGAGGTCGAAGACGCTGGTGAGAGCTAGTGATTAATATGAGCAATGTCGCGAGACATTATTTGTAAATTATATATTTTCCCTCAATTTCTGTTCAAATGGACGAAAAACAAATTCCAATTTAAATGGAAATGATTTTGTACGTGAAAACCGTTTTTCCATAAAATACTTTCAATTAGCGGCTTTGTCGTAAAAATGAAGTGTTTTTTGTTTTATTACAATAGATTTTGGATGGAATGAGAATGATCCCTTGCTTTTAATGACAGATTTGCACAATAAAAAAATTAAATTAAATTAAATTAGCTTCACGCTGTATCCCGCACACAGCAGGGTAGGCAGAGGGAACCTAGTGTTAAGACACTCCGTTCCCCACTTTCTGCCGGATTCTGGAGGCATTGCGTGTTGAGTGGCAGAACTCAACGCCGCGCTTAACCTCGACACCAGAGCGAAGAACTGGAAATATAAATTTAAGTAAATATTTCATCACCTCGAGTGGGGATCGAACCCACAACCAGTCGGTTTTGCAGTCACACCTCGTGCCGCTGCGCCACGACCGGCCTCAATTTGCACAATAATTTACTTAAAACTGAAAATATATAAGGTTCGTTTGAAAGCGCGATGGTTGTGGGTTCAATTCCCACTGAAGGAAACTACCAATTTTACTCACATAGCTAAGTTTCACCACTCAATAAGCATTATGTCGAAAATTGGACAGATAATGGCAAACGGAGTGTCGTAACACTAGGTTATCTTTGCATACTCTGTTATATGCGGGATAAAACGTGAAGCTAAAAAATAATTGAATGAATTAAAATAATGATTGTATTCTATAAGCCATAAACAAAAAATACAAAAAAAACCCAAGATAACAAACAAATTAAAATATGAAATTATAAATTAAAATACCCCCAAGAAAAATCCTTTACAAATTATGATTATTTACGGCTATTGAACACGAAGGTAAAAGGGAATTTTATTAGAAGAAAGTACCCTCCTTATAAATAACTTTATATTAAAATATATATTTATATTATGTAGTAGGTATAAATGCTTCATTTATTCGAACTGAGGAAGGAATTACAAGGAAGATACAGCAAGTATTTACTAATTTATTTATTTTAAATAAATAATAAAAAATATATGAACTGATATTTTTTTTAAATATGTTTACACATACATATATATTAATACATTTAATTTACAAAATTATACATACTTTAATATAACGTTTTTTACCTTCACAGCATACCATGTGCATATAAGGTAAACGGATGGAGTTTATTGCTAAGACACTCCACATATTATTATGTAGTTAAATAAGAAATAAAATATTTGAGGCCAGTCGTGGCGCAGGGGCACAAAATGTAACTGTAAAACCGACTGGTTGTGGGTTCGATCCCCACTCGAGGAGATGAAATATTTACTTAAACTTATATTTCCATTTCTTCGCTCAGATGTCGAGGACAAGCGCGGCATTGAGTTCTGCCAATCAATACGCAATGCCTCCAGAATTCGGCAGAAAGTGGGGAACGGAGTGTCTTAACACTAGGTTCCCTCTGCCTACCCTGCATTGTGCGGGATACAGCATGAAGCTGATTAAAATATTAAAAAAAATAAAACAAATAAAATCAGTATAAAATCAACATTTATTACAACAAAAGTACGAGTTAATTTTCATTGAAGAGTTAAAACGTAAGGGTAAGACGGTGGGACGTAATCGCAACAAGCTTTTCCAAAAGAATTTCTTTTTTGGAACGTCTTGGGAGATAAACGGAATTTATTGCCGAGATTAAAGCGAGCTCCGATTGTTTGGAAGAGTGTCAATCTGGACTGAGGAGACGCGGGGAATGTCGCCCGATGTAGTATTATGTGGGAATATACGGGTGAGTATTGCTTTTTTTTTAGGTTCACGATGTATCACGCATGTAGAAGGGTAGCCAGAGGGAACTTAGTGTTAGCACCTACTCCCACTCTATTCTCCACTTTCCGTTGAATTTTCGAGGCGAACTCAACATGGGTTGCGAAACTTAACGCTGCTTTTTTTCTTATTTCTAGAGCGAGGAAATGGAAATGGGCATTATCACGTAAAATTTCGCCTTTTATATTGACTTTATAGACAACCAGTTATTTTTTTTAGTATATGTTTTTATTCAGTTCTGTGTAGGTTTTTTTTTCTATTTAGGTAGAGGGCAGAGAGAGAGATAGCTTCTAAAATTTCTTTTCCATCTTAACTTTCAAAATTTGAAAAAGTTGTTAAAATTCTAGAAACCTTTCTTGATAGCAAAATGAAAAAAAGCTTACAGGTTATTTTTTTATAAACAATTAAAATATACTTTTGAAATTATAATTTTTATATTTTTTTACTAATGAAATCATTGGCTCAATATTGAGTCTTAATATAGGAAATTATATTATGTATAACATTTGAATTTTCATATTCGGGTCAAATTATATTTATGAGTATAATTTATATATAGAAAATATTCAAATTACAATAATTTTAAAATATTTGTAAACACGGCGTTGTGTTCCGCTTTCCAAAACCAAAACGCTAAAATAGCCGAAAAGAAATAAAAAAAAAATTAAAAAATAAGCGTTTTCATATGAAATATTTACACGTACGTATGACGCTTAGGGCTATGTTTCGCCGGTCTCGAATAGCGCTACGGTGGTTATTCCCTGTTTGCCTTTCGTGCATTTTTCCCGACGAATTTAATTTGCTATTGAGCCATCTTAGCGGCGGATATATTGTAACGGTATTTTTTGTTACATTTCTAGTTGAAATGTGTAATTGGGGTTTAAAAAAATCTGCGAGTCTTTGAAACTGTGTTGAATGTCTAATATTAATGATTGAATAAAATTTTACGATCGATTTTTGTTTAGGAGATTGATTGCATTCAAGGTAACTGTGTATATTTAAAATATTTTATATGGTTGCGCGCGGCGTTTAGTTCCGCCACTCAACACGCAATGCGTCCAGAAATTGGCGGAAAGTGGGGAACGGAGTGTCTCAACACTAGGTTCCCTCTGTCTACCCTGCTATGTGCGGGATACAGCGTGAAGCTGAAGAAGAAGATTTTCTCTGGTCCAGTCTGATTAAGCAAAGCGCGGTGATAATTACGTTAAGAACAATATTTTCATTATCTTTTTTTCATAACTACATTTAAAATATCTAAAAAACAATCTACTGACTGTAAACGCAATGGTTATGTTTCGATTTCCATTTGGGGGAAATTCTCATTTACTTCATTTCATCGCTTTATCAACAAGACAACGCACGGCGTTGAGTTCCGCCGCTCAATACGCAATGTCTTAAAAATTAGGCGTTGCGTGAGGATCGGTGTGTTTCAACACTAGGTTCTCTCTGCTTAAGCAGTATATGCCGTGAAGCTAAAAAAAATTGTTTCACTTTATTAAGCTTCACGCTTTGTTCCACATATATACACAAGTAGCTGTCTACCTTTCATTAACAGGATAGTTAGAACCTAATAATAGACCACCTACATTCTATTCTATGATTTCAGCTCAAATTCAAAACGATGCGTATACGGTGTACAAACAGAACCCCATACTGTAACGTATTATAATTAACTAGAGGGCGCGCGCAGCTTCGCCCGCTTATTTGCACCCTTAGGGGTAGGGGAATTCTAAAAAAACCACGAAACACGTGTTCAATAAAATATTTTTTACAATTTGAATTTAATTTTTTATATAAATCGGTGGCGATTTAATTTTTTTTACATATAAACTTTTAACCTCTATTTCATCCCTTTAGGATTAGTAGATGTTCAGATTACGAAAATAAAGAGCTGTCCAAATTTTACGTTTCTACCATCAGCGGTTACAGCTGTGCGTGCGTCTTACCTCAGTCAGTCGGAACATGTCCTTTTATATATATAGATAGATTAAGCCAACAACTTTTGTTTTTTTTTTTTAATTGAGTTGTTATGCGCCACAGACTTGTTGCCCGTGCCTTTTCGTACTTAATTGATTATTAAAACTGTTGTTTTTTCTTTTTAAAATCTGAACTCAAATATTTTGTACAAAAATTGTTGTGTGTTCACAACAACTTTTACTTAAAAACATCATAATTTATTTAATTCCAATTAAACTAACATTTTACAGTAGATACTTTTTACGACGTACATACTATATTTTAGATATTCTCTATTCTTTGTTTGACCATAAAAGCTACAAGCGAGTGTGTTTTTATTTATAAAATGCTCTATAAACCGCCTTTATTGCCTCGACAACAAAGTAAAGTATTGACATTTTTACTAAAACTTTCAGGGGTCGTGCCTTCGGGCTGACCTCATATTTTGACAGATGTTGCAAGATAAATCAACTGATTACAAAAGGAAATACTACGCGTCGTATAAAAATGTTCCTTTTTGTTTATTAGGCGGTCGTAGGTTTTAATCCTGTGTGGTACAAAATATTTGAATTAATTATTAATAGATTTAAGTTTGAAAATATAAAAAATATGTTGCTTCTATTTTGATAACAAAATCACATTTCTTCATTTATCACCCATCCAATATTACCGCCGAATACATGTTTTTCTTTCTCTAATTACAGATCTACTCTTGCCATTAAGCTACACCGAGAACTGTGAGTAGGTGATTGAGGATGGTAGGCTCGTGTCCCCTTGTCTTCTCTCGCCTTCCCTCGCCTCGCTTAGTCTCGCTATCGCTCGTTATTTTTATTCGGTGCGAATTAAAGGACGCGAGACAGTAGACATGATCAACAGCTGAAAAAGTTAAAAACATGAAACTTGCCAAAGTCATTTGCCAAGTATCGTACCGAAAGATTCTAGAAGGCGCCTCACGAGATTCTGCATGGGGCGTAACAGTACCAGAGAAATATTCTTATGTACCAAAAATTAAAAGGGCTCCAGTGAGGTGGATCCGATTAATAGATCCAACAAAGAGATTGAACTATTGTCATTTCCTCTCTTCTCCGTGTGGGAGGAACAGAGTGTTTCAACATTACGTCTCCACGTTATATGCGGTATACATGCCTGAAGACCATAAAGATGCCTAAATATCGCTTTATTTACGCATGTAACATACCAATCGATATTCGACGATTGGTCAATAAATCTTTTTCATATACCAATTTAGTTTCAAAATATAGACATGACAGGGCACATCGGTCATCTATAGTTTATTATTTTGTTGCTTCACACGTCCCTCGCATAAAAGGGCAGCCAGAAAAATTGTAATAAAACCCTCTGTTATTTACTATTCTCAAAACTTTAAGATATTGAGTGCTTAGTTTGAAATATAACCCTGCAATTCAACATGTGCGTAAAGATGGAAAAAGTGGTCCGACCCATCACAAAATATTTAAAACAAAAACATTTAATAATTACACTAATGTAAAAAAAAACAATTTTATTAATATACTTAAATTAAATATATATATATATATATATATATATATATAGATTTAAGCCAACAACTTTTGTTTTTTTTTTAAATTGAGTTGTTATGCCACAGACTTGTTGTCCGTGCCTTTTTCGTACTTAATTGATTATTAAAACTGTTGTTTTTTCTTTTTAAAATCTGAACTCAAATATTTTGTACAAAAATTGTTGTGTGTTCACAACAACTTTTACTTAAAAACATCATAATTTATTTAATTCCAATTAAAATAACATTTTACAGTAGGTACTTTATACGACGTACATACTATATTTTAGATATTCTCTATTCTTTGTTTGACCATAAAAGCTACAAGCGAGTGTGTTTTTATTTATAAAATGCTCTATAAACCGCCTTTATTGCCTCGACAACAAAGTAAAGTATTGACATTTTTACTAAAACTTTCAGGGGTCGTGCCTTCGGGCTGACCTCATATTTTGACAGATGTTGCAAGATAAATCAACTGATTACAAAAGGAAATACTACGGGTCGTATAAAAATGTTCTTTTTTGTTTATTAGGCGGTCGTAGGTTTTAATCCTGTGTGGTACAAAATATTTGAGTTAATTATTAATAGATTTAAGTTTGAAAGTATAAAAAGTATATTGCTTCTATTTTGATAACGAAATAACATTTCTTCACTTATCACCCATCCAATATTACCGCTGAATACATGTTTTTCTTTCTCTATTGTCAGATCTACTCTTGCCATTAAGCTACACCGAGAACTGCAAGTACGTGATTGAGGACGGTAGGCTCTTGTCCCCTTGTCTTCACTCGCCTTCCCTCGCCTCCCTTTTTATGCGGTGCGAATTAAAGGATGCGAGACAGTAGACATGGTTAACAGCTGAAAAAGTTAAAAACATGAAACTTGCCAAAGTCACTTGCCAAGAATCGTACCGAAAGCTTCTAGAAGGCGCCTCACGAGATTCTGCATGGGGCGTAACAGTACCAGAGAAATCTTTATGTACCAAAAATTAGAAGGGCTCCATTGAGGTGGATCCGATTAATAGATCCAACAAAGAGATTGAATTATTGTCATTTCCTCTCTTCGCAGTGGCGTAACAGGCGCAACTCGCGCCCGATTCAAAATACCTTTTCAGCGCCCCCCAGACGAACATTTTTGCAGTTTTGCAGACCTTTTGGCGCCCCTTTGTGAGTAGCGCCCGGGACATGATGCCCCCCCTTGCCCCCACCCCCCTCACTACGCCACTGTCTCTTCGCCGTGTGGGAGGAACAGAGTGTATTAACATTACGTCTCCACGTTATATACGGGATATATGCCTGAAGACCAAAAAGATGCATAAATATCGCTTTATTTACGCATGTAACACACCAATCGATATTCGACGATTGGTCAATAAATCTTTTTCATATACCAATTTAGTTTCAAAATATAGACATGACAGGGCACATCGGTCATCTATAGTTTATTATTTTGTTGCTTCAAACGTCCCTCGCATAAAAGGGCAGCTAGAAAATTTGTAATAAAACCCTTCCTTATTCACTATCCTCAAAACTTTAAGATATAGAGTGTTTAATTTGAAATACAACCTGCCAACCATGGAAAGGATGGTCCGACCCATCACAAAATATTTACAACAAAAACATTTGATAATTACACTTAATGTAAAAAAAATCTATTTTATTAATATACTTAAATTAAATATATATATATATATATATATATATTTAATTTAAGTATTATATATTTATATATATTAAATATATATATATATATATATATATATATATATATATATATATATATATATATATATATATATATATATATATATATATATATATATGTATATAATTTAAGTATATTAATAAAATAGATTTTTTTTACATTAAGTGTAATTATCAAATGTTTTTGTTGTAAATATTTTGTGATGGGTCGGACCATCCTTTCCATGGTTGGCAGGTTGTATTTCAAATTAAACACTCTATATCTAAAAGTTTTGAGGATAGTGAATAACGGAGGGTTTTATTACAATTTTTCTGGCTGCCCTTTTATGCGAGGGACGTGTGAAGCAACAAAATAATAAACTATAGATGACCGATGTGCCCTGTCATGTCTATATTTTGAAACTAAATTGGTATATGAAAAAGATTTATTGACCAATCGTCGAATATCGATTGGTGTGTTACATGCGTAAATAAAGTGATATTTAGGCATCTTTTTGGTCTTCAGGCATATATCTCGCATATAACGTGGAAACGTAATGTTAATACACTCTGTTCCTCCCACACGGCGAAGAGACAGTTGCGTAGTGAGGGGGGGTAGGGGTGTTTTGTGCAAGGGGGGGGGGGCATCATGCCCCGGGCGCTACTCACAAAGGGGCGCCAAAAGGTCTACAAAACTGCAAAAATGTTCGTCTGGGGGGCGCTGAAAAGGTATTTTGCAAAGGGCGCGAGTTGCGCCTGTTACGCCACGGAGAGAGGAAAAAGAGAGGAAATGACAATAATTCAATCTCTTTGTTGGATCTTTTAATCGTGAGGTGGACCTCACTGGAGCCCTTCAAATTTTTGGTACATAAGAATATTTCTCTGGTACTGTTACGCCCCATGCAGAATCTCGTGAGGCGCCTTCTAGAAGCTTTCGGTACGATACTTGGCAAATGACTTTGGCAAGTTTCATGTTTTTAACTTTTTCAGCTGTTAACCATTTAATTTAATTCGCACCGGATAAAAAGAGAGGCGAGGGAAGGCGAGAGAAGACAAGGGGACAAGAGCCTACCGTCCTCAATCACGTACTTGCAGTTCTCGGTGTAGCTAATGGCAAGAGTAGATCTGATATTAGAGAAAGAAAAACATGTATTCGGCGGTAATATTGGGTGGGTGACAAATGAAGAAATGTTATTTCGCTATCAAAATAGAAGCAAAATACTTTTTATACTTTCAAACTTAAATCTATTGATAATTAATTAACTCAAATATTTTGTACCACACAGGATTAAAACCTACGACCGCCTAATAAACAAAAAAGAACATTTTTATACGACGCGTAGTATTTCCTTTTGTAATCAGTTGATTTATCTTGCAACATCTGTCAAAATATGAGGTCAGCCCGAAGGCACGACCCCTGAAAGTTTTAGTAAAAATGTCAATACTTTACTTTGTCAAACAAAGAATAGAGAATATCTAAAATATAGTATGTATGTCGTATAAAGTATCTACTGTAAAATGGTATTTTAATTGGAATTAAATAAATTATGATGTTTTTAAGTAAAAGTTGTTGTGAACACACAACAACTTTTGTACAAAATATTTGAATTCACATTTTAAAAAGAAAAAACAACGGTTTTAATAATCAATTAAGTACGAAAAAGGCACGGACAACAAGTCTGTGGCGTATAACAACTCAATTAAAAAAAAACAGAAGTGAAGTATATATATATATATATATATATATATATATATATATATATATATATATATATATATATATATATAGAAATGGAAATATAAATTTAAGTAAATATTTCATCTCCTCGAGTGGGAATCGAACCCACAACCAGTCGGTTTTACAGTCACACTTTGTGCCTCTGCGCCACGACTGGCCTCAAATATTTTATTTGTTATTTAACTACATAATAATATGTGGAGTGTCTCAACAATAAGCTCTATCCGCTTACCCTATATGCACATGGTATGCTGTGAAGGTAAAAAACGTTATATTAAAGTATGAATAATTTAGTAAATTAAATGTATATTATTATATTAAAATACATATGTATGTGTAAGCCATCCTAGCGGCGGATATATTGTAACGGTATTTTTTGTTACATTTCTAGTTGAAATGTGTAATTGGGGTTTAAAAAAATCTGCGAGTCTTTGAAATTGTCTTGAATGTCTAATCGATTTTTGTTTACGAATTCGATTGCATTCAAGGGACCTGTGTATATTTAAAATATTTTATCTGGTCCAGTCTGATCAAGCAAAGCGCGGTGATAATAACGTAAAGAACAATATTTTTATAATTTTTCTTTTATAACTTGGTATAAAATACCTAACAACAATCTACTGACTGTAAATGCAATGGTTAAGTTTGGATTTCCACTCGGGGGAATTCTCATTTACTTAATTTAAAAAACAAGACAACGCACGGCGTTGAGTTCCTCCGCTCCATACGCAATGTCTCAAAAATTAGGCGGTACGTGAGGATCGGTGTTTCAACACTAGCTTCTCTGTGCTATATGCAACACATGCCATGCAGCTAAAAAAAATTGCTTTATCTTATTTAGCTTCACGCTTTGTTCCACATATAGCGACACAAGTAGCTGTCTACCTTTCATTAACAGGATAGTTAGAACCTAATAATAGACCACCTACATTCTATTCTATGATTTCAGCTCAAATTCAAAACGATGCGTATACGGTGTACAAACAGAACCCCATACTATAACGTATTATAATTAACTAGTGGGCGCGCGCAGCTTCGCTCGCTTATTTGCACTCTTAGGGGTGAATTCTAAAAAAACCACGAAACACGTGTTCAATAAAATATTTTTTCGCATAAAAGGGCAGCCAGAAAAATTGTAATAAAACCCTCCGTTATTCACTATCCTCAAAACTTTTAGATATAGAGTGTTTAATTTGAAATACAACCTGCCAACCATGGAAAGGATGGTCCGACCCATCACAAAATATTTACAACAAAAACATTTGATAATTACACTTAATGTAAAAAAAATCTATTTTATTAATATACTTAAATTAAATATATATATATATATTTAATTTAAGTATATTAATAAAATAGATATAGAGATAAAATAGATAGAGTTCGCCGAAGACACGCCGTTCTTCATTTAATATTTTTTTAATAAATTATCTTTCTTATTTTCATTTTTAGAAATAATTCAACTTGCAAATTAACATACAATTGTCATAAAAAAAATATATTATTCGGTGACCTCAAGGAGTTAAAAAAAATGATTATAAATGATGTAAATTCCTGGTGACCAGGCCACCCTATGGATGGATGGCATCTCATGGATCCTTAGTAACGCTGATAGATATTACATATCCGACAAGGGTATTGACAACTTTGACAACTTTAAATTCGGACAAACGATTATATCGAACCCACAACCACGGCGCATAAAATCAGTCATGATTTACCAACTTTAGTGAAAGTGAATAATGTATTACACCACTGCAATACATTTATACTGTGACTTAACCGTACAAAACGTTCATAAATCGTATGAAATCATCCCTTGTTTATTTCTATGCAAATTTAACTTTTCTTATCAAAAGTGGACAATGATTTTGAATCGATAATCAAAATTCAACCTTAACATTAGTTAATAAAGTCTATTTTTAAAAGTGTTTTAGAGGGTATTTTGCATTTATAGTTTTATTTTAACATGTTTCCACTAAGCTTCGTATCGTGAGTAAATCTTTTTTGTATTTGTTTTGATATATTGCGGCAGAGATTTAGATTCTCGACTAATCTATTAGATTTTATCTCTATTAGTTATGTAAAAGTGCATTTTTTTACATTATTTATACAGTATTGTTTTATCTTGCCCTTTTCACTACGGAGAATTTAGTCACAAAAAACGAAACCTCTCCTGTTAATATCATCGCATATTGATAAAATGTGTGGGGTCAAACCAAGTCTTTAAAAATATTCTAATTTCTCAAAAACAGAAAACTCAGCTTCACACTGTACCCCGCACAGTGCAGGTTAAGGCAGTCTAGTGTTAAGACACTCAGTTCCTCATTTTCCGGCGAATTATGGAGGCATTGCGTGTTCAGTGTCAGAATTTAACGCTGTGTTTTGCCTAACGTTCAGTGTAATGTCTAAATTTGTAAAAAAATAATTATTTAAATTAAAACCTACTATATACACCTGTGAAAACTGTAGCGTCCCAAAAAAGGTCACATATAAATGATTTCTATTTATATAAAACCCACTTCATTCCAATTAGAAGGCATTAATTAACTTTAATGGATAATTAATACTTTTGAAGCGTCAAAAAAACATTTTCCTTTTCCACAAAAAGCTTCAGATCAAAGAAATAACATTAAATTACGAGTGACGTCGTACATCGACAGAAATCGTAATTTCTGTAAAATAAATTAGAAATAAATAATTAGAATTAATTAAGGGATAAAAGCGACCAAAAAGGAAGGAAGTTTTTTACTTATTTATAGGCCTCTGCCTATTTACAGCGTTTAACAGTCGTATGGCCAAATTAAAGAAGGCGGAGATTATGATAAAAAGATATTGTACATAAATACAATATACATATTATCAGGCCGTCGCACAGTGGGACTCCCCATACAAGAGCATCTCGTAAATGTTTGAAATGGAATTAGTAATTTTAATGTTCTGTTTATTGTTTAATATACTAGATAGATTTATTTATATAAAGAATCATATATATATATATAAGTTTTTAATTGCAGTCAAAGTATCCAAAATGATCTTCAATCAATACACTTCGATATTTCGCTGTTTTCAATAATGCGCATTTCGATAGTTAAACGTTGGTTTTTTTGTCGGTTTCTTTTGTAACTGTATTATTATTATACATTTTTATAAAGCTTATTATCTCTTCTCTAAAAATGTAAGATTTGTTTTGGTTAAATAATTGTCATAGAATTTTTAGAAGTAGTAAATTTTACTTCCATTACAAAAAATCTAACTTCCATTAAATTTAGAAGAGTAAAGCGAAAGGGAGCCGTTATCGGCTTGGCCTGCTTGGCCTGCTATCCTTATAAGTATTATATCTGTTGTCGATATATTAACCAACCTAATTTATGTATTTATTTATTCTATCCATTCTAAAATATCCGTATAATGTTTAATTCTATATCTTATTCTTTATGCAGTAAAAATCAAAGAATTAAAACCCAAAATAAAATATTTTAATGAAACGAAAAAAAGTAAAACTAAGTTATAAAATAGTATAACAAAATTACAAAAGAAAAAAATTACGAAGTTCTACCAAAAGAAAGGTATTTTACAATCAAAGTGGCTTCCAGATCAACTCCCTGAGGCTTCAGATGAATTAATTCGCGGATCAAGGGTTAAAATATTCCTTAATTAGATCTCGAGAAAATAATTTGTATTACAATATTATACCATTTAATTTTGTGTAGATTAATATAATTATTTAACTCTTATAATCCTGTTCTGGCAATAATTCTTAATTTATCGGGTTCGTGGGTTATATTATCGAATGTATTTTAGAAATTTGTAGAATCTCATATCAAATAAGATTGTTGTTGTATTTAAAATCAAATTTCTATTTATATATTAGTAACATTATAAAGTTGAACAATATGGTTAAATGTGCTTATCTCAGGAACTACTGGTGCGAATTGAAAAATTCTATTCGTGTTTGATAGTTAATTTATGAAGAAGGCTTCCAGAGTAAGAATCGAACCTACAACCGTTGCGTAACCAGCGAACCGCCTACACGCTAACCAAACGTGACATACACACATAATATATTATATGAATAAGATTATTGAAAACATTTTACATACGTGTCCAAAATTCACATCATAAACTTTAAGTAGTCTTCTCGTAACGTAAATTTACGGCACCAACTTGGTACAGCTTGGGAATTCCCCTTTATGTGAACTTCCAGAGTAGGTTAGTTTGACAACCAAAAACTAATGAGCTTTATTGTTTATAAATTTAATGATAAAGATGATGATTAAGAAACTGTTAAAGTTTGTGGTGAAGTTGATGATTGAATCAGCAATATTGCTAAGAAGATTGTGATGAATTATATTATATATTGGATTTTTTTTAGCTTCACCCTGTATGCCGCATATAGCAGGGTAGGCAGAGGGAACCTAATGTTAAGACACTGCGTTCCCCCAATTTCTTCTAATTTTTTTAAGGCATTGCGTATTGATTGGCTGAATACAAGGTCGAGCTCTTCAGTTGGTGTTAGAGCGAAGAAATAAAAATATAAAAAAATCTTTACCTCGTGTGGGGTCGATACCCCACAACAGTTATAGTCATACTCTTTTGTCCTTGCGCCACGACGGCCTCAATGATATCGGAGTTAATGGGAAAAAAACACCGACTGCAAGAGTCAATCTATGTCTATGATACTAGAAGAAGATGTAGAAGAAAATCTTGATAATATAACAAGGAGTGCACGAGATAAAAGGTATGTAGGAACAAGAACTACTCGTATGTAAAGTAAAAGAAATAGCACAGAGACCATAAAGTTTAGCATTTCGTTCTTTCTAACTACCACGTTAGAAATAAAACGTGAGGTTAAAAAAATATATATTTATTAAGATTTATAGATATACGATGTTTTACAGACAATTTAGCTTTTATTATACTTATTTAAAATACTTATTTAGAAAGAGTATAAAAATTTTGAACGTAGCGGGACTTGAACCCGCGCCTCCTGGAAACCGACCACGTATGGCTCAGTGGTCAGAGCGCTGGTCGGTTTCCAGGAGACGCGGGTTCGAGTCCCGCTACGTTCAAATTTTTATATGTTTTTTAAATAAGTTTTTTTCTTTCCTATGTGTGGATTAACACTTTAAAAATTATAAAAATAGCTTTTATTAATAATGGCTATTATATTTTTGTTCCTATTACATTTTTTTTTCGTTAAATTGATTTTTATTTTTCACCTTTTTACCTTGCTACGACTGAAGAAATGTTAATATAATTCGTAGCATAAATATAATCACGGCGTTAAGTTCCGCCACTCAAAACACAATGTTCCGAAAATTAAATAGTGATTAATGAAAGTGTTCTCAACCAGCTAACAGCGTTAGCTAAAAAAATAGAATTTGTTATGTTTCAATGAACTATAAAGCAAAATGTACATTATATTCACATTTTGACATTCGATACTAAATCAAACAGCCGTTAATCAACTTTGTAAAAGCAATACAACAGTATATTTACAGTGTTTACTGCAAATATATTTATTGCAGAAATCCAATGTGTATTTATTATTTATTATCCATCAGTTCCATACAAATGAATGAAATGCCACAATTTGATTTACTACATCCACAATTTACAAGTATTTCAAGTTAATAATAAACAAAAATAAAATAAAATATCCGACTGCATAAACTAAATCAATATATCCAAGAAGACTCGCGCCATCAAGACAAATCCAACGATGGACGCCACCATTTATTAAAATCGCTTCACTAGTTTACCAGTTACATGGGAACAAAGAACTGACATACGTACATATATACGCCACGAGTAGATCTGAAAGGATAAGGTGCGACATTGACTTCCGCCACTCATCACAAAATGTTTCAAATTCGGACGAAAAATGGAGAACGGAGTGTCTTGTTAATAATTTCTCTCTTCCTACATTGCCTATACCCATATAAAAATCTTCATGAATTTATAATTATATTTATTTCGTAGCCTTGACATTTAGATTTTACTGACAAAAAATTTAGTAATGCTCTGAATAAATAAAGATTTTATATCACGAGGAAACGAGAATACCGTTCATTATTTTAGTAATTTAAAATTCCCTGTTATTAAAGAATGAAATTGCCGACTCTACTTTGTATTATAGAGATGGAAATATACAGGAATACCTATAAATGGACTGTTCTTGTAATATTTTTTAAACATTGCTTAAAATAAAGCTTATGTACGTGTATTTTAGATATTCTGCCTTAAATTATATAAAGGAATTCGAAAAATATAAATATTCGTCTTGGGACGCCCGACACAAAATAATAACTTAAACTAATCTAAGTTGAACTATTTAATATTGAAATTGTTTAACTTGAGAAGAATTTAGCCTATTATTTAAATTTTATGTATATTAATTTATGATGATGTAGGGAAAAGTTTGTTATTAAAAATATCGCTTATTGATTCTAAGATATATTTTATTCTTTATTATTACTATTTGATAGTAGTAGACGATGATCTTGAATATTTAAATTTTATTAGTATGTATGTACATTATCCTACAAAAGTAAATTTTTTTTGTACTTTGTACTTAGGTTATATAGTCACTCTCAACACAACAGAATTTATCTATCGCACACTAAACATAAAGTCATTTGAACAGAGGAGAGAGGGAAAGCCTGCTATTTGAATAAGAGAAAAGGGACGACCGGCGTCGTAACGCGTTACGTTACGATGCGTTTTACCCTCCAATAAGAAGTTATCACTGCAAAAATTGTCACTTAACTCATTATAACTATTTAATAGATAACACCCAACTCACTACGACTCAAATTTGTAGACAAACGTGGAGAACGGAGTGCCTTAACACTAAATTCCACTACCCAGCTAAATACAATAAGCTTGAAGATGCAAAAAAAAAACAGGAAAACTTTCAACAAAAACCACTTTGCTCTACAAATTTTTCGCTCTAACAGTACCTCAGAGAGACTTTATCAACTTGCATGCAGCGGAACAGCAATTGTGCGTATTTCGGAATTACACCCCAACGTGTAGCGACGGTAATATTTTAGCGGATGGCTGTGCATGGGGTGCTGAGAGATTACGATCTTAGTTTGGATTTTGTGTGAAATGTTTATATGATGTATTGATGTATTTATTTATATATTTACTTTTTTTTGTTTATATTAGCTTTTTTCTGTGGCTTCGCTTTCGTCGTTAAATCTAATTTATATTTAAATAAATTATCCAACTTTAAAATATATATTAGTATAGAAATTATGTTCTTAGAATATATATTCTAAGAACATAATTTCTATACTAATATATAATTTCCTATACATATGAAAGGATATGATTTTTTTATGATGACAATATGAGATATAGTAAAACAGAAACTAGTGTTAAATCACTGCTTTATTTATTCTGCAACATAAATGTACCTATATGTATTATTAAAAATAACATTTCTTAAGCGGAATTGTATCCACATCCTTCACATTTTTTTAGTTATATTACAAAAATAAGTTGGTAGGTACAGGGAACCTAGTATTGACGACGACTTGAAAACGAAGTGGCCGTTTTCCACTTTCCTACCAATTTTCCAGACATTATTGAATGGTGGAACTGAACGCCGCACCTTATCCTGTTACCAAATCTAAGAAACAAAACCACCACACATTCCTCCGATCTTCTTAGTATATATCTAATACATCAACAACCCCAAAAAAAAAAGTCCTCTCGTATACAATCGCAATAAACCCATCTCGGAACATCCAAATCAATAGATAGCAATCGCCATTTGTCGTCACTAATAATACAGCGAAGCGGCGACGTTGACAAATGAAGACGCCACATTACAGAGCTTGTGAGGCTATGTTTTCTTTATCGGGCCTTAGGAGGAATTATAGTGGTATCTTTATAGTTATCACATACTAGCTTTATGGTAGAGTTTAACTGTATGCTCGATCGTTGCGGGTTCTGAGAGGAATATTTTATTTTTTTTTTCTCTTGGATAAGACAAAACTTTAAAATCAACTCAATTAAGCTTCACGCTGTATCCACACTGCAGGGTAGGCAAAGGGAACCTAGTGTTAAAAGACACTCCGTTCCCCACTTTCTGACGAATTCTGAAGGCATTGCGTGTTGAGTGGCAAAACTCAAAACCGCGCTTGTAAGACAAAACTTAAAGTATGATTTATTACTTAGAACATAACATCTAAAAATTGACAAAGAAAAGTTTAATGAGACGTACGCTCCACGGCAGCCTAACACTCTTAACCTGGATTTTTGTAACGACATGGGTACCTTAAAAAAGCGCGTCTATTTCCAAGTTAAAGGCCGGTAACGCACCTGTAGCTTCTCTGGTTTTCGGCGGTGATCACTTACCATCTGATGACCTGTAGGCGAGTTTGCCGCGTCACCAATCAAAGCCGTAATTATGTTTCAATTTGAATGTTTGAGGCCGTTGTGGCGCAGCGGCACGCGCAGGTAGAGGGTTCGATCTCGGGGGATTAATAATAATTCTATTTTTCACTCTGGCACCAAGGTAAAAATCTGGTGTCTGGCATTATATTCCGCCACTCAACACGCATTGCACCAAAAAAATCCACGGAAAGTGGGGAACGGAGTGCCTTAAGTACACTAAGTTCCTCCTGTCTGCTATATGCGGGATACAAAGTAAAGTTGAATGTTTAAATAATATTTATCTTTAATTTTTTTTATTCATTCTAAGTTAATATATGTTAATATATTTACCAATAATACAGCCAATGTAAGAAAAAGTTGTTAAAAGTTGAATAATAAACATTTTGATTTATATTACAAAAATCATGAATATACTTATTTAAATAAGTATTTTTTCTTTCCTAAGTGTGGAATAACACTTTAAAAATGTTTAAAAATATCATGAATATAATTTTTCATCGATTTTTGTAAATTTATACCAACAGTATTTTGATATTTTCATTTTCATCTGATTTGAAAGTATTGTCTGCTCTTAAATTATATTTTTTTATAGTGACAGCTTTATCCTGCTTAGAAGGGTACGCAGAAATAAGCAAACGTACCATCACTCAATTCGCCGACCCTCGTGATGTACCTATATTAATTGCCTAAAAAAAAGTTTCATTTTTCCCTCGAATAGGAATCGAACCTACAACAAACGCATTGAATTTTTTGAACATTTTTAAAGTGTTATTCCACACTTAGGAAAGAAAAATGCTTATTTAGAAAACGCATTGAATTTATCTTATTGCGCCACGGTATTCGCAAAAAACTTACTTTTTGTAAACCCATATTCGTTAATAATAGAAGATCCCTACATCGGGGTTCAGTATACGTATGTACGTGTATTGTAAGTTATGGTTTGGAGGGTGAACTAATTTGTTTATATCCCCAAAGGCGCTACCACATGCTGTCTCGAGTTTCATGTTTAGGGAAGCTGAATTCCTTAAAATAGAAAGGAAACACGAATAAAGATGAAAGAAAAGATAAGATTAACAGAGTTTCTAACAGTTTTTTTTTTTGCTTTACGCTGTATCCTGTATATAGCAGGATAGGCAAGGGAACCAGTGTTAAGACACTCTAGTCCTTTCTCACCACCAATTTCGATATGAGAGATAATTCTTGTTGAATGATGAAACTCGACGCTGGACTGGTCTTGCTACTAGAACAAGGAAAAATAGTTTCCCCTGTGTGGAAATCGAACTCCCAACCATGGCGCCGCGGTTACAGTCTGTTAAAGCTATTAGATAGAAAAAGTTAAATAAATATATATAATGCTAACACTTTTTTTTATGAGGACTAGTAGTTCCTAAGATTAGCGGGCTTAAACTAACTAACACTTCAACTTTATAACAATATATAGTATAGACGAGAAGATACATATTAATATAATACGTGATATTAAATTACTTGATCTAACAAATCAAGAAGAGTCCGAATACCGCCGTATTGTCAATAAATAACATAGAAAGGGAATCTCTGCTAAAGTTATAGGATTATAGCGAAACATAATAATGACCCGATTTTCCTCATTACTCCTCGGGGATCTGTGGAGCTTTTAACATTTGGATATGGCATATATTTTGATTTGTTTTGTTTTTTTTTATTATTGTTCAAAAAAATAGTCAAAGGTGAAAAATAAAAATCAATTTAACGAAAAAAAAATGTAATAGGAACAAAAATATAATAGCCATTATTAATAAAAGCTATTTTTATAATTTTTAAAGTGTTAATCCACACATAGGAAAGAAAAAAACTTATTTAAAAAACATATAAAAATTTGAACGTAGCGGGACTTGAACCCGCGCCTCCTGGAAACCGACCACGTATGGCTCAGTGGTCAGAGCGCTGGTCGGTTTCCAGGAGACGCGGGTTCGAGTCCCGCTACGTTCAAATTTTTATATGTTTTTTAAATAAGTTTTTTTCTTTCCTATGTGTGGATTAACACTTTAAAAATTATAAAAATAGCTTTTATTAATAATGGCTATTATATTTTTGTTCCTATTACATTTTTTTTTCGTTAAATTGATTTTTATTTTTCACCTTTGACTATTTTTTTGAACAATAATAAAAAAAAACAAAACAAATCAAAATATATGCCATATCCAAATGTTAAAAGCTCCACAGATCCCCGAGGAGTAATGAGGAAAATCGGGTCATTATTATGTTTCGCTATAATCCTATAACTTTAGCAGAGATTCCCTTTCTATGTTATTTATTGACAATACGGCGGTATTCGGACTCTTCTTGATTTGTTAGATCAAGTAATTTAATATCACGTATTATATTAATATGTATCTTCTCGTCTATACTATATATTGTTATAAAGTTGAAGTGTTAGTTAGTTTAAGCCCGCTAATCTTAGGAACTACTAGTCCTCAATAAGAAAAGGTGTTATGCATTATATATATTTATTTAACTTTTTCTATCTAATAGCTTTAACAGACTGTAACCGCGGCGCCATGGTTGGGAGTTCGATTTCCACACAGGGGAAACTATTTTTCCTTGTTCTAGTAGCAAGACCAGTCCAGCGTCGAGTTTCATCATTCAACAAGAATTATCTCTCATATCGAAATTGGTGGTGAGAAAGGACTAGAGTGTCTTAACACTGGTTCCCTTGCCTATCCTGCTATATACAGGATACAGCGTAAAGCAAAAAAAAAAACTGTTAGAAACTCTGTTAATCTTATCTTTTCTTTCATCTTTATTCGTGTTTCCTTTCTATTTTAAGGAATTCAGCTTCCCTAAACATGAAACTCGAGACAGCATGTGGTAGCGCCTTTGGGATATAAACAAATTAGTTCACCCTCCAAACCATAACTTACAATACACGTACATACGTATACTGAACCCCGATGTAGGGATCTTCTATTATTAACGAATATGGGTTTACAAAAAGTAAGTTTTTTGCGAATACCGTGGCGCAATAAGATAAATTCAATGCGTTTTCTAAATAAGCATTTTTCTTTCCTAAGTGTGGAATAACACTTTAAAAATGTTCAAAAAATTCAATGCGTTTGTTGTAAGGTTCGATTCCTATTCGAGGGAAAAATGAAACTTTTTTTTAGGCAATTAATATAGGTACATCACGAGGTCGGCGAATTGAGTGATGGTACGTTTGCTTATTTCTGCGTACCCTTCTAAGCAGGATAAAGCTGTCACTATAAAAAATATAATTTAAGAGCAGACAATACTTTCAAATCAGATGAAAATGAAAATATCAAAATACTGTTGGTATAAATTTACAAAAATCGATGAAAAATTATATTCATGATATTTTTAAACATTTTTAAAGTGTTATTCCACACTTAGGAAAGAAAAAATACTTATTTAAATAAGTATATTCATGATTTTTGTAATATAAATCAAATGTTTATTATTCAACTTTTAACAACTTTTTCTTACATTGGCTGTATTATTGGTAAATATATTAACATATTATTAACTTAGAATGAATAAAAAAAATTAAAGATAAATATTATTTAAACATTCAACTTTACTTTGTATCCCGCATATAGCAGACAGGAGGAACTTAGTGTACTTAAGGCACTCCGTTCCCCACTTTCCGTGGATTTTTTTGGTGCAATGCGTGTTGAGTGGCGGAATATAATGCCAGACACCAGATTTTTACCTTGGTTGCCAGAGTGAAAAATAGAATTATTATTAATCCCCCGAGATCGAACCCTCTACCTGCGCGTGCCGCTGCGCCACAACGGCCTCAAACATTCAAATTGAAACATAATTACGGCTTTGATTGGTGACGCGGCAAACTCGCCTACAGGTCATCAGATGGTAAGTGATCACCGCCGAAACCAGAGAAGCTACAGGTGCGTTACCGGCCTTTAACTTGGAAATAGACGCGCTTTTTTAAGGTACCCATGTCGTTACAAAAATCCAGGTTAAGAGTGTTAGGCTGCCGTGGAGCGTACGTCTCATTAAACTTTTCTTTGTCAATTTTTAGATGTTATGTTCTAAGTAATAAATCATACTTTAAGTTTGTCTTACAAGCGCGGTTTTGAGTTTTGCCACTCAACACGCAATGCCTTCAGAATTCGTCAGAAAGTGGGGAACGGAGTGTCTTTTAACACTAGGTTCCCTTTGCCTACCCTGCAGTGTGGATACAGCGTGAAGCTTAATTGAGTTGATTTTAAAGTTTTGTCTTATCCAAGAGAAAAAAAAATAAAATATTCCTCTCAGAACCCGCAACGATCGAGCATACAGTTAAACTCTACCATAAAGCTAGTATGTGATAACTATAAAGATACCACTATAATTCCTCCTAAGGCCCGATAAAGAAAACATAGCCTCACAAGCTCTGTAATGTGGCGTCTTCATTTGTCAACGTCGCCGCTTCGCTGTATTATTAGTGACGACAAATGGCGATTGCTATCTATTGATTTGGATGTTCCGAGATGGGTTTATTGCGATTGTATACGAGAGGACTTTTTTTTTGGGGTTGTTGATGTATTAGATATATACTAAGAAGATCGGAGGAATGTGTGGTGGTTTTGTTTCTTAGATTTGGTAACAGGATAAGGTGCGGCGTTCAGTTCCACCATTCAATAATGTCTGGAAAATTGGTAGGAAAGTGGAAAACGGCCACTTCGTTTTCAAGTCGTCGTCAATACTAGGTTCCCTGTACCTACCAACTTATTTTTGTAATATAACTAAAAAAATGTGAAGGATGTGGATAA